>CM061042.1:90234124-90611624 GCA_030762985.1 Adelphocoris suturalis
ATATATATATATATATATATATATATATATATATATATATATGTGTGTGTGAGGTAAATGAAAGAACCTTGTAGACTTGTAACACGTAGCGAAGTTTATTCCAGAATCGGAACCCGGGGCCGGGGTGTACCCTACGGCCCTAGTGGTCACAAAGTGTACTATAGTTAGTTATCGCTAGGATAGGTAAAAGAGTTCACATGTAGTCAAGTATAGTATATGGGATTTGATAGTTACATCACCATCCCCTACCTAAATTTTATATGAACATATAACAAAATTTGAATGATACAATAGACGATTAAAAGGCAAATTGAACTGTACTGAAAAGGTACTTCATATTACAATAATGGATCACAGACTGTCTAAATTAATGTAGTGACTTGAATATCTCTTAAGAATCGTGACTTGAAAATTTACTTAGAAATTTAGTTGAGAAAAAAAAAAAAAAAAAAAAATACATAGAAATTAACATTGACAGATCAGCCAGAAAATTAATCATTAATTACAATAGAAGACTGGTGGAAATTTATCAGATTATTGCCCCCATGATAAGGGTCTCATCCCTGGGGGAACCTTAGGTCGCTCTGGAATGGCCGTAAGTAGCCCCAGAGCGAGTCCGGGACGGGGAAGGAAGGGCAGGATAAGTAGCCACTCCCTGTTGACTGGGCAACTGTGGGGCTGGAGGCTGCATTTCGAGCGGGACATATTGCATTTCAGGACGTGTTCTTAGTTGAGCCCTATGAACAATGTGTTTGGAGTTGGAGGAGCTTACAGTGACTTTTCAAGTTGATGGGGGTAAAAAACTTGAAATAACCCCCTTCTCCCACTGTGCTGGGTATTCAATTTCGGTGGACTGAGTTATCTTACGGTGAACAGAGACCTTACGGAGTATATTTTTAATAATAGAAACAAACCGTTCAAGCCTGACCATTGGAACGAGGGTTGTACGGAGGAAAATATTTCAGAGTTACTGAACGTAATTCGCAAAATTCTTTAATATCAGAGCTTGAAAATGGGGGGCCATTATCTGCTACCAACGTACCCTGCATCCCAAAACGAGAAAATACATCTAATAGGAAAATTGACGCATTTGCAAAGTTATAAGACGGTACTGGGGCTGCCTCCGGCCATTTTGAAAAGCTGTCTACTAGAAGTACATCATTTTCCCCCCCGAAATGAAAGATATCTATGTGGACTCGCTCAAAAGGGTAAGTGGCTGAGGGCCATGGATTGCGAAACTTTGGCTCTGGGTTGCGGGGTAATTTGGCACAAAGATCACAGGATTAAGCAAAAGTTATGATATCCTGGTCAATTTCTGGCCACGAAACGTTCGGCCTCGCCATCCTTCATTCGAGAAACCCCCGGGTGCCCATGGTGCAGGATCTGTAAGACTTGACTTTTCAAAGCTTCGGGGATGAACATTCGATCATGGCGAAAAATACAGCCGTTGTTCAAAAACAATTCATTCTTAATCCTAAAAAAACTGGGATAGATTCCCCAGGTTCTGCCGACCAATTTTCCCTTAATCCGTGAGATAACCTGTTCAAGAAGGTGGTCCGTGGCAGTGGATTTAGCAATGTCAATTAACGACAGCGGTGGGAGGAGCGTGTGTAGGAAATAGCATTCTGTGATCTCTAATTGCTGAGAGCTGGGGAGCCTCGATAGGGCGTCTGCATGTAGGACTCTCCCTTAGCTGTCTTTGGTCAGTATCATTGAAACTTACCAATGTTTTTAGTTCGAGCTTTGTTGCATGTATGTGAGATAATAGCCAAATGTGTAGTTAGACATAACAAATTATCCTCTTCATTTCCATCCACTCATACAAAGTTGGATTATAAAGTTTCCTGAAAACAAATCCTACTATGTAAGAAATTCAGATAATCTCAGAGACACCAACAGGTAGAAGCGCGCAAGTATACTAAATAAGACGAGTCCGTGGGTAAGCCGTAGGCATCGTTCCAGATAGTCCCAAATATTCGCGTATTATTCCTTCATTCCTTGCTAGTATGAGGTGAGATACCAATCTTATCGTGACGGTAATCAGTCTGGGGAAATTCCTTCAGTGCCTGAGTGGAAAATCGAACTGGTCTAAGGGCCTTCGAAAACTAAGGACTGAACTGCAAAAACACGTCGCTTGTTAACACTACTTACACTAGTATTTTCTGAGCCCTGTTCCGAAGACTATTGAGCGATATACTTCAAAATGTTTGCCTCTACATGGGAAAAAAGCTATTATTGGAGATCGTCATAAGCCTTTCAGTATATTGGTATTTGTGTTTACTTTCTCAAACCCCGGACATAATTGTAGACGAGACGTGTTTATATGCTCCAACATTATTCAATCAATGTTATACGATCAAATGACCAATAACTTATTACCTAGTAAATATTATTTTCTTCGATTGTATTTTATGATTCACTAGAAGTGCATCATTTCAAAAAATTGCAAGGTCGAATTTAAATTGGATGTTCTATTCGACATGCAAATTGAGCCTCATCTTTATTCTTCCATGGTTTATCACACGCGACAATCGGGCTCTGTTCTTCGTTAGAAACAATATTGGAGGGAGCGGGGACATTTTCAAAAGGTAAAAGGACTGGCTCATAAGGGAAAACCATACATAGTACAGAATGGAAAATTTAATTATTAAGTAGGTAGGTACGTACTTACTTGTAAGTACCTGTTGTTTTTTCGATGTTCAAGCCCTTAGGGAAAGCGAACTATTTAACGAACGCCGTTGTGGGTGGTTTTAATCGATTCTTTGGGATTAAATTTATCAGTGACAAGCAAAAATTTTTTTTTAATGTTTAGCCCTTTGATACAACCCTTTAAGGATGATGAAAATTGATGCCGAGCTTCTAGGGCCATCTAGACCCCAAATATGATTTTTGGGGTCTAAAAAACCGAAGTTGACTTGGTGAGCACTCACTTTCCAGCAAGAAGGTTCACCCTTTTTATACCAAACTTTTTGTTATTGTTTTACTTTGTTAGTTTCTGATAAATGTTTATGCCTTATTATTGTTATCCATAAATAATGTTTTAACACTTCATCTATATTTTTACTTTTTTACTTATGGCTTGTTTGCTTTTTTTTCCTTAGGTGAACCACTGTTGTTGATTTATTTGATAAATCCGTTGAATTCGGATGTTTGTAAATTTTTTTCCTGGACACACCAGTAAGTATTTTGTTTGAATTAGTTTTTATTTATTATTTTTTTTGTTTTTCTGTTTAACATAACAATGCCTGTTTGTCCGTGTATAGTTCTGAAGATGTCCAAGTAAGAGGACAAAACGTCATTTAATAAAAGAATAAATGAAATACTTTAATTCATTTTCCCTGGGCCGCAATTCTAATACAACAATACTTTCGACCAAACTACTAACATTGATGTTATGTATTCTTGAGATGCAAGCTTGCGAGCATCCAGACCACCAAACTAAGGCGGATCATGTTCAGCCTTTTTGTCAAACAGAATAGGTTGCAAAAAGGCTAAAAAATATCAGGGTGATTATCATTCCAACGTTTTTTATTGCGAAAAGGCATTCTTAGTTATTATAGTTCTTGGAGGTGTGAGTAATTTTTGTTCTGTGAAAATTCTGAAAACGTCTTGATTTCGATAGGTAATACACAAAACAGCCAGTAAATCTAGCATTTATCCGAATAGAAAAATAATACAAAACAAGAACAAATGCAATAGCTGATTTTTCATTGTGAAATGTGATGATAAATTGATCAATTTTGAGTAAAATTTTCGTGTTACAATTTTCCCAGTTAGTAATTAGCAAGTTGGCATTTTTCAGCAATTAAAAAATTGTAGGTATCTATCATTTTTTCTCCCAGTCAAAATGTTCCAAGTCGTAAAAAATGTTATTTTTGTAAATTTTCCAATAAAGTTGATAAGTTTTAATTTAGTCATTTCTCTAATATCTCAAATTGCTAAAGCAACTGTGTAAGTAAAGTTGCCGAAATAATGTTTAAGAAGAAGCCATAAAGGACACTGAAAATCGGCAGATGGATGAATTAGCAGTGACACAATTCACACTTCGAAAAATCAGAGGGTTGGAATGCGGAGACTTAAAAATTGGCGGGTCAGAAATTCTCCAAGTTGGAAAACTGGCGAAGCCGATTTGGGATCGGAATGTTAGAAACTAAATGTGGAAAGTAGAGAAAAAGGTAAATGAAAAATTAGAAGTTTAAACAATGGAATGCTGGGATTTTAGCTAACTGAAAAGTCGGACAACTTCCAACCAAACAAATTAGGGAGTTGGAAATTTCCCAAATTTTTCTGCCTTTAAAAGTTGGCTAGTTAGACATTTTCCTAGTTGAAATATTGAAGAGGCCGGTTGAAAAATAGGAGGAATGAGATAATTGGAGAAATCTGGAAACGGAAGAGTAGAAGTTAACCAATTGGCTTGTTGGGCTTGAGAGTTGGGGATTGGCTCAACAGCCAATTGAAATAATCATAGGCGCAACAAATTTCAACGAAAAAAATTGATGATTTGCTACTTTTCCCAGTTGCGAAATTAAGGGGTTAGAAAATAGAAGTGGAAAGTGAAAGTTTGGTGGTATGAAAATTAGAGTACAAATTTTAAGTAATGAATTAAGCAAGTTTGGATATCGTCTAAAATATATATTTCGTTAAATGGAAAGTTTAAAACTTTTAAATGATTAAATCATTTATTTCATTTTATTTAGGTACTGATTTTTATTTATTTTATTATTTTTGTTCCTTACGTGTATACATTTATTTCTTGTTTGCCGATTTTTTCAACTCGCCGAAAAAGTATTTAAAAAAAAAGGGAGGGGGGGGGGGGGGGTGCGCTGGTTCGACGATCCTGAAGATGACGACATTGCTTCCAAATATTTGCAAACTTCCAACAACAGAATGATCAATCGTGTTTATCAAACGAATTAGGAGTAATATCTTCAACAATTCACCACTCATTGGAAAGCTCTAAATTTATTAACATGATGCATGTCTTTGATATGAGTGCAGCTGTACGAAAAACAGCTGTACGGAAAGCATTCATATGTTAGTAATGTGTGTTTACTAACATAACAATGGCATAAACAAATCTATGAGGTTGCTAAAAAATTGCGCAAGCTGCTCTATGTTTTTGCAAAACTCAAAAATATTCTTAGCCCAATGATGTTAAAAATGACATATATTGCTCTGGTTGAGTCGGTACTCACTTACTGCCTTCCTGCTTGGAGTGGTGCATACCCTACTCCACTAGAGCTTGACTCCTTACGTTCCCCGGTGTTGGTAGGACTGCTCCGCTCAACTCTGGTTGGCTGCCCAAGACAGGCTTCACTTCTTCCGCCCGCTTCGCCGCCGTCGTTCATATTCCAAGAACTATATTTGCTTTCTCAAGTGTTTCATTTATAATATCTTACTATATCAAAATATAGTCAGTGACTGATCATTTGTGATTACTTTAGTGTTGAATTAATTGATCCACCTCATCAAGTGAGTAACTTATTCAGTTAATACATCTCCCGATCTCTCTGAATTAGCACGAATTCGTTAACCTGTACAGATCTTTTTCAGACAAGGATCGAATTGCTCGACATGATCTGCATTGATCATGAAACAGCACCTATGCTGCCCCGCAATCTTACGAAATGAGGGTAGCAGACTATTGTTGATCTCTGTCTGTAATCCGCAACGGTCGTTTAATATTTCTTCCTCTTATAAAGAAAGAAGGCTAGTTAGGTACCTACCGTTCCCTTCCTTAAGTGGACCGCCATGTTGTTTTTCCTTTTGTTCTTTGTGCACAAATTTAGGTAGGCAGGTTAGGCGCCCCTCCGCGAAAAACGTACGATAGTTCTGGAGGGAAATTTTCCCCACCGGGGAAACATTTCACTCCCACCGACCAACACCGATGTAATCTCTTATCAGTGTTAAGGTTACCCTTTGTAATTGCGCAATCGTGATTCTGTTTATAAATATTACGATCCCTTTGCGAGTCAGAAGTAGAGCTCTACCTGATTCAATTGAATTGGTTAATGAATCAAAATCCTAGGTAAAAATTATCCTCTGCCAAGATTCCAGTCCCCAGCATTCTGAGGAGAATGGAGTTCAGCCGTTTCTTCTGCCCACGAAGACGGTCTCGGGCGATGAGTTCCGTTGATGGGTTTTGCTGTTTATACCCAGAGTAATTTGTCAAATGTACGAACCCTGGAATTGAATATATGTAAAAAGCGCTTTACTCCAAAGTCAGGTGGTGCGTGTTTGACTAAACAAACACTTCAATAATAAATAGTTCGACATAAAAGTGACATCCTCGAGCTAGCAGCACTCGACAAGTCTGATACCAAGAACTCATTAGGGTCTGATACGTTTTATAAAATGAAAAACGTCCGTAGGGCAATCCTAAAGGGGTATATATAAAAACGAGACTGAATGTGTCCCCGTTACTGGATAGCAGAGAGGAATAATTAATTACGAGATCAACAATAAGTCAGTTCACTAAGAGTCCGAGTCAAGTGTAGGGGACTGTAGCATAAAGTGTTCTTCATCTAAAACATGTTTGGAAATTTTGGATAAAACCATAACATAAATAAGTAGAATTTTTAATATTTTTCCAAGTAATTGCATGTCTAGTTTAATGTACTACATTGCATATTCCCTACACTAGTATGAACATGAACCTATGCAAGGGCTCACATGGTGTAAATTGTACATATAGTACACCGTGATTCAAAAATACCCTAATGCATAGCGAACCTCACATAAAAAGCTTAACATCACACACAGTCTTTATCTCTTGAGTCGGATTCTTTATTATTAACTGCTAAAAACCCCTCCAGGGCATTCCTCTCTTTTCACCAATCTTCGTTGGTTGATTTCTGGCGGCCCAGTAAAAAGACAATGAAGAAATAAAAATCAACCAACAACAGGGTGTCCTACGATGCAGAGACCTCGTACATACAGATTGGCTGGCGAGCCGTTAGTACTAATTAACCGAAGTGTGATGCATTGGGAACCTAGTCACGGCGAGGTGGCCTCTCTCTGTCGGAACCGAGGTTCAGGGTGCTCGAACATTAGCGGGCACCAGCCACACTAAAAAGATATATATTTCGTGTCTAGCTTACTATGATTATCTCTCCGCATTAGATCACTGGATATGCTGACACTGTCTGACCTAAAGCTGGGTTCACATGGGAAATTAACTTTCCCAAGAGCTGAGCATTCTCATTCCCAAATTACTAAATCTCTAATAGATATATAATTTGCTGACTGTGTAATAGTGTGGTGCATCGACACTCTAAGTCTGACAGAAACTAGTTACAACAAACTAAGTCTATGTATTCTGTCACAAGGTTGGTAGTTGTAAACAAACAACAAAAACTTAAGAAAAGGGTGAGCGTTATTTCGTAAAAGCCAGTATATGTCTGTAATGCAGGAAGTCGATGCAAAACAAAGTGCTACCAGAATTGCACCACAAGCACTAAAGTGCTACAAAAGATGAGTGCCCACTAAAGTCAAGAAATTATACAAGAATACCGAAGCAAGGCATAATAGGAAAGTCATTATGAAATTCTAATACCTTTATAATTTTTCAGGATGTCAGAAATATCTAACCTTGATTTTGAATTATCTAACCCTGATTATGAACTATCTAACCTTGATTATGAATTATCTGACCTTGATAATGTGCTGTCTGACTCTGACCTCTCTGAGTCGCTTGATCGCCGTTCCGCGGATCTGTCGACGTCGCCTCAAAAGACAACCTTCGGTGGCGCATCAGGGGCGCTCAGAGCCGAGTCGGAGTCAGGCAGAGTCATTGATTTTCTTAAACGATTTGATGACATTAAGCGGAAACTCGTGAAGCTCCATCCAACGATGATGGCCCCAACCTAAATACGTCAGGTCTTTGTATTTGTCCATTCGAGACACACAAACGTAGGAAAAAGAACAAATTGATCCCGGTAAATATACTGTGTCAGAATTGTGTGAAATGCTGTCTGATGAAGAGATGCGCCTAGAAAATCTAAACCCCCTCTCTAGAGGATCAGACTCCGCAAAGTTGGCGAGGGCTTCACGAGGTACTTTTGTAGAGGAGTCAGAGGAAGGGGAAAAATGTCTGTCAATTCACGTGCTTCCGCTAGTCAGTATATTCCCTCTAATTCAGACTCTCTTACACAAAAAAAAAAAGGGAATATTTCCTGGCCCCAGACCAAACCTAGACGTAGACCTAGATGCTCATACTACCACCGTTTAGGGCATGAAAATAAAAGTAGCACAGAAAGTACTAGTAAGAAAAATATCAAAGGCTCAATTCAATGCTCACACAGCGCCCCTGTTCAAAAAATTACAAGTACTCCCCTTTGAAATGATAGCAGATACCCAGAGAATTAAACAGGTCATTAGAGATGGTTCATTCTTGCTACCCCAACACACAGCTGATACTAGATCGAAACATCAATTAAACCTAAAGCAACCGAAATTAAGAACTACCCTTGCACAAAATAATCATATATATAAAGGCATTTCCACTTTTAACAAACTTCCAACAAAACTTAAAAAAAAAATTACTTGCAACCAATAACAAAACTATTAATAAAGAATTAAACTCGGCGCTCCGCGCCTCGCCAGGGGGCAAGCCCCCTGGACCCCCGGTTACCTCTATTTACATACTTCGGACGAAATTATTGAAACACAGAATGTGTTTGCGTTGTCGCGCAACCAAGTGACAACCAAACAAGCGTCATTGTTTACTATTCATTTACTATTCATGCTCATAACTCAGGTTGATGGCCACGCACTTCACAGTAGTTAACATAATATGGTTGGATAAATCAGGAGCTTTCCAACGAATGGTGAAGGATTTCTGTGCGATTAAAATTGCGGAAGTTCCATTTCCCTACCAACGGCTCGGTTGTACGTGAAAATCATCACCGTCACACATTTCGTTACATCCCGCGTTCCATTTTCGGCTAGTTAGTCCATGGCTAAAACACATTCTGTGTTAAAAATTATTTTTTAAGCTTCCTGTTATAATATAAAATATTGCTGAGTAAATAGAAAATACAAAAAAATTAATATAGAAATAAGAGTATAGTAAATTAGGTTTAAATACATAAACTTCGCTATGTGATCAACACCTTATTTATGTTTGATTAAATTCTCGCTATCCTTATCGGCTAGTACCATGACCATCCCCTACCACGGACTTGTCGTCCATATTGGGGATTAATTTCCAGTTACTTATTACTATTCTATTTTTTTTTCTTTCCAATGTGTCTTTTTATTTTCTTGAGAAGTGTTGTTCTTTGTACTTATTTAAATATGGAAATAAAGCGATAAAAAAAAAAAAAAAAAAAAAAAAAAAAAATGATCGTGAGTCTCCAATGGGATGTCTACATGATCTGGAATATGGCATGTAGCAGTTGCCTCCGTAGGACTTTTTCTTGACGATGGCTTGGGTCCAGATCAGCTGAGTAGCTCCTTAAGCTAATTCCTATGCTATTTACCCTATGAAGCTGGTATTTGGCATGTAGCCTCTGTAGGACTTATTCTTGACACAGAATAGGGTCGGGATCAGGTGAATAGCTCCTTGCGTTAATTCCTTTGCTATTTACCTTATGAAGCTGGTATTTAGCATGTAGCCTCCATAGGACTTATGCTTGACACTGAATAGGGTAGGGATCAGCTGAGTATCTCGCGAAACAAACGTTAATCATCATTAAATGATCTGACTGTAGAACCGTAGGTCTACCGTCCGTTTTTTTCTGTGCAGAACATAATTACTTATCATTTTATTTTTTCTCTGAATTATTTGCAACTTATTTGGTTAGTTTGAATAACTCACTTGAATATTTCATTTAGATCGAACAAAATGTAATTAGATAGTTTTTGTATTTCTCGTATTGGTATTTCTCGTAAACACGAAAACAAGCTGTTAGAGCGAGCACATTGAATGCTAACCTCTTTGCATCGATTTCTCGTAGCGTTTTCGTAAGCCCGAGAAGAAGATAACTCTTACAGAGACGTTAATGTGACTCTTGTAGTGAATCACTGCTCAAAACTCAATTGTCACAGTAGACAATTTCCAAAATATAACATGAATTAAGAAACCACGACCACTTACCTCTACAACATATGAAAACGATTCTGCCGTGAAGAACACAAATCCTTACAACGTGTAAAATGAACCTTGAAACGAAATCTTGAAACTGAAATGAACCTTGAAAATGCTAACGCTGAAATCTTCGATAAAACTTCGAAAGCAAGAACAAAATGCCGCTAATGACCTTTCTAGTTGAGGTGCGGGGAAAAACACGAAAGGAAGACAAATACAAAGGTTAAACCAACAACAAAAGACGGCACGGGGAAAATTCAGGCGATTTTGTCGGGTGTGTATGTGTATCCATGCCAACGGCATGATAGTTGCTAAGTTATTCTAGAGTGTTATCCTAGAGGAAGGTCAAGTTTTCGTCTCGTAATTACTATTCCGAAAAAGCTGAGCACGAGTAAAGCTGACTCTTCCCGTTCCGAAAAGCGTTAACACGTTACGAAAACCTCTTCTCGTTTCGGAAAGGCCATTTTCGTATACAAGAAAATGAATACGAGAAGTACAAAAACTCTCTATTACTAAGTAATCCAGAAGTTAAACCGTTAAAGTAATGTTTATTAAATATTAAATAAATTATAGCTCAAACATTAGCAAAACATTGCATTCAACGATTAGATAGCTACTTGAATAATAATAATCAATTATTCCAATTATTTATATTTAAAAATAGGTAATATAATATAATGTAGGTGCGACCTAAAAATTATCTACGAGTAGAGCAGTAGGTTTGTACCTGCCGCGTTGAATTACGAGACGAAACAGATAAAGACTTTATTCATGAGTATCAGTCCATTCATCTGATTCAGTAATTAGATTAAATGTTAATTATTATTTATTCTAAACCACTCTAGACCCACCCAAGACTAACGTCATCAGTAAAGGAATCAATAGCTCAAGAGGTTGGCGAGAGAGGTGGTGGAGGGCTATAGGAAGTAATTCGGTGTCCCAGACTTCCCCATCCGCGTTCCGATAGAGCTCCCAGAACTACACCATAGAACATAGAAACATCGATATTTCGTTTAATTTAAAGATAGCATTGTTTGCAGAATGGTTGGTACAAGTTATATCGACTTGTCTTTTCCAGCTAAGTTACAACTGAAAGCTGAGTTGTTGGATGAACTCGAGGGATGCTGATCATGTTTGTACCACATAAATTTATCACAAAGAACGTATATCTACATAAATTTGAATAATCCATCGTAGAATTACGAGACTTCGAAACTGTTGCGAATGAAACATACCTACTTGCCATGAGGTAAATGAAATATTCCTGTTGGAATTCTGGCTTCAGATAGGTAGCATTAACAAATTTACTCAATGTTGGTTTTGGTATTGCTCTTTCAGTAATGAACCTTACGAAATTCGGACCACCAGAGGTTGAAGAGGAGGGGGAATGCTGACAAACGTTTGTTTTCGCATTCGTTTGGATGTCATGAGACCTTTTGAAGAATGTGGAGTTAGCTCTAATGATGTAAAGATTGAATAGAGACCATAGTACCAAGTTTCGTAAGTTTCATGAAGGGGGGGGGGGGGGGGTCTGAATAAGCTCACGAAAGGATGTAGGTACCAATGGAAGAGTATTGAAACGATCTGGTGACTCAGTGACTCATACTACATAGTATTGGTGGATGGAAGGGAAGTAAGAAAACACAATGATCACTTGAAGAAGATTTAAAAGCGGAATGGCAAAGGGGGAGGGGGGAGAAGATGTAGTGACATCGAGTGTACAGTAGTTTTCTGATACTAAGGTGTATCTTAGCAACGAACGCAAACAAGAATTACTTCTGATAACGGCTTTTCATGAATATATCGTTCTATTTCAGTGAAAGTTGTATAAAAATATAATAACAAACATTTGATTTTTCAATGTAGGGCATACTTTTTTAAAGATCAAAACTTTTTATTATTGGGTGACTGAATACTGAGAAGGGCGTCCCAATTGATGTTTGCACTCCTTAAACATAATATGTTTGCTAACTTTTACATCTTTATTCATTGAAAGCTGCACGGCTGAGGAGGAAGTAAATCGATACCAGATGGGGCCTGTCGAACGGTGGTACGAATGCATAATATTAGCATTGTTGGCCCGCAGGGAAAATTCCATCGAGTCTCGAGTCAACAAAAACCCACCAGATGATTTGACTCAACCAGCCAACCAGGATCATCATTATAATACACTTTAATTTAGGTAAAATAATCACCTACCAAACAATACATACAAAATCCATTGCCCACGAGCGACACATACATAGCATTAAATGTAATTTGATTCGCCATAAATTTACAATAACTATTTAATTCTGAGCTTGGTTTGCCAAGGGGTTACTATTTTTTTAAATTTATTTAATGGTTTAAGCCGCATCTCAACCAGAAGGGTCATTAGCGGCACTGAACAAGGAGTCCTAAGGGGCACTGCAAGTGGCACGATTGAAAGGGGGCCATGCTGCACTCCGTCACCAAACGGAGTGTCATCACGGACTCCACTGGCAAATCGGAAAGGGGAAAAAAATGAGGGGAACAGTGATGCCCACTGTTTAGCCCCTAAAACGGATAAAAAACCTCAAAAATAAAATAATACAACTAAGACTAGATCAAGAATAGGCTAATAACTAATATATGTCACTATTTATAATTAGTAAAGTGAATAAAAGGATGACTAGATTGTACAAGAATATATCACAGATCAGATATCACAGTTTGTAGTAGAGCTCAGCGGCTCTAAGGCAAGATAATAGGGACTGGACCTTGTCTAGTCCAGATTAAATGTCAACCCACTGAGGGACCAACGCTGGACTCGGAGGTCCATAAGGTCTGGGCATTCCTCCAGGAAGTGGCAGATGGAAAGATCGCCCCCATACCTCCCACACACAACATCTCGAGCGTCTGCACTAAGCAGGTGTCTGTGAGTAAGATGGGTATGGCCAGTGGCTACCCGGTTGACCACTATTCGGTCCCTCTTCGGAAGTTGGGTAACGAATGGGACTACCAGGAACAAGTCCTGAAGGACACCACGCAGATTAGTGACCTCACCCTGTCATTGCTCATGCCAGATGGAACTGGTTTTATGTTGCATGTAGGAGATTTAATCCTCAATGCGTTTAGGCAACATATCGATCGAGTTTTCACCAATGACTTCCTAGTAAGGGCATCAGCACAATCGTTGCCTTGAATACCCACATGGCTTGGCACCCCCCTTCCCGCGGTCCAGACCATGGTTTGGGTGGGAATAGGCAATTTTAAAGTCGCTTATGCCCCCTTCCGGAAAAATCCAGGAAGATCCCCCACTCGTAGACTCCCCCCACTCAGCTGATTGGCCTTTTATAGAGATAACAAAAGACGGAGATGCATTCTTATAAAATAGTATAGATAGTATAGATGTAAACGTGAACACAATAGGTTTGCGGCAACGAGTAGTAGTCAAACATGATTACAGACTCTTGACAGGCCATGGTCGCTACAGTGACTTCCTCTATCTATTTGGCATAATTTATTCACATTCACGTAAAACAATTCCCATAAATTGCGTTTCGCCTGCAGACTTTTTGAGTGACTTCATTCGATTTACGTAACATCAAAGTGAGTAACTTCTTTAGTGATTTATCCTTTCTTGAATACATATATGTGCGTACAAATATCCTCTTTTTCCCCTCGTAAGCGAACCGCTGCTGGCACTGACGACAGCATTGATTACACAGGTCCGAAACTAGGGTAGATTGAGTAAGAAAAATATAAATAAAAGGAGTCCCATATTCTAAAAGATTATCCTAGGACTAAGGAGTAAATATATTGGCTTGTAATGCATGCACTACAGGATGACCCTATGAGTGAGTGAGAGAGGGGGAGGGAGAGAGAGAGAGAGAGGAAGCCAGAGAGAGGGATGGAGAGAGAGAGAGAGAGAGAGAGAGAGATTGTATAACATTTTGGCGAGAATTGAAAAATAGAGGGAAAAAATCATGATTTCTCAGAATCACCCCCCCCCCCCTTCAATTTGCCGTCTCCACCGACGGTAAATTTGAAACTTCCAAGGTGTCATTACTGGACTAAACAAATGATAAAGTGTGACGGAAATCAGATAAATATATTCAAAACATCACTGTTTATATTTATTGCTATTAATCCCTCCATTCACCCCCTTCCATAATGCAATTTGAAACTTCTAACATATTTTCCAAAACTAAAACAAATTCATGAATGGGGGGAAAAATATCACAAAAATCTCACAACAAACACACACACTTTTTTTTTTTTTTTTTACAAAACTCCCGTTAAAGGTGGAGGGGCACACTAATAAATTGAAAAGTAAAAAAATGAAGTTAAAAAAAAAAGAAAAAAGGGGAGGACGCCCAGATTACCCGACTCTGGCTCTAGGGATGGGGGTAATCGCAGAAGGATTAGAAGGAAAAGTGGGATGAAAGGAAGTGCCCCTATAAATTGACCATCAGTTCAAGTAAGAACCCCTCAGGACGGGGTGGTGATACCACGGAGCACTCCTGGCGAGATGCCCAACTCGAGTAACTCCGTGGCACTTTTCCCACACCACACCCCGTGCCATGAAATGGTCGCGGCTATTACCCTGATGTTGTTGGTAGCCACTCCTTTTAGCTCGGGAATCACTTGCTGCAGGTTATTTCTGTCGTACTTATTTTTCTTAGCCCCCAAGGTCTGCCCCGTGTCCATGGTGCCACTGACAACCTGGAGATCCAGGATCATTGCAGACCTATCGGGATTGATGGCAACAATATCCGGCTTCTTGCCCAAGTCTCTCCCACTTGACATCCCATCCGCTGGATGACAAAGCACCTGCGAACTGCTTGGCAAACACATCATGATTTAGAATGCGGCCACCGTGAGTACGAGGACACTGCTGCACCAAATGATACGGATTCTCATTTTTACCACGACAGGCACTGCAAATGGTGTCCACTGTTCTGCAACTTCTCCTTAAACACCTCACCGAGTTGGCTAAAGTCGCCACTCGGATGGCGTGAAAATGGTGATAGTCGCAGGCCCCAGCACCCTCTGAAGCCCATTCCACCCATTGGGAAGAAATTGGGTATTCAGAGCACTGTCGCAGCTACTTACCATCTACTGACTCATGCAGTGCAGCAGCGAACTCAGCAGCTGAGCAAGGTTTTGGAGCATTTGGTGTTGCTCAGTCGCACCACAGCAACTGCTGCCTGACCAAGCCCACCTCAACCTCCCAGCTCAAGCCCCTAAGGGCGAGCAGGTGCTGGCGGCATAAAGATGGAATGCTGTCTGAAAGAGAGACACTACCAAGCCCACCGGCTCAGATATAGGTACTTGGGACTCCAGGTGGGAAGCCTAGCCAAGGGTGCACAGCAGTGCGAACTTCACGATCTAACTAAAGCAGCCTCCCCGCAATAAGCCTTCTAAAGACTATCCCATAGGTTAGCTTTGGCTGTAAGTACATACGGGGGAGGCGCAGCTTCCGTTGTGGGTTCAATGGAGCCTTGGTGATACGAGCTAGTGCTCCACCGAGGTCTACACGGCTTGTAGCATTGATGGCTACACCCATGAAGTCAACTCCAAGGTACTGCCAAACCTCCAGCACGGATTGGGTTGGGATAGGTGACTGTCCTTTGACAAAACACTCGTCATCCACCACCTTCACCTGATGCTTGTGACCCACAAAAAATTCCATAATTCATTTTGCGCATGCACAAACAAAAATTCCTTCAAGCATAATTTTTTCACGCCTTAGCCGTCCAATCCCGCTCAAATTTGGTGAATATCAGGGGGACGATGGTTTCTTTATTCCATGTTAACGTCAACATCATTGCATCATTGTTTGCTCCTGCGCATACGCAAAAGTGTACTCCCAAGAACCAGGTTAATTTCTAGTTTTCATCAGATTTTCATTACCATTTCACGTTTACAAGTTCATGTTTCTAGACCACCCACCCGAGGATTGAGGATTCTTCTATCGCACGCCATCACCTTTTCCCCTTTTTGAAACGAGACTTTCCAGCGAACCAAGACCTCTGTTGTGGAGTGAGGAAAGGTCTACTATTAAGAATCCAAATAAGATCCTCTCCCGCCTCCTCTAGGCTTTACTATTCTTCTGTTATTTATTGATGAACGACGAACATTGTCGTAAAATCTAAGTTACGATTTCTAAGTAGATTTTTTCGTTTGCGTAAATACATTTGGTATTATTGAAACTGTTTTTTCTACTGCGTTCTGTAACATACCACTGCTTGCCTTCTCGGAGGCACGATGCGCCATGATTTGATCAAATATTACATACAGGGTTTAATAATTATAGACCAATGATCTGTGTAGAAAGGCTATCTAACACAGAAATAATAGACCATTGTGAAATAATTTGCAGTGTTTTTTCCCCTCATGCTTGAGTTGTCCGAACCCTCTGGATCAATTCCAATAGGCTTCCCTCTTATTTAGGAAGCCTTGCCTATAAGACATAGCTTCAGAGGGACGTCCTGAAAAATAAGTTGTTTTGCGAGCGGCTTCGAAACTAATCAGAGAATGGTTTTAAATAATGTCTTAGTAGTGCGACAACATTGGGTCCGTAATGCTAGCGTTCAAGTGAACAGGGAGAAATTAAAGCGCACAGAGTCGTTGTCAGAACAAAGTTGGTTCATGAAGCAGCGGGGTGTCATTATTGATCGCCACCAAGCGATGATCTTCATAAACCCTTCGGCACGTACTATGAAAATAAATCACGGGGTTCACAGCGCGTGCCAATTATTACAAAAGTACTTGCCAACCTTTTGTTCTTTGAATCATCATGATAAAAAAAAATTGTGAGAAATAAGACCAAAGTCATACTTCAAATTTTGAATTAACTTGATCAAAATAGGGGAAATCACGCGAGCTAAAGATAAAACTCTAGGATCAGTTTAGTCAAAGAAATGAGCACCAACAACAATTAAACAAGAAACAAATATTTGAAGGAAAAAAAAAAAAAAAAAAAAAAAAAAAAAAAAAAAAACGCAGCAAGTTTTTAGACAGGAGTTATTTGACACTCTCCTATACAATATTTATTTTTATCTGGCTAAGGAAATTCTTAAAATAACCCATTATTCCATCTTTGTGGAAACTCAACGCAATTTGGTTAACTAGATATGAGAATAACTCCGGACAATGTACTTTGTATTTCGAACTCATTCTTCAGACTACAAGAATCTTGAAACGTAAGCCGAAGAATTAAGTGTTATGTGTGTTCAGAATGTCCTATGGCATTTTACGTTTTAGACTGTCCTGAACAACTTTCATTCCGTGTCTTTCCTATAAGTCCAATTTCACTGAAAATGTCAGTGATTGTGCTGGTTGGTTCCTAGATTGCCTTATGTGATTGTTATTGTTGGTAGCGTCAGCGCTTGCGTAAACGTAAAAATTCATAACTTTATTAGTTTTCATCAAGCGTTTGAGAATTTCATTCTCAAGTATTGGAGTCTATATAATTCTTCATGAATTCCATTGATCCCTGACCAGCGAGATAGATTCTGCGCATGAGCAAAATCCTTGTAAAAAAACATAACCAATACAGTTTTCATTTATGATTTTGATGGAATTCTTGAGGATTGTGAAGCTCGGAAACGAGTTTTTCTTCTCCAGTAGTGCGAATTGTTTTTATAACAAGGATAACTTACCTAGTACAAAGATTTATCACATTTTGATGAAATTCTCAGGGAATTTGAGCTTTTGTCCCCCTCGCTTTCGTTTGGAGCCCGCTTATACACAAAAATGAAATACATCTAATCCTGCATTAAGATTTAATTACTGACGAATAATCATTTTCCAGTTCGTTCAAGATATGCTCCTGAATAACAGTTTATAGAATAATATTTATATAAAACATGATTCCTATTCGCACACTTTGAATATCTATATAGCATATATGTTATGGTCTGCAGGAAATTATGTACAACACTCAACTAGGCAAACGTTTATAGTTTTTGATGGTAGCAGTGGTATGTTACAGGAAGCAGTAGAACAAACAGTTTCAATAATACCAAATCTATTTACTCAAACGAAAAAATCTACTTAGAAATCTTAACTTAGATTTTACAACAATTGTTCGTCGTTTATTTATAAATAACAGAAGAATAGTAAAGCCTAGAGGAGGCGGGAGAGGATCTCATTTGGGTTCCTAATAGAAGACCGTTTCACTCCACAACAGAGGTCTTGGTTCGCTGGAAAGTCTCGTTTCAAAAAGGGGAAAAGGTGATGGCGTGCGATAGAAGAATCCTCGCGGTGTAGGGGTGGGTGGTCTAGAAACGTGAACTTTCTTCCGCCACCAGCTTTGAGACATGAAGCAGTTTGAGTACGTTGGTACATCAAACCACCAACCCCGCATATGCTTCCGCTCCCTTCAACAAAAGGCTCCAGTATTCAAGAGCTTTCAACAACCACTTCCTTCGCCTGCCCTCTGCATCCGTCTTGAGATACTAAGTTGTCTGGCACTCTCGGCTCTGCGGATGCTGTGCCATGGAACCCGAGGTCGATAATGTGGATCACTAAGCTTGGGGAAGAGTTTTCATTTTTGAAACGGTAACGTAGACTGTGATAGCCACCACCCACTTACATAGTATACATTCTTCCTTGTAAAGATTACTAACGTTAAAAGTTTAACTATCTACATTCAGGTTTATTATTCAATAGTAAACCACATAAACATGAAAGTTCCGATTTGTCTTTCATGGTAGATATTACAATCATCTACTTACCTACCTGTTAACTCTGCTTCTGTACATGTGCAAACGTATAATTCTCCGTAACGCGTCAAAAGATATCCGAGCTAAAAGGAATGGTGGCAAATATGCGAATTATATCAAGGTCATCGATCGGGGTGTGGAGCGGGAAAAATGTCATATAGTTACTAGTATTTGAATCTTAGCAGAAGTGCTTCGCGGTATCACCTCCCGTATCCTTCGGGGCTCATACCTCAACAGGTGGTAATTTTATCGAGGTACTTCCCTACCTATCTCTCTCTCTCTCTCTCGCCCCTCCGCCTACCTCAACTCCCTTAATCAGTATACGGATGCCGTCAGGTAAAGCTGTGCGTCCTCCTCACCTGTTAATTTAGTTTTTTTTTTCTTATAGTATGTTCCATACGAATTTGAGGGGAGTTCTATTAAGGGAATATATATATACAACGTTTAAAATTTTTATCTTAGTTTGATGGACTTCTCAATGGTTTAGTTTGGTATGACCCTCTTTGTGTTCCATGGTTTTGTCTGTCTGCCCCTGCGCATGAGCAACTAAAATGATCGTCAGAAACTTCAGTGATATAACTTAAATTTATTCACATGGAGAAATTAATGACGCACAGTACAAAATAAAAATTAGTTTTCGTATGTACTGTGACTTGGGAATTATTCGTAAACGTCAACTCACTCTTGCGGCAGTTAGGGGGTTCAAACAGTTCAGCAGAGAGTTTCTGTTTCTTTGTAAGTCTGAGCTAAGTTCCGAGATAGACAGGGCCGTTGCACCAGGGGGGTCTGGGAGTGGGAGGGAGGTGAGGGGATCCCTCCCCCCCCACTTTTTCGTCCAGTTGGGAAAATCGGCAAAAATAGAAGAAAAAAATCAACTTGCCAACTTTTAAATTACTTTTATAACTTGTGGACATTATCCAAACTCGCTTAATTCATAACTTACTAGTTTTTCACCTTCTGGTTTTCTGTCCACTGAATTATCCACTTTCTATTTCGATATTTTCAAACCTATTTTTTTCGGAACTTGAAAAAATTTAACCGGACAGTTCGTTCGTTTGGAATGTTTTGTATGAATTTTTCAAACGGCTTAATTCCCAAATCGTCAACTTTTACTTTTCCTTTCAGCAATTTTTTCGCTTCCCTTCTTCCCCCCCTGTCTCAGTCCAACTCTAATCTCTATATATAAAAATGTTATGTTGGTTTGTGTATGCTGCAAAAATATCTGCACCGATTTCCATGCAGGTGGGCGCAAATTGGCAAGCAAGTTCCAGGGATGGTTTTGGGCTATATCACAATCCTCTAGATTTACTCCTGTGTCGTAAACTTGGACTTCCCTACCGACGTCGCCCGGGTACACAACTTAGTAATTAAAAAAAAAAACCGGACATGCGTAGATCTTTTCACGTCAAATGTTTATGGGGTGGGTTCAGGCGTAGAGAACGTTCGATAACAAATTCAACAATATCAAAACGATTTCGGTGGGTTGAGCCGAACAGTTTCTATTCGTAATGATAGATCATCAAAAATTGATATTAAAATCGCCTTATTAATTTTAGCAATGTTGGTCGGGAGGGTTTTAACGTATGTAGGGTTTACATTGAGGTTGAAGAAATCGGGACGCTTTTAGAAGTAGATACCTATTGCTTGAAAAAATACCGATTTCTAAAAAAAAAAAAAAAAAAAACAAAAAAAAAAAAAAAAAAAAAAAAACGCTGCAAATTATTACACAAAGGTTTATTATTTATGTATTAGGCAGCCCTTCT
The DNA here is from genome assembly GCA_030762985.1 of Adelphocoris suturalis. NCBI lineage: Eukaryota > Metazoa > Arthropoda > Insecta > Hemiptera > Miridae > Adelphocoris > Adelphocoris suturalis. The sequence goes on from CM061042.1 coordinate 90,254,671, forward strand.
ACGTAGATCTCTGGTCCATAATTACTAAACGCCGCTTATAGTATATTCAGTATCTGAACTCGGAGCTTCGGACCTCACAAATGGGTTCAATCCATTACAGCAGCGGAATCTCACAATTTTACGCTTTTTAATATAGTTGATAAACAAAACAATTTATTACCAAGTCATCTTTCCAACACATAAAATTGTTACATATACTGTATCATCTAATTGGTCAAATTTCAAAAAATGTGCTAACAAAATCACTGAAAATGGCTAAGAATTGTTAAATTGATATTTTTTAGCATAAGATTGGTCAAATAAAGTTTATCAACTATGAAATAGAACATTCAAAAATGTATGTACGAAATTATGCTAAAAACTTGAACTTCATTAAATTTTGTTTTAAAAAATCTATAAATTAGCAAAAACAGCCTAAAATCCAAAATCTCTTTTTGAATAGAAGAGTATCATTTAGAATACTTTTTTTCCATAAAATTAATAGCTAACATTTTCTTTTCACTCATAAATCTCCAATTTCTATACAACTTGAAATATAAAAAAAAGACACTTTTTCACCTATTTTTGGCTCATAGTACCCATGAGAGTGGAGCGATCGAGCTGGCGAGAAGTTAGGACCAACTAGACCCCAAGTGGAGTATTTGTGCGAGAGAACAGATTTTTTAAGTCAATTCTAAGGCCTTTTATGGCCCGGACGGCGGACGGCGAACGGCGGACGGCGGACGGACATTTCAAATTTGGATGCTACGCACCTTGAAACGTAAAGTGACAAAGTTTGAGGGGGGGTTATAAAAATTTTTTGCTATACGATCACATAGGCTTATTATTGGAAATAATAAACCAAAAAGAGCTAAATATTCTCTCCTGTTCGCCAAAGGGAGTTCAAATTTCATGGGGTGACCTCTGGGACATCAAGAGACAAAATGAGATGGGCTTTCCTGATCAGATGAGTCAGCCGAATTCTCTCACGTGTATACTGGTGAAACGCGAGCGATAGAAAATGATGCAGATAGGGGGAGAGACCAGCGGCATAAATTTGCCGTTTGTAGGTACCTACTTAGATGTCGTTATACATAGATATGGGAGACTAGTAAAGTATAGATGTAATAGTTGTACCTATATTAATTAAATGCATTAATTTCCCCTCTGTGTCTATATCTACGTACTGATGACAAAGCCAGCCTTTTGTCCCACGATCCAGAAATTGCATTACGAAAATCGTTGCATGCACAAAGGTGCGTTATGCTAAAGGGCCCGTGAAGCTAATTTCTTTCTTAGTCAATCTATGGATCTAATGAAATAGAGCTTCTTTGGAATATCTAACAATCTAAAATACGACTTATGGTGCTGAAACCTAAAAATGAGCTATTTTGGGATGGAGGGGCTCTGATCAGTTGTGGAACCTCTGGGCCTAATTTCTTTCCTAATCAACTTAAGGTGCTGAAATTTAGATGGAGCTTGTTTGGGACGCTAGTGGAATCTGCATAGAAGGGCTATCTAATACAAAATTTATAAACTTTTGTGTAATAATTTACAGCATTTTTCGGATCGAACAAGACCAGCCGAATCAGTTTAAAAAATTCTCATTGCAAACGTCAATTTCAAAGCAACTAGCAACGTTCTTCGTTTCGACCATCCATGCCCATTGAACTTCAGCGATTACCTACGATGTTAGTTAGTAAATTCCCAACCAAGAATGCCTTGCTTTGTCACCGTTTTGTAATAAGTGAGCTTCCAATGAACTTTATGGAATGAAATAATGGCAACCTGTTGTGTGATCATTTGCAGTGTGTAGTTTTTTACCCACAAAATAAACTCACGGGGATCCCTACATAATTATGACATCCCGTTTTACATTCCATTCCCTTCTTCCATTAAGCAAGTTGATTTATTATGCTAATCGCTTACGTGAGCCTGGCAGAGGCTTCTCTGTATCAAGTTGAACAATTGGGAGCAATTAGCCTTGAAAAATGGCTGTCGGTAAATTCTCACATGAGAGGTTGCGTTTGAAAAGTTCACTATTTTTTCTACATGCACTGAATGCACGATGGAGGTTTGTGCAGAACACTCGTAAACATTAAATTTGAGGTATCGAAAATTCATTTGTTTTTGTAAACATCTACTGCTATTTATAAACATTCAACGATGCGGATCATCACAAAATATTTGATTTTGAGTTTTTACTTCCCCAACTAATTTGAAGTATTTACTTTCCTATGCCTACTTCACCTCCTCGAAGGGCTTAGGTAAAATCCAAACGTCCAGACACGTTTTATTGGACTATCTTAATATTTGAAGTTATGAATTTGAAGACAAAATGAAAATATATCTTTCCGAACCATCGTGATGTTTTTAGGTCATTGTACTCGTATGCCTGTGTTATCTCTGTCAGTCCTTCTGTTTCAGTACTCCAGTAATCGTGAAACGCATCCCGAATTCCAGGAAATACAATTCAAAATTCTTGATTTGGGGAATTGCTTGTATATCCAAAAGCACGACGCTATTTATAAGCGTTTACTTGTTCATGTAACTTGTGTAACAGAACGTGTTACTGTATAATTGTAACAGTGTATAACTGTTACATAACAGCTAAAATTTAGTATCGGTTTGGATCAGATCTCCCACGCTTAGGGGCAGTTAAAGTCAACAGTCAACAGTATTCAGGTGGCCTCTTGGCTCTTTTATACATGCTAGCCTGGTGAGGGGTGTACCTCCCCAGGTCAGATAAGGGTACATGTTTCCACGGGTCCTTGTGTACACCAAAAATATAAAATGAGTTAAAAATGGGCTTAGGCGACTTACAAAACTCAACGAAATTTAGCAGCATCGTTTGTTCATAAATATGAAGCTGGGTGAAAACTTTTAATTTTTTAACTACCTTAATCCTACACGTCAATTTAGTGCGAAAAAACTATAATTTAATTGAAATAAGTTGTTATCATTAACTATCACCTTGGTAAAATTGCAGAAGACATAAAATATTTATTTATACTCGAAAAGTTTACTGAGACTGCGGATGGTAAGTTTTTACATCAGTAATGCATTGAACAGTGACCTGTTTTGGTTCTGCCCGCCCTATCGGCTGCGAATGGTTGAAGCGGAGAGAGAGGTAAACTTCTCTCTAACGCTGTTTTTATCTGGACATGGACTATATATATCTACACGGAATTGAAAAAAGGAAAAAAAAAAAACGTTCCAAAATGTTTAAAGTGCTATGAAATAGATGATGATGTGCTGCACACTTTCTTGTTTTGCAAGCATAGGACGACCGAAAGAAGATAGCTGCAGGAAGCTCTGTAAATAACTTCTCGGGGTGTGCCCAAAGTGCTTGTATGGGAATTATATTGGACTATCGTAGTTGAACATGTTCCCAGACAAAGACGTTACAAGAAGCAAAGAGACAGAGAAGGAAGGATCTTTAGGAGTGAAAACCGCTACCTAGGAACGGCCTGAATGTGTTAAACAGTTCCAACGTGGGAAAAGAAAGGTAAGGCATGTAGAAAGAGAGAAAGACGTGAGAAAGAAGAGAAAAGCCGGACAGTCTAGTAACTGAGGCGAGAAATAGGTGTAATATTTAAAATGCAATCTCTTCTGAGTGAGGAACTCATTCCGATCTGAAATCTGGTAGTGTAGGAAACAGCAGTCACTCAAAGATATATGAAAATTCCATAATCAAGGGTTCTTTTAACCGTTCCTAAACAGCTCTGACAGAAATTTTCATGCTCAAGAAAAACATAGAATGATTGATGAATTGATAAACTGATGAACAGTTGATGAACTGTTTCGGAAAATAAGAAAGTTACAAAAATGTTTGAATATCGGGCGTACCTTCTCCCCTCCCCATCAAGACTTTTCTCCTCCAAATTAGCTGTTGGTCCGAACTTAACCAGTAGGGTATATGAAAGGTAGTTTCACTAATCAAAAGAAGATTGCATTTTGAGTGGAAGAAAAATACTGAAAGTCGACCAGGTTGGCGCAAGAGCGCAGCCAGAAGCTCCAAAGTGATCCGAAATTGCCTCAAGCCAATTACTCAAGCCGGAAAGATAAGAGCATTATGAATACTGTAGGTACTGAGCGTTCGGATGGAAGTTCCGCCAATAAAAACGAAACATTCGAGGCGATTCCCTAACTTGCCGAACGTAATGAGTAGAGGGAAAGAGGTAGCGTGACAGGGAAAGCAGACAGAGGTCCAGCGATAAAGCATATAGTATGTATGCAATAAGTATGTTGCATCCTGAATAGAGAAAAGATATCGTCAGAAGGTCTGGTTGGTGCCAGAAGTAGTGTAAAAATCCAGTCATGCAGCAAGGCCCCATGAGCGAATTTTTGAAGAACTCTTCGAAATTTCAGTCGCTAATGACGGCCGAGCGGAGCGAGGCCTTGGGTCTGCCTGCTAGTACGTACATAAATATAACTTCTTCATAATTTCATGGCTCATATTTTCTAAGCCAAAGTCAGTATTAAAGCTACATCAAGTCCTAAAGTTTTTTTTTGACAAGCACCTACTACCTACGTTTTAAACAGCATGGTTCTAGGATTGGTTATACAGGGATTCTTCCATAAGAGTAGTTCAATCTGAATTTGGACAATGTTTCATGCAAATATTACCGATTTTTACAACTAGCGAACGGCATTTCGATTTTTGACTGATTTTTCAACTTTGAAATTTTTGAAAACTTGATATATATTCTTATAGGAAATTTTACGCTGATCCCGAATATACCACATGTTAGTATGCTGAAAAAATTATTTCGCACAACAAATCGCAAAAAACAGGCTATTTTGAAATTTTTGACTACATTTTTGAAAATTTCAACCCGAACATGTAATCCGATCATGCTGGCTAACGAACTTGAACTTTCGTTTTGTGTCCTTAACATTTTAAAATTTGTTTGAAGTTTCTAGCACAGTTCTACGGACAGTTATCGTCTGGAATGACACATACATACATATATACATACATACATATATACATACATAAAAAAGTTCCAGTCATGCAGCATGATCGTATGAGCGAATTTTCATAAACTATCTATCGTACTACAGTAGTTTACAGAAATGGTTAAAAACCAATTTTGTGGCAAAAAACTTATTCTAAATAAAATTCCACTGATTCAAAAGGGATTTTTGATTTTTAAATTTTTTTGCAGTTTTTATACATATTTTAGCAAATTTTAATGACATTTAAGTATAATTTTGAGCAAACATTTTTAATGTCCTAGTTAATCGTTGAAAATTTAGTTTTGACTAAAATTCTGCAAAAAAAATAGAAATTCAACGATTTTTGGCCGTTTTTAGCCATTTTTAGTGATTTTTTGGGTACATTTTTCGAAATTTGACCAATTTAATGTGCTCAAAAATTGTTGTCCAACGAACTCATCTTTTCTTTTGAAATGCTTGATTTTTTGGCGAAAGAACGAAGTTTTTATCTCAATTCTATCGAGAGTTATCGTCTGGAATGACACATACATATGTATATATATATATATATATATATATATATATATATATATATATACATATAAAAAAGCGTTAAAATCCAGGAATCATTTCAGAATGCCTCAAAACAGATTTCGATGAAGAAAATTTTTGAAAATTTTTATTTTAAAATTTTTGGAGCCATTGCAATAGCTTTATTTTCTAAGAAAATTCGCTAAAATGAGAGTTGTATCATCAGCCAGAGCGCAGCCAGATGCACCAAAGGGCGCCAGAATTGTGCGTAACCAGATGAGTATACCAGTACGAGTAGGTATATACGACTTTTGTACTCAGTGTACGGATGGATGTTTCACTAGTGGGGCTCTGAACATGAGAAGCCCGAGGTAGAGTGCAGCTCCTAAACAATGACCTTACCATTTGCTATTCGTACTTCTTATTGTTGCCTATAAGGGCAATCGTGAGGGACACAAGTTGTTTTTGATGTTTTGTCGATTTTTGCTTCCGAGTCTACCTATAGGTAGCGGAAGTACTGTTTTCAATGATTTGATTTTGGTCTCCAAAATCAAAATTTCCACTCGAATTTTACGTTTTAGACCATTCTGAACAACTGGTTCCGTATCTGTGTGTGTGTGTGTGTGTGTGTGTGTCTGTTGTGTGCCCGTGAATCCTTGTAACAAGCTTATTTTCCACATTTTTCATCCTTTGAAAGAAATTTTCAAAGAATGTGTGGGCTAGGGTGTAGACGGTCCCCTATCAGTTTCATCATTCTTGACTAAAAACTACTTCACTATGCGTATGCGCAAACGTAAATTCCACCAAGTATTATTTCCTCATGCCCTAGTCGTCCGATCTCGCTCAAATTTGGATGACGGTTTGGGAATAACAATTTAATCATCCCATATCAATTTCAACATGATGGTATCATTAATAGCTACTGCGCATGCGCCCATGTGAAATCCTTGTATTAAGCTTATTTTCCAGAGTTTTCATCCAATTTGAATGAAATGGTCAGTGAATGCGCGGATTAGGTTGTAGATGGTTCCTATCTATTTCATTGTTCAACTCATCAGTTCATTCTGCGCATGCTCAAACGTAAATTACCACAACCAACTTGGCAGATGTTTTGTGTGTGTTCCTTTAGCGTAATAATTTATTTATTAATAACATAGTTAATTATTTTTGACCAGTATTAATGACATTGATGGTGAGGGGAACGAATTGTAGAGCGAAAAGAAGTGACGCAAGGGGGAAGTCATGTCAAATACCACGTTCTTTGGGTCCTTTGCCCTTTATCGCTCCTACTGTCGGATACCCATTAAAAGTATAAAGCATCTAAAGTGCCAATAGTCTCAGATGATAAGGTTGGTGCCGGAGCTCAGTTAGAAGCACTAAAACGCGTCAAAATTGCACATGATTAAACCAGAAAGGTAAGAGTAGGCCACATGATTTGATGGAATACTTTATTGATAGTCCTGGAGCCAGGTCCGAAAATAGGTAGTAATTTGCAGAGAAGGTGTGAGATTAGATTTTGATAATTTAGTCCGTTCTGAGTGAGAAAATCTTTGTCTGCTATCTCAAAATTCGTGGAATACGAAATGGCGGCCTCATAAAGTGGCTTAATTTGCCCATTTTAAAGTTTTTCACTAACAATGCCTAAACCGTACATCTTACAGAAATTTGTATACGTAGCAAAGTTGTAGAGCATAAAGAAAAACAAAAAACAAAACGATTCGATCCCAAAACTTTGAATTATCTACTAAAATAAGCAAATTTTAGAAATAATTGAAAATCTGGCTAATTTTGGCCCAGTTCCCCCCCCCCCCCCCCCCGTCTGGACTTTCGCCTTTCATAATCACCTAGTAGCGTTGATATTGTTCTGATTTCAGTCTGCCAAAGTTCATTCTACTCAAGATTAAATACTTTCCAAAGTTCGTGTCGAGCATATTTTTGCTGAGACCTTTCCCCATTGACTTACAGCCGAACTTTTGAATTTTATGTCATTTTACACATAAAGTTCTCAAAAACGGCCTTTTATTTTGTACTTTAATACGGTCTGAGCAAAAACTCAGAAAGAAAGTATTTCACCCTGAATATAATGAGGTTTGGCAGACCTGAACTAGGCCAATATTGAGGTTTATTTGCTACGTATACAAATTTCTGTTGGGAGTACGGCTTAGGAATTATTGAAGAAAAACTTTAAATGGGCAAATCACGTCATCTTTTTGGGGCCGCCGATTCGTATTCCACCAATTTTGAGATTGTAGACCAAGATTTTCTCACTCGGAACGGACTAAATTTTCAAACCTTCTCCGCAAATTACTACCACCTTCTTTCAGATCTGGCTCCTGGATTATGAATCAGTCTTCGAGAGTACCTAACTGCGGGTATTCTACCTGCTCAGATCTTTAGGTATGAGGGCACTCACTTGCAAAACCATTAGCTGGTTTTTTTGACTCGATTGCATAAATTGTTTAGCGTACCGGCAAATTTGTTACAAAGTACCGTCTACCTACCCATACCTACATATCTTTAATCATATGCAATGCCATATGAGTCTTACCAGACTAGTTTAACTTAGGCAGCTTACATACTAAGCCTATACGGAATGTACGTAGGTATGGGTTGTACGTTTTTAACATCACTAATGTTGCCATCTTGAGATGACCTGCTAACCTAACTCATTGAATTGTAAGTACATCACATAACATCCTATTGCAACATAGTAACTAAGCGAAATTTCTAATTCTAAGTTTATATATACCCAAGTTTTGAGTGAAACCATGTCTATCCAGACCACCAAACTATGCGAATCATTCTGACCTGTATGCCCAACACTAATGTATGAAAATCGATTGTCATATCGATAGCCGGTATTGATGTTTTCAAACGTCGATATCGCGGCCCGTCTGGGCTGATTTCAAAATGAGTAATTGGCAGATGATCAGCAAGTTCTGTAGGTGGTTTTAGACTGCTAAGCGAACCTGATGAAATCAAACAACACCACCAAGTAACGGGGTTACTACTACATAAACTAGTGAAGCTACTTTTGAAGATTGATTGAAATTGAAATATTGTAAGTAGGTAAGAAAATTGGTAAGTTCTTCAACTTTGTTTGTAGGTAAACATAAGAGCAGATTCCTGAATGTCCTGACAAACCATAGGTATCTGGATAAACTGTGGGATAACGGGATAAATCATAGGTAACGGGATGAACCGCGGGTAACGGACAAACCAATGGTAACGAAGCAAATCACGAGAATGGGACAAACCGCAAGTAATGCGGCAAACTTCGCGGTCTTGTTGCGCGGAAGCGACAACGGCAGCGAAACATAACAGCGGCTATTATCAGTATTTACATTTAGATGGTCCCCGACTGGCGTATAGACTTCGATTCTGGCAACGCCGGGCCATCTTCTATCACAAAGAAATATAAGATACAATGTTGTTGTTACCAACCCGCGGTATAAATTATTTTCAGGTTTTCATCTTCTAACGACATTCGTCACTCCCTTCACGTCATTGACTCTTCGTCATTGTGAAGAATACACAATCTGAAGAAAAGAATATATTAACAATGTCAATTTCTGGTTTGGCCTTATGCAATACTTTTTTCTTCCAACTGTTAGCAAAATTTATTGCTGTTCATAATCGCTGTGATGTTTTGTTGTTTTTACTGCCGTGACAATCAAGCAGTGAAAAAAAGTTCCGAAGACCACTAGAAGATGAAATGTTATCAAAACTTGAAGATGAAGTTTACGAGTATTGTAGGTAGGTACATTTCAATTTATATGAAATTGATTTATGTGAAACCTCTATCCATATTCTCAGTACAGTAGACATATACTCGTACCTATCCAGTTAACATGAAATAAGTCGCTCGCGACGAAGTTGAGGAGACGCATTTCAAAGAAGAAAACAGAAGTTATTGAAGAAGGTTGTCTATTTCCACGAAAATAAAAATATTCAATGTTAAATTGATTTCTTCGATTGGGTCATCATCAATAAAAAACAAATTGTTTCTTACTTATTGTTTTTCTTACTTTCTCTTTATTTTTGTAGAAAAATACAACGTTCTTCATTAAATCCGTTTTCTTGATTTTTTCAGGTTAAGATCAGTATAATTTTGGCGCACTACCGACTGGCTGTGCTCCAACACCAACTTGATCGTCTGGCTGTATTTTCCTTTCCCTCTAATCAGGATGCAATATATATTTGATTCGTGAAAACCACTCTGAAATCATGTAGTCATAGTGTAGCTCCTAGTATAGTAGCCATCTTCCAGTAATAGTAGCCAATACTCAGTACTGTACCTAGTAATTTATTCGTACATTTCCGGTGAAGATGTAGAGGTACCTATGTAATTTTGGCTTACTTTGGTGAATTGGCTATTTGGGTTTGGGGTTTTTTTTTTTTTTTTTTTCAAGAGCATTTTGAGGTAGTCATGGACTAAACAACTAACTGATAAATACACATATTCAAAATTTATAAAATCTCACTTAGTACCTATCTCATATTACAAACATAAATTACATATTATAGTTTCTGTTGAACCGATTTTTGTTGCACTTTCAAAAATCATTATAGTCGAACGAGGGTGATCCTGAATTTCTGGGAAACCATAGTCCTATTTGTTTTCTATCAGTTGTCGCCAAAATAACAGATACCTAGTCTAGCTCAAAAGTTTGTTACTGATAACTAGAGAAGTGAATGGGATATTGAGTGACAGGCAGTACGCTTCTCGTAAAAATAGAAATACCTACAGTACTCTATAAACAACTTGGTCAAAAATGTCGTTTCTCGGTCTTTTCGTTTGTCTTGATTGGAGCATTTAGTAACAGCAGTTGAACAGAGATGTCTCGTTTAATGGACAGCGAGTTACGGTGACACTACTAGTGACAAATGAACCCCTCAAGAAAATGTTCCAGCTATTTTATATCAATAATTTTCTTTAGGTAGCTCTGCTGCCTGCACAGCGATGGAATTTGCCGCTTGCATGTATCCTTCAAATAATCCTTTGAATTTGATAGAATTTCTTGATGTACCTCTGTCGATTTCAATGCATTTGAATAAACGTGAATGAAATTTTCACCGAATTTTGATAACAATTTAAACAATTAATGATTATTGCGAGAAAAATCTGCACAAAAGGGTTATTCGTTCTAATTAGGTACCTACATATTTTTCGAGATACTGATTTTTAATCTACAATCTTTAAGTTTCAGATTCGGTATTTCACACTAATAACAGGATCCCCTTCAAGTTTCATATTCGTCAGACCATCAATTACATGTGTACATGCAAGTCTAAAAGCTTGAACTTGATCGATATTTGAGAGCAGTTACCTACCTAGTGGGTTATCGAAAGTTGGTGGTCAATGAATTTCGTCGCTACTGAATCAGCAGTAGGCACTGCGCATGTGCTAATTTAAAGGTTGATGTCAAAGGCAAGATTTTCTACCAATCTTGATGAAATTATTTGGAATTGAGCGGCTCAACTTATAAAATGTTTGCTAACTTTAGCTGTTATAATATTTCTTATACATACATATTTTCGATTGACGACCAGCGGAACATTTGTTCACCAGGGCAGACAACTGAGTGATGAATGAGTAGTAAAGATTAGATGCTTACTTTTTGAGAATATTTCGTCTCACTTTGTCACTAACGAATTGTGACTAACATTGCTGTAATAAGAGAAAGTATAGCATCCCATCTACCTTGGCACTACGTACATAATAAGGACGCTATCTTAGTACGTAAACGTAGTTCAATATCAACGTCCACTATTCTAGTATGATCTATTGAACTGAAAACTTTCCAAGCAGGAATGATAAATTTGGGAATCAAGTCCACTACCCATTGTTTGGTTGTTACAGAGAATCACTGCCCATGTTCACCAACAAAGCGTGTATTCAAATGTTCCAAATGTTCATAGAATGTGTATCATAGCATCATGCAAATAAGCCGTCATAAATAAATAAATAAAAAACACACACACACACTCACACACACACACACACACACACACACACACACACACACACACACACACACACACACACACATATATATATATATATATATATATATATATATATATATATATATGTACACATATACGATTACATCCAAGCTACTTTAGATTAGATGGATTTGCAAATAGGTACCACGGTTAATGAGTAGGTACGTATCATCTAACTTCAACTTGTTCAAAGTACAAAGGTAGGTATGTACTTGATCGCACTGTTCAGTAATTATAGTTCTTTGTTAAACTATTAATAGATAGGTAAACTTTCTTTGGGTTGTTGCTTTATACAGAAATTTTCTTCTAATAACGCCTAAACGCATAAATTATATAAACCATCTGTCGATGAAGTCCACTCAGAAATTCAGTAAGCCACTTCTTAGAAATTGATTAAATGATCGAGACATTGACGTCATATTTACCTGAGCGAACTGCACGCGGTGCGAAGCTGCTGTCAAAACGGCCAAGTTGACAACACTCAAACACACCACACTCCGTAACGCAGAGAACTGAACTGAACACATCTACGGGAAGCTGATCGAACGAGGAGGGTCCCCCAGGTGCACAGCTCGAGAGGAGCCGAGGACGGTCGACAACACCCGAAGCGGTAGGGCGGTTGTCAGGGGCCCATCATCTTTCACATCTGTCTGGATTCAAAATCTCGACCTAGCCCTTTATCGAAACAAGGTCAGCTTCCGGAACACCTAGTTAGTTAGGTATCAATTCACGCTCAAAACGTCTCGAGCATGGTACCTTCTATTCTCTCCGCAGCTGTGTTCAATGTACAGTACAGGGCTTGTGATTTTGCCCTTCCCCTTCATCGAAAATGTTTACAATTGAAGATATTGTATTGCTACGTGCTAACAAATCTTACTTGTTTTGAGGCCCTGAATCAATCCCTACATCTGTGAGGGTCTTTTTATATTTGTTTTATAGTTTAAGTTAGTTGACAAAGAAATACCAGAATATGTAATGTATTACGTAATGATGACGGCAATTTCCCCTATCCCCACTAATATATAACGCGTTCGAAATTCTGTTCCGAAAATGATGTTAAGATGCAAATATAGGCATAACGCTATTCTAAACTTCTTTTCTATTCACTTACGTGTAGCTATCACCTAAATTGGAGCCTTTATGTCTATGAGATGAGTGATATATAGGAAAATACGACGAGTGAAACAATCGATATCAGCTCGAGTTCGAAAGCTAATTCTATTCCAATCCTATCTATGCTGCTGATATTTTCAATAAAGACTTTCTGAGACAACTGAAACGTAATTTCAACTTGTGGTACCACTCAGATTAGCAGACTAAGTTCAGGATAACTCCTTGCCTCATACCTACTTTGCAGCAATATAAAATTGAGCCACCTGGGACAAAACCCCTTTCTGGGGTACCTATATGTAGGTACAAGTGTAAAAAATGCCCAGATCAGCTGAGTGAGCTGAAATGGTATTTTTTCTGCAATTGAATTATGATACCGAATTTTTAAATGGAACCTTCTAAGGCCAAATAAAATGTATTTAGGTACAACGTGTGGAATCAGCTGATCCTTGAGGTTAATGTCTGTTGAAATCGACCTATGATTACGAGATTAGACTTTGAACTTCTCTGGGTTTGTTGAGCTAATTATATACTGATCGTGTTAAAGAAAAAAAGAATTATGAAAGGGGAAACAAAGAGAGAAAGAAGGGAGGGGGGGGGGGGGGGGGTGAGAAAAAGAAGAATAAGAAGGAAAAAAACAGGGGGTTCAAGGGGGCTTGGAGCTAGCTAATAAGCAAGTTTTTCAATATTAATCCCTCCCTTGATCGAAAAAACACAATACGAGACGTTGTACGACTACGTGCTCGTAAGCTCGTACGATAATACAGCATGTACCTACATACCTGACTTGTATGAGCTCGTGTAATATACATTTAGTTGTATAAATTATTATTATTTCTATTTAGTGGGTTTGTTCCCAAAGGGTTTTTAGTGGCATTGAACACGATTTCTAATATGACACTGAAAGTGGCACAATTATAAGGGGAACCATGTTGACCTCCGTCACAAAACAGAATGCCATCATGGTCGCCACTGGCAGATCGAAGGGGGGGGGGGGGGGGAGGATGGGTACAGCTATGTCTACAGTTTGTCCCTTACTGTGTAAAATGCCCCAAAATGAATAGGTACCTACTACAACTAAGAATAAATTATGAACAACAGGCTTATCTATACTATTTATAAGAATGAAACTCCGTCTGTCTGTCTGTCGTGTCTATGCACGGCCAAACGGCTGAGTGGGCCGGATCTACGAGTGGGGGGATCTTCTTGGGATTTTCCGATAGGGTGTATAAGCGAATTTAAAATTTTCTAATCCCACCCGAACCATGGGCCGTAGGGCGGGAGGGGGGTCGAAGTAAGAATTAATGTGCGCTTTTTGGACTTCCCCGCTTCCCCTACCCCTCTAAACGGCCGTTGAAAATTCCGGAAAAATACCGGTTTCGTAGGTTTTCCTACGAGGAAGACGACGGCGCAATCGGATCGCGAAAAAAGTATCGGGAAATGCGTCAAAAAAATCCAAGAGTACGGACCCGTTTTCTCGAAAAGTCCGCCGAAAAACTTGGTTTTTTCCGATTAAAATATACCCCAGAAAGGTACGTTTTTCGGAACGATTTTCGCGGGCGAAATACAGCTTTGGGTCCGCCGAATCTGAATCCGAAATCGGATATCGAAAAAAGTGACGAGAACTCGGTCAAATTGCGAGCGGAAGCGAGCAAAGCGTTTTAAATTATTGTGCCGTGGACAAGAGAAGGCTCAAGAATTGACGTGAAGGGTTCGATGTCACAATGTTGCGAGGCGAGCAGGTATACATAGGAGGTACCTACCTTGCGAGCGAAGTGAGAGCCATTTCAAATAATAAATACGGACTTTGTCCTACACATATAGAGGTATACCTTGCGAGCGAAGCGAGCAACATCCCCGAATAAACTTTTCGTGGTTCCACGTAGTTTTATAAGATTTAATTTGTTTGTAAGAATTCCCAACTGAAAAAAACGTCTGCCAAGTTGGGTGGGCAGTACAACATTCCCTAATAAACTTTTCGTGGTTCCACGTAGTTTTATAAGAATTAATTTGTTTGTAAGAATTTCCAACAGAAAAAAACGTCTGCCAAGTTGGGTGGGCAGTATAACTTCTTCAAGCGAGCGAAGCGAGCAGCATCCCCTACAGAAGTAAAACCTACCCTTAGGGATCTACCATTTGCGAGCGAAGCGAGCAACATCCCCTACATGTTTCAATTGTAATACATCGCATGTATACAGCCACACTTTGCGAGCGAAGCGAGCAACATTCCCTACATACCACACTAAACTTTTCGTGGTTCCACGTAGTTTTATAAGATTTAATTTGTTTGTAAGAATTCCCAACTGAAAAAAACGTCTGCCAAGCTGGGTGAACAGTATAACTTCCTCAAGCGAGCGAAGCGAGCAGCATCCCCTACAGAAGTTAAACCTACCCTTAGAGATCTACCGTTTGCGAGCGAAGCGAGCAACATCCCCTACACACGTTAAACCTACCCTTAGGGATCTACCATTTGCGAGCAAAGCGAGCAACATTCCCTACATGCCACACTTTGCGAGCGAAGCGAGCAAAATACCCTACATGCCACATTTTGCGAGCGAAGCGAGCAATTTAACGGGGGGTCCGGGGGGCTTGCCCCCCGGCTGGACGTGGAGGCGAGCGTAGCGAGCCGGAGCGGCTAGTAACTAATACATATAACTATAAAAACCGCAAAGTGAAATAAAACTATGACTAGATGCACATAAACATATCACTGTCAGATATCAGAGTTGAATGAATGAAATTATTTATTTGCAAATACGGCGTTACAAGATCAAATTTCAGAGTTTGTAGTAAAGCCCAGAGGCTCCCAGGTACAACATCAGGGACTGAAGCTAGTCCGGTCCTGGTAAATTGTCAACCACGGGGCCTCTGCTTTGCTAGGAGGTCCATAAGGTCTGGGCAGTCCTCCATGAAGTGGCGGATGAACAGATCAACCCCACACATCCTACATACAGCTCGAGCGTCTGCATTAAACAGGTGTCTGCGAGCAAGACGGGCAGCATCAGCACACTCATTGCCATGAATTCACGCATAAATTGGCGCTCATATAAATGTTATCGTTGACCCCATTGTTGTGGCTTGTGTAGAAATAGGCTTTGTATTAGAGGATCACCAGAATAGTTGTCCCTTGCTGTTGCTGAGTGAGTCGCAACAGCCGGTGTCACTGCCCACATCTCTGCTGTACACAGACTCGACATTGGTAAGCGTCTTGGAAGTTGGGGCTTCATAGAGCAAGATCAACATTATCAGGTGTCTTTGAGCCACCGGGGAACAAGAGTGTCCGGCATATCGCTGGATTGCCTCATAGTAGTGGCATCTGAGGATGTGTGGGAGTATACATTATACCCTCGTGAGTATAGATTATAATGGGTAGTATGTTTTATTTCTAGTACAGTACCACTAATGGTCAGACGGAGATTGAATTTTATACGAGACCTTACATCAGCTAACCGACTTCATTTCCAAAGGTTTAATCTAAATTGACCTAAGTTTCGGCGTCTTGCCAGAATTGACAGATTTTACGATTTGGCTCGCTCGATCACCCATCCTCTACTTTAAACTTCAAATTTTCAGTAAGTTGGGGTTATTTGGTCAGAGAAATAGGTCTTTTCTTATTTGCCCAAGCGTATGTACAAGTAATGGTCAGACGAAAAAACTGATCGTAAACTATATAAAGTCATTCAACGGAATCTTTCAAAGTTGATAAAAAAATGTAATGAAATTTGTGAGAAGTCACTGCCCTCCGATTTCGAACGAATTTGGACATTATGTAGGCAGAAATACATGAAATGTTGGAGTTCCAGAAAGTTAGGGTTTTCGATTGCACACACGCTTATGTTGAGTCGAGCTTATAGAAGACCATCTAGGAGCAAATTCATACATTGTCCGAAAATTTCATCATATGTGGTCTGTAATATTATTCAATTAAGCTACTTTTGTTACTGCTGAAGTTACAGTTGAAGAACTGAGAGACTCAAACCACACATTTTTCAAAAAGGTGTGATATGAAAAAAAAGAAAAAAAAAAGTATGAAGTAAGTTTGGATGAAGGAAGTCGGGAAGTAGTATGAAAGCAAGCTATATTTGAACTTAACCTTCTAATATTTATGCATATAATTTAAGGGCGCATTTATCCTAAGAAAATATGAGTTGGGATACCTGTGTGTACCTTACACTCTGTAATAAAAAATGACGATAATAATAATCTTGAAACCGACAATAAATTTTACGATAAAAGTGAGATTTGACGTTGAAAGAAACTGTTGAAACTACACGCAGTTTCATTTGCTAATTATTAGTTCTGAGTAATTCGTTGTTCTGTCATTTGGTACCAGATCAATTATGAAATTAACTTTTGCTGTTTTGATAGGTCCAACGGTTTCATATTTTTCGGCCACCTTCGATCTTCGTTTCCAATAGACGGATCCGCTGGAAGTAGGGGGCTGTGCGGTATAGTATTTTGGCAAAGACTCAAGGGGCAAACTGCCAGACACCATCCGCTTGAACTTTCAGTCCCTGGGAACTGCAGTTACTTTCTGTTTAGCTTCGCCCTATTTCGGTTAAGTGAAATATTTGTTGTGTTCCCTCTTGTCACATCCATTATGAGTAAAAATTTTTCCGGATGTCCATTTCGAGCAAATTATGTTAATGTAGGCTTATTATTATGTTTTTAAAGATCAGGAGCTGTAAGTTATTACCCCGAGGTTTATTTTTTCCGTATTACATAGCTTTTCCATGCAGATCAATAGGCTAGTCAAAATAATTACCATGTAACCGTCACTCCTATCACAAAAATGTGGTTAAAATTAGGAATAATGCGTACCTATTACAAAAGTTTCAGTTGTATGGCTTTGGCGCAGCACGGAGTGTTAGAAAATGAATCATTAGAACTAAACGACCACCATAGAGCGAAATCGTGAATCTACCGTAGTACGTTGATAATGATGTATCAAATAAACATTTGCTTTCTTATAGATGGACAAAAATTCGAATTTGATGGAATTTTCTGTGTCAGACCGGATTAGATAGGTCAGAAATATCTAGGTACTCTTGAATTTAATTATTTCCGGATCGATGGCAGAAAAATGAAATTCTCACCACATCTATAAAACTGTGGTGACATTTTCTGATGTTTCCATTCTTAATCTCTCTCTCTCTCTCTCTCTCTCTCTCTCTCTCTCTCTCTCTCTCTCTCTCTCTCTCTCTCTCTCTCTCTCTCTCTCTCTCTCTCTCTCTCTCTCTCTCTCTCTCTCTCTCTCTCTCTCTCTCTCTCTCTCGGAGGGGGAGAAGTCAAGGATAAATTTTATCCTTTTAGGGTTAGGTCGAATGGTATGATTAGAGATCAAATAGCAAGGAATCTATACAGAATTTTCAGAGTACGAGTAATCGCATTTATTTTCATTTAGTGCATATCTACTTCATTATAGTACAGTTCTTCGGGTGAACAGATACATAACGTAGAACACTGCAAATGACCTCATAATCACGTATCTGCTCTTCGTAGCTAAAAACCGTCATCCAGTTTTCCCACCACCATTATTATGTGTTCTACTGGATACTCAAAGTTACTGCCTGGGAGAAGTATCAACTAGTAATGTTTCAACCAACATGGATGTCATAATTATTATTATTATTCTAGTACAATCGTGTCTTCTTCTACGCCCGCATTAAGGAGTTTCATGTTTAGACCTTGTGTCTTAGTTATATTCTGTTACATACTCTCAGCAAAAATACCGGGCAGTTCAGCGCGGCGGTGGTTCCCCATCGGTTTGGTGAAAAGTGCTACGGTTAAAACTGAGTCTACTGTCCAAACGAACAGGACGCCTTCCTGTAATGTCACTACCACCACTTCTTGTGGACAGGTTAATATCACTACGCCCAATTTGAAGACTACCAATTGCAACGTGTCCAACGAGAATATCAGCATCGTACCTATTATAAAAGGAGACAGTTTAGGTACTTGGATAAAAAAAGAAAACAGTAGATCGTAGTAGCTCACCAGCCAGTTACCTAGTATTTAGTTTGATAAATTTCGAGCACTGCTATGGGATTTTATCGAAAAAAAAAACAAAACAAAAACATATAGGTACTTGGATAAAAAATAAAACAGTAGATCGTAGTAGATCGCCAGCCAGTTAGTGTTTAGTTTGATAAATTCCGAGCACTGCTATGGGATTTTGTCGGAAAAAAAAAAAAAACAACAACATATAGGTATATAATATACCTATTAAACTTGTAGAAACAGTAGGGGTGTTTTCTGTTTATCTTTTTCGTTGGCGTCTTCGCGTGTTACATAGCCATGCCTAAGTAAAAATGTTGGTATTTTTAAACTCGAAATTGGTGGTTTTTTTAGGAGAAAAAACAAATTGGTTGAAAATCTACATTGAATACCTATACACTCCTAACTTCTTACTTGAAAAAAAAAAAATAATGTTTTTTCCGATTTGATTAAATATTATAGTGAGATTTTTAAGAGGCTTAATTTTCTATTTGTTTGACCTTTCGGTATCCTACCAGCATTTTAAAATTATTGTAAGAAAAATGGAAACTTCATTATAGCCTGATGAGGATGAGAAGCCGGTGGAAAGAGGCAGAGAGTGGAAGAATTTTTTCTTCTTCCATGGAACGGATCGAAGAGACTATGCACCTCTGAGGGAAAAACCTGACATAGGTTAGGATGTCGGGATCGTAACGGAAAAAAATACACTATCCCGCCCTGGATCGGAACGGCTAGTTCCGATCCATGAAATCGGTGGTGCTCCCCATCACTTCGTAGCAGTTGGCAGCAGAGCCCCACAATCCACTTGTGTACTGCCAGAGTGGACTTATCATTGACATATAAACTAGTCACTTCGTCTCCAATGACAGGCTTGAGCGAAAACCTAATGGGAATTTTAGCTGCCTTAATCGATTTTTGATTCTTAAAACCAGAGTACAACAAGGAAAGAGTAAGTACTCTTTCCAACTCAGTTTTTCGTCAAGTATTAGCCCCAGGTATCGAAGACGTGACGAAGGGGTAATGGCATGACCTTAGTGAGATTTGGGGTTCCCTTGGCTTCATTAAATAGTATAAAGAGTGAACTTCTCAACGTTTGACTTAACTGCGTTCATTTTAACCCTCCATTTTCCACACAAGTTATCGAGTTTTTCCATAAATGCTTGGAGGTCCCGTTCTACTCGTTCCGTCGTTTCTGCCATGCTAAGAACGGCTGGGTCATCACATATTGCACAATTTCCATGTGCTCGTAAACATAAATCAGGTACACGAACGGAGGGCAAACACTACCTTGAGGGACACCTCTGCGGGGCGAGATCATGACTCCGCATTATTACACATGCAGCCGGTGTGTACAGGAGTGTAGCTCTCTGAATCCATTATGGGTATCAGGAAGAAGATTGGAAACTTTAGAGAAGTTTAAGAAGTGAAAGCCTCTTGAAATTTTTGGATAGGATGGAAGTCGGACTTATTGGCCTGTAATTGTTGGGGTCTGACGAAATTTTACCTGGCTTATTGATCATGATAACTTGGACATGTTTCCATCTTAAGGGGAAATACCTAAACTTACTGAATTATTGAGCATTATTGAGTTGATTTCAATTATTTGTTTTCGTATCAATGAGTTAGTAGTTGTTTCCCACCTGAATTTTACGGAGTCCAATGAACACTAGTTGACATATTATTTAAGAAAAGATCTGACTATTTTTGTAACCATTGTCAGCCCTTTACAACATGATAACTATGGGATGTAATTTTTTCTAATGAAGATTCGATTTTGGTTCAAATAGATACTAAAAAAACTACGCTTCATGTTGATTCTACGTGCTCAAGGGCCACCTCGACGAAAAAATGCACGGCAACAAAGGAAATCTGCCGATTTACATTGCCAGCCACTCCAACTTACAGGAAGTTCATGATTGGGATTCACAGGGATTCTTCAGATGCCTGCGGAGAAAAAAATAGCTGTTGCCACCCTGGTGGCGGCCGACCAAAATACCCGGACGGATATCATGAGAATGGAATTACGAAAGACCGAAATTACGAACAAGCTCTATCAGGTAAACTCTATTAAAAATTGTCCCAATTCTAAGTTGATGTTTGTTAGTGATGGCTCGGTTTTATACAAAGCAGCACTGACACCAATTGGCAGAGATGTTAAGAACAAATAATATTGAAACTGAAAAGAAGTTGTACAAATCGCTGTTACAGACAGTGTATAAAATTTGAATTTTTCAAGTTACACAATTGGTGATGAATAAAGATGCTTAACAATAAACAATGCTTATCTGTATAGTGGAGTTAATATTTGTTTTTTATAACGAACTACCTATACTATTTTATAAGAATGAAACTCAGTCTGTCTGTCCATCCATCGTGTCTGTGCACAGCCAAACGGCTGAGTGGGGGGAGTCTACGAGTGGTGGGATCTTCTTGGATTTTTCCGAAAGGGGGCATAAGGGATTTTAAAATTTTCTACTCCCACCGGACCATGGACTGGAGGGCGAGAGGGGGGTGGGAGCATCTATTAATGCGCGTTTTTTCCCCAAGCGCTCGATCTTCTATCCACTGCCACATTAAAATTTGATCGAGAGCACTTAGTACGTCAGCGACAAAGTTACGTTTCTGGACGTAGAACACTACGGTGCCGTCTAAATTGCCGAAAGATGCTGTCTTCCCAGAGAAATCAGTGAGAACATGCGGGAAATGACAAAAAAAGCATTCCCCGCTATGGTTTTTTCCCGCTTTGGACCCAGTAAATTTCGACAGTTTTTGCTCAGGTTGGTCTTAATATTTAACATCCGACAGTTTTGTGAAATGTTCATAAAACTAAACTTTTCGTGGTTCCACTTAAGGTGCTGCGTTTGATAGTCATTTTCAACAGAAAAAAAAAAAAAAAAAAATGTCTGCCAAGTTGGGTGGGCAGTATGATTTCTTCACATATCTTAACATGGACGTATAGAATTAGTTAACGAATTGAAATGTGCTTAAATCTAAACTTTCCGTGGTTCCACGTAGTTTTGTAAGACTTAATATTTTTTGCTTTTTTTTGCCGTTCCGTTGGGATTGTAATTGAAAGGGATTGTATGCAATTTTCAAATTTCCCCCCAACCATGTGCTGTAGGTAATCTTAATTTGAGTACAAAATGTAAATCCTTCCAAAAAATTAAAATCCGAAAGTTCTGTACATCTATAGATCCCACACCAAGCGAGAGAGAATACCCACCCCTAGCGAGGGAAGCGAGCAACATAACCTACACACGACGGATTTCAACGGGGTTTTTCCTACGAACTCGGGGTGGACTATAATAGATCCCATCGCATCGATACATCCCACAGAGTGCAAGCAAAGTGAACAACATTTCCCGACACATTTCAAATCACCCTTAGTGATATACCGTTTCCAATCAATCTCCATGACCCACTCAACAGTAAAGACCATCGAATCTATACAACCATACCGAGCGAGCGAAGCGAGCGAGAAAACTAGGCTAGTAAATAATAAACTGGTTTTTGATGAGAAATACAATTAAAATTATTTAATGGAATATTTAAGTATATGATTCATAATATCTATGGTAGGACGAGCCCAATTTACATAGTACCTACATGTTTAAAGGTACATCCCCCTTTCTTTGTGTCGTTAGCCGCATTAAATATAAATAAATAGGGGAATAATTGCTTATAAATATTTGTAGAGTGCCTGTATACTAAATAGGTATGTATTTATAGTAGATGGTCTTATGGGACCTTCCTCTTTTAGTGAAGTCCTGCAGGTGAAGTTGAGTATGCGAAATCCGCGAATCGTATTTTCTCTTCCGATTTATTGTTCAGATATGCGACAGGCAAGAACCTCGTCAGTGGGCATGCGCAGAAGCGATTATTGAGCTAAATACAGTGAAATTCGTAGATCTCCGACAATTCTTCTAAAATTCTACCAAAGCTTGTATAGGTAAACGTTTTGGGATTTCACAACACGCAGACAAGTCGGACCTCAATTTTACAAATTAGGAGGGAAGTTTTCAGTTGGTAGACAGAAAAGCTGAAAAAATTGTATGTCGGAATTACAATTACCGAAATCAGCAACTGTCACGGTATGCTTTCTATTTTCCCTCGTTAGATAGGTACCTACTTCAATGAATGACGGTTGCAGCAGCTTTGGTGAGACATTTGATCCATGAACTAATATATCATTTGACATATCTTTTGATATCTTTCTTTTTTGACGATACCATAAAAGCTCTGAAACTACATTTAAAGTTTCATCTTTCACAGTTACTGACCTTTTTAGAATAAAATTATCAAGTACCTACTTATTATTTGTCCCTAGTGTGTATGTAGAATGTATTACTTACAACTTGACAACATTCTGCATTGAATTGTGAACAATTTGACCTCAAATTAGATTACAGAGGAAACTGCATCAGCAGAATTCCAACACCCCTCCTACCTAAACTGACCACTTTCTAATGTGGCAATCAGTAGTTTCCTGATCAGTTGGACCCCAGAAATAATAATCATAAGAGAGAACGCAGTTCCCTAATTTTGAGGTGTAGTAGCGGATTTAGCTGGTATGCGGGTAACTGGACTGTTAATGTAATACAAATTCCAGATCACTAAATCGACCATTGTGATGTCAAAAACTTGATGAATTGTACAGTTACTTACAAATCATCCTATTTTATCAAAAAGTTCATACAAATTTGCTTATGAAGTCGTGCTCTTGAATATTTTTATTTAAATGTATCTATAATTTTCATAATTTATCATGCAGGTGAGCTAGCGGAGCGGATTGTAGACAAGATTTTCAAGAGATCGGCTGAAAAAGGGAACCCTATAATTGATCCGGTTACCACTAAAGAACAGCTGAAAGCCTTATCAAAAATCCTGCATAGTTCGACTTTGGAAAGAGAAGGATGCTGCTTCAAACTCTCTGGAGAACTCAAGTGCTTCCTCGCTTTTCTTCTTTTGCAACGTCCAACTCGAAGAAAACGATCGTGTGGTTGTTTCATGGAGACTGGAAATTTGGGATCTCTTGGTTAGTGTTGCCTATCTTGTTTTCAAAATACAAAATATCTTTAAGTTTGATATGATCAACCTTATTGGTACTACAGAAGCACCCACAAGTGCAATATGTTTTGTAGTGTACAAATTTATGTATTATTTGAACGTTTAGTGATAAATTTAAACATAGATAAATAGATACTGGGATTGTACTCGCTTTTAGAATATCTTGCTATGGTCCATATTGACATGATTGTGTTTTGGCTGCGGGTGGATGAAAAATGAAACTTGCTAGATTAATTTGACTCCTATGAAATAGACGACGCTGAGAGAGTGCATTTAATGAGTTCATAGTCTCGAAAACGTATACATATATTTACACCCTCAATACCTTATTTGGCGATGAAAACTTTGTACTCGTTTCCTATTCAGACAAGATGTTATTAACAGCGATTATGAAAACCCAACTTATCCCGTCCACACTAAAGTAAGTTGGCAGTGGGTAGATTAATTCGGGGCACCTTCGACTACCACAAATCAGAAAGAAGAAAGAAGTAAGTACAATTTTACCTGACATAATGTTAACAATAGCTTCTTATACTGTATTATTTATAATCACGTCATATCGCACATTTTTTGAAAATGATAATTTCCATATTTTTTAGTGAACTTTTAATGAAAAAATGAGCTATTAAGATGGGTTCAAAATGTTAGATGTGGGTGGGATGGGTCCCCCCCCCCCCCCACAAATCCGTTTCATACATCAAAGAACTCAATCCTAGATTTTAATCGTATATATATATATATATATATATATATATATATATATATATATATATATATATATATATATATATATATATATATATATAGATTTATTTATTTATTTATTGTATTTCCAGACATAACTCCATTAAAAAAACGGCGTAAAAAAATCGTTCCAATGCACCAAAACCCGTCTTAGCAAAATACATGTCCAGTTCGTTGGCCAGCTCGATCGCTCCACAATTTCAGGCTCAAGTTTAGAATTTAGTAGCCCTAAATATGCTAAAAAATTGGGTTTTTGACAATAGGGCATGTGGGGTGTCACAGTCGAAGTATTTTTCAGCGCTGAGTCGATTGCGACCACTCCCAGATTCATAATAGAGAGAAATAAGTGAGAAAAATAGATTTTTAGGAGAAAAATATTACCGTAACTGACTAAATTTTTGAAGGATGTGATGCTAGTGCCGATTCTGGAACCCGGGAAACCAAAAAAGGTCTGGACTTCATACCGACTCATTTCCCTTGCATTCTGTATGTTGAAAACATTCGAAAGACATTATAAATAGACTGGAATGGATGCTAAAGCGTGGAGGGGAACTTCCAGCGTCACAATTTGGCTTTAGAAAATCTAAATCAACATACAATGGCCTATCAATCTTATCCAACAGTAATCCTAAAAACAATAAATTCCCAGAGAATTACGTTGTGTTTATTCTTGGACTACACTCGTGCTTACGATGGATACCAGCTGGATGTTCTTGGTGATATGATGCTGTCAAAACACCTACCTCTAATATTTTTTTCAAGGGTCATTAATATGCTACCAAATCGTAAAGTCTACTTGAAATTAACAAATGATGTAGTCAGCCCTCCAGTATCCATCCAATCGCTGCCCCAGGGTGGAGTTCTAAGCCCTCTGATTTATGCGATATACGCATCAGATTTGAGTCTATTGTACCGGATGGAGTTACAATACGTCAATTCGAGGATGATGTGGCATTATTTGTCGAATGTGACTCAATTAACGAAGGAAAGGTACTTCTACAGCAGTTTGTCTTGAGATTGGAGGTCTGGTCTTGGGAGAAAGGGCTAGCGGTATCTGAAAGTAAATCCTTGGTGGTTTCGTTTACACGCAAAAGAAAACTAGAAATCGGTAATACCCTCACACTGGCCAATATGGAGTTTCCGGTACGCTATGAAATAAAATTTTTAGGGATGTGGCTTGATAAGACTCATACCTGGAAAAAACATATTAAATACATTGCTTCAAAATGTGGGAAATATTCCAATATTCTTTTAATGGTCACAGGTCTTGAATGGGGAGCTCATCCCACAGTAATGATTATAGATTCTATAAAGCAACTATTTGATCATTGATCGATTATGGAAACGTTTGGTATGATCATGCAGCTGACTACCTGTTAAAACGCTGCAAATTATTACACAATGGTTTTTATTTCTGTGTTAGATAGCCCTTCTACGCAGATCATTGGCCTATAATTTATTATTAAACCCCATATGTAATAAATGATTAAAATATGGAGCATCGTGACTCCGAGAAGATTAAAAAAAAAAAACTTTTTTTTAATGATGTGAACTTTAATTATAAATAGTTTAAATTTCAGTTTTGATCATGCTTAATGTTAGTAGACCAGGTCTAATTTACATGGAACGTGGGGAGAGGTTGGTATCCATTGATACTCCTTTCATAAATTTAGTTAACAATTATAACATCTTATGCGAGTAAAAAATATTTGGTTGCATTTGGTAACATAAATGGTTAAAGAATAATTACATAAATAGTAGAGATGAGTCGATACCAAAATTTATCGATTCCCGATACCGATACCTAAAAAATCGATTCCCGATTCTCGATACCGAAACCATCGGCGCATAATACCTAACTTACCTGTAGGTGAAAAACAAAAATTCCTCTTGAACTACTCGTAGTAATATATTCAAATTCAAATATATTCAACGTTCCGCAAGTTGTTACTGCACATCTATCGATAGCCTCTCGCAATGAATACTGGCACCAATAGCTTACCGTTCCGTCGTAGATGAAGTTATTAGTCTAATTAGCTAATACGAGTATATTTTCCATCTCTATTTATTGTCATTAGGAGTTCTTGTTCCAATGAAGCTTTAATGCTTTAGTACTTTAGTTACTTATTAAAATTAAATAAATTTTAAAGATTAATTCTTATTAAAAATTCTAAATTTCAGATTTATATTTCATTCAAGGCTTTAGTTAATTTGATTTGTGCAAATACAAAATTTGAGATTTTTTTGTTATCTATCAAGTATCAATTAATAGGCAACTTTTATTGCCTTGGATTGATTTCTTTCTGAATAAAACAAGTTAAGCAGACTGACTTGGTTTTTTAGTTTTTCGTCGGTAACTGTAAGGTATTTCCAAATAAGACTGGCTCTAGGCTTATATACTTGGAAAACATAGCTTTGTCTAATGCTTCTGTTGTCACAAACAAAATAACACAAGCCTACTTGGAAACAAAGTGATAATTGTAAGTTGTGTTTTGGACAATTCATGTTTCGCAACTGCTAACTTCACACAACGGTTGCACGGTACAACCATCTTCGTTGTTAGATGGTTGCAATAGTACCGTAGTGTAATAAAACGACCATCACCGGGCGGTATCGGTATCGGCTTTAGGCGATCGATTCTCTATACCGATACCAATGCCTAAGAATCAGTGGTATCGAGAATCGGTATCGGGAATCGATTCATCCCTAATAAATAGCTTACATAGGTATATATCTTTTGCGAATGGTTTTATAAATAACGTTCAAATATTAACTCCGGTTTACAACTTTTTCAAATGTTTATACCTAACACTAAGTCTCTGATTCGCTTTCTTTTAAGTCTCCTTTGTTCTCGCTCAGGTGGGTGGTTATCCAGGATTAGTTGAAGAGTTTCTTTGTGGTTTTCATGAAGTGAAGAAAAGTGGCGATGGATGGTTTCTTTGATGAATTCAGTAACCGTTGGTAGTTCGAGATCCGAGTGGAGAGTTGAGTTTCGAACATACCAATCTGCATTCGTTATTAACCTGAGGACTCAGTTTTGAAATGTTTGGAGTTTCTCAATTTGAGAGTTTGAAGCAGATCCCCATATGTGACACCCATATTGCTAGATCGGTCTTATCAGAGATGTATGGATTAGGCATTTCGCGCGGAGAGCTAATGATGGACTGGAGAGCATGTGTTTGAGGATGTGCATTCTAGTTCTAGCTTTCTGGAGGATGGACTTTACATGATCGTCCCAGGTTAGCTTTTTATCGAGTATTAGGCCAAGGTATTTTACATTATTAGATTCTGGCAAGATTGTCCCGTTCATTACGATTTGATGGTGAGTAAGTTTTCGACGGTATGTGAACCTAATGAGAGTGGATTTTTTCGGATTCACCTTTACTCGCCACACTCTTTTGACCATGTATTGATTTTGTCAACGTGTTCCTGCATCATTCTGCTTGACTGCTCGCACGAGTTACCTACTCTTTGCTAGCACAGCGACTTCATCTGCATTCATTGCGGAGGTGATGTCTGGATCACAGGGGAAATAGCTGGCATAAATAAGATTTAGGAACGGGCCCACCACACTGCCTTGGAGCACTCCTGTGTTGATTGCGTGCGAACGTGATGTGACTCCTCCATATGTAACAGCGGAAGTTCGTCCGGATAGATATGACTGTATTATTCTTGTCAGGAAGGTAAGATTTAATCTTCATTAGGAGCCCGCTGTGCCATACTTTATCGAAGGCCTTTTCATTATCAATGTATGAACCCAAGAACACTTGTTTTTCCTCGTATGTGTTCATTAAGACGTTCACTACTCTGTGGAGCTGTTGTGGGCAGGAGGGGTTAGAACGGAACCCGAATTGTGTTGGAGGCAGAAGTGGTTCAAGAAATAAAAGGAGTCTGGGTAGCAGCCTCTCAAGCAGCTTAGAGAATAGCGTAAGCAAGCTTATAGGTCGGTATCCATCAATGCTATTTTGGTTCTTGCCTGGTTTTGGAATCATTATAATTATAATTAATGCATGTTTCCAGGTCTTCGGAAAGTGAGCTAAACGAATGATGGCGTTATAAATTTGCGTTAAAAGAACGAGAGCTTTTCGGGGGAGTGATTTTAGAAGAGGCTGAACTATTTGATCTTCCCCTGGGGATTTTTTTGTTGGAGAGCTGTAAATAGCTTCTTTTACTTGAGAGGGTGTGAAAAGTCGTGGGAGGGGAGACAGCTGAAGAGGTTCGTTCAAATTATCTTCAACTGATTGTTCAAAAGCTGGATCAGTTGAAGGATGTGGGGAGAACTGATGGTACAAACTGTTTGCGAAGCCTTCTACTTTTGTTCTGGCGTGATTAACCAGTTATTATAAGTTTCAAGGGGGGTATGTTGTCTCGTCTTTTCATGAGAGCCTTAGTCTTTCTCCATAAGGACCCATTATCGGTATTCAATAGTTCGAGTTTAGATTCTACATTATGTTACCTATTGCAATGCCCTATTTCATCGCTTTCTTAAATTCTTGTGTGGCTTTATTGTAAGAGGTTTTGTGAGGGCGGTATCGGGTTCGCTCTAATTGTTTTTTTCTGTTTTTGACCATTGCATGTAACTGTGAAATTTGAACTGGCCAGTGTGTGGAACTCGTTCGGAAAGTTGGGATCGGTCGGGGCTGATGAGAGGTTGTAGCTGCTCGTTGGATAGCTCGAGTCAGATAGCTGACAGCTTTATCGAGATCTGCTGTGGTTTTGAGAGGGGCATTCGGACTGACTAGTTTGTTCAGTACTGATGTATATATTTCCCAATCGAACGGTTATTTCATCAGTCCTGGTCGTGGAATATGTCTAACGTATTGAGCGTTTATAATTGTTAAAAGGGGATAATGATCCGAGTTGAGGTCGTAAATGACTGAAGGCTGATGTGAGATTAAATTGCTCATATTCTTGCATACGAATATGTCAAGTACATCCGGGACGTGCCCTTGAGCTGGATGGTGGGTGGGGCTTATGGGGTACATGAATTCTAAATTATGTTGAAATCCGATATTAGATATAATACGACCTCTAGGATTCGTTACATTTGAACCCCAAATAGGGTGTTTAGCGTAGAAGTCTCCGCCAAGCATGAACGAATTTGTGAGTTCATGGAGAACTCCGCAAATGTGCACAGGAAGTAGTCGGTAGGTGGGAGCGGAGTAAAAAGATCCAATTTGATAGTTCCTTGCATTCAGTTTAATAGTCACTCGAGCCACTTGAAATTCCTCTTCTTGAATCGATGGAAGAGCATTGTGATTTCTAAATGATCGAATAAATAGTGCTGATCCTCCTTTTCTTCTTCTACTAGGATGATCAGCTCTTTACGTTGTGTAGCCATTAATATGAAAATTTATGTGTGGGGCCAATTTAGTTTCGGTAGCTATTAAAAGTTTCAACATTAAAAGTTTTTAAGAAATGGTCAAGTTCATGATATTTATTGTTGATGCCTTGGCGATTCCATGTGACGATTTTCAACGACATAGTTCCTGGTGGGTTGTTCATGGTTCAACTATTAATGAAGGAAGTAATTGGGCCAGCATTTGTAATATAGGTTGTATGACTGATAATAATGAGTCGATTCTTGTTATGAGCTCGTCTAGTTTACTGTTTGATTGTGACGGACGATAAGAAATTGCCTGACAATAAGTTCGGAAGCCGGGGACGGGAAACGGCGGACGGACGGATTTTTTTAAATTCAATTTTTGGATTCTACGGATCTTGAAACGTAAACCAAAAAACTTTAGAAAGGGGGGGGGGGGGGGGGTAAAAATTTTTTTTCTTGGTCGATTACAAAGGTTTGAAACTTAACCGTATTAACTAGGCAGAATGCGGGCCATAACGAGACTCATTCCAGGAAAATCGCTTTATTTATTGGAAATATTGAAATAGTTTCTATGTTTGTTTCAGGACAGTCTGGTAACACTGAATACCAAGCAAGATCTAAATTCAAATATAGAGATAAAGAAATTCGCCCAGTAATTAATTTGAGTAACTTTCAACTACCGGTCAGCTTGTACGGATTTCAGCCTCCTCCGTTGCTGAACCTTCCGTGAAAGAGAAAGAAACGAACCTGAAAATACGTACCAGAATGGAAAGTACCACGAAGAATAATGTACATACATGTGAATCTGTATTCTATACCCATTTATAAATAAAGGAAAACTGACTAATAAATATATGCTTATATCACTATTCACCACTGCTAATTCAGAAGATCGGGAAATGTATTAACTAAATAAGTTACTCACTTTGATGAGGTGAATTGAAAGAACTTCAACACTAGATTAATCACAAATGGATTGAATCACGAACTATATTTACTATAGTGAAACTGAATGTATAAAATACTTCAGGAAAATATAATATGATTTGAATATCTTGAGAGCAAGAGAGAACCGCGGCGAAGCTGCTGGAAGAAGTGAAGCCGGTCTTGGGCAGCCAACCAGAGTTGAGCGGAGCAGTCCTACCAACACCGGGGAACGTAAGGAGTCAAGAGACGATCTGACAGGCAGCGTAGTTTGAAGTAGATGGCAGTGTCATGGAACGGTTGACGTCACTAGGCTTCATGGAATATGATGAAATACCCCAATATGGATTGAGACCAATCCCTATCCTGTATCTGCCCGACGTGGTGGGAAAGTGAACTAATTTGGAAAACACCTATTTGTTGACACTCCCTCCTTTTTCAAATTTTAAAAAGGAAGAAGTATCTGCCCTTCAGATAAATTGTCACAGTAAGTTATGTAGGACGGACTTGTGGAAAGTAAGAGCATATAAGTCACCTTAAGGGTGATTATTCCCCGAGACAGTTTCGCGATATGAGGTTACATGTATGATAGTTCCGCGAAAGATGAAAGGCAAACACAAAAAAAGAACTGACTCACTCTTGGTGGAGAACATTCTTGTGTAGGTTCAGGCATACCGGAATTAAAGCAGTCAATTCAGGAATTTCATTTTTCTGGGCAATTAATTATATGGTAAAAAGAGGCAAGCAGATACAGGCGAGGCTAGGCCCAACATTCATCATCAGAATCTGAAACATAAACGAAAATGAATGCAGTAATACATCTTTAGGTGACATATAATCACATGAAATATAATAAATCATTTCTAAATTTAATAAATAGTTCCTTTGGAAGTGGTTTTGTGAGATAGAAATGAATGCATTAATACATCTTTAGGTGACATATAATCACATGGCATACAGTAAATCATTTCTAAATTTAGTAAATAATCCCTTTGGAAGGGGTTTTGTGAGACAGTCAGCCAGCTGTTCCTGGGTAGGTACCCATTCCAACTTTACTGTCCCCTTTTTATATTCATTTTTTTACAAAATGGTAACTGAGTTTAACGGTATGTCTTAGTGTTCTAGATTCATCAGTCATCGCTAGGGCTATTGCTGGGGTGCAGTCACCATATATAGTGGGAGTTATCACGAGTTTAACTAGAAATTTTACGAGTTCCTTGAAGCTAATAACCTCAGTACAAGCTGTTGACATAGCTATGTACTCAGCTTCACAAGTCGATCGGGCAATATGATTCTGTTTCTTTGACCACCAGGTCACTAAATCTCCAAATACAGAAACAGTATATCCTGTGGTGGACTTGCCTTTGAGATCACTTGATCCCAGAGAAGCATCAGCATAACTGAATATGGTATCACCTGTTCCAGTGTATAAGAGTCCTAAGTCTATAGTGCCCTTAAGGTAACTTAGAACTCTCAGTACACACTCCCAATCAAAAGACGTATAATTGACTTGTTTTCTACTAAGGAAATTTACTGCATATGAAATATCTGGCCTCGTACCTCCTTGCAAGTAGAGTAATGAGCCAATGACTTTGCGATACGGAACATTTGGGAGTGACGTACTTTCGGACTGGTGTTCTAACTGAAATTTTAGAGTACATATCCTGCCTGTCATTGGAATGTCACAGATTGGAAAATCAGGTGGGAGAAACTCATCCAAGAGAGATTGAATAAATAATTTTTGTGTAATAAAGATAGTTTGATTTTCAAGATTACGTTCTATTTCCAGACCTAAAAATTTCTTTGGGGTTCCTAGATTTGTCACTTCAATCTCTTGATTCAGACATTCTATAACTTCACAGGCTTTCGTTTTACAATTAGAACCTAATAAAATATCATCGACATAGACTAAAAGTATGGCAAACTTCTCTCCTTGTTGCCATCTGAAAATGCATCTTTGATGAGGATACTCTTCAAAATCCATCTTACTCATCAATCCAGCAAATCTTTTAAACCATAAATTTGGAGATACTTTTAGACCATACAGAGATCTAATTAATCTACAGACATGGGTTTGCTGAACAGATTCAGGGACATCAGTTAATTCTACTACACCTTCAGGGACTTCCATAAAAACGGGTTTTTCCAATTTTCCATTTAAAAAAGCAGTCTTGACGTCTAACTGATACAAATGTAAATTAAATTTGTTTGCTATAGACAATAACAATCTGACATCACCTAGCCTTGCTACAGGTGTGTATATTTCAGACAATATATACTCATTCGTGTCAGCAAAACCTTTAGCTACTAGACGACTTTTAAAACGAAAGGATCCATCAGCCTCCATTTTTCGCTTGTGAACCCAGCGGGATTTTATGATTTTTGTTTTAGGGGGTAGTTCTGACTTTGGTACTAGTTCCCAGGTGTTTTTATTAGAGAGGGATTCTAATTCGTCAAGCATGGCTTCCTCCCATAGATCTCTATCAGGTGACTTCATTGCATCAGAGAATGAATAGGGTTCAACATATAGAATTTCATTAATAGCGGAAGGCTGACTTTCTGAGTCGTCGACTTTGCCTAGGCTTTCCTCAGAAGAGCCGACGTTTTCTCCTATTTCAAGGATTTCAGAAAGTGGTTGAGGATAATCCTTTATATGATCACCATATACTTGTGATTCTATACATTTTACATTACATGAGTTTACGAGAGTTTTATGTTTTTCGCTAAAAATTACATAGCCCGTTTTGGTACATTCGAGTAAGTAACCGCGTTCGGCTTTTGGAGCAAATTTACTTGTATTTTCGTTATCCACACTTAGCACTAGACAACCAAAGCGTTTGATATATTTTAGGGTAGGTGGATGGTTGTACACTTTTTCAAATGGACTTTTAAAATTATTTGAAGAGTGTGGCATTCGATTATAGACATGGGTAACATAGTTCAGAGCATGTCCCCAAAAATACAAGGGCATTTTTGCTGACAACAAGTTAACACGGACTTTATGTATTAGTTCTTGGTTCATTCTCTCGGCACATCCATTTTGTTGTGGGGTATATGGTTCATTCGTCTCTAGGGTGATATTTTTGGATTTTAACAGACTTTTCATTTCGGAAGTTTTATATTCAAGACCATTGTCAGCCCTAATTTTAAACACCGAATTTTGTTGCAAACTAATGGTAGCTATTTCATTCAGACATTTGTTTAAGGCAAGATGAACTTCCCTTTTGTTTGCAAGGGAATAAGCAAACAGATATCTGGAAAAATCACATACAAAGGTTACTATATAGGAATCACCATTTCTAAAGTTATGCGGACGAATAGGTCCCATCAAATCTGAGTGTAAAACTGCAAAGGGTTTTTGGACTCTGTCTGACCTCTTTATGTGATTTTCTTTTGGTGTTAGCTTGGGCACAATCTACACAGTCTAGAATTTCATTCCCAAATTTAACTGACTTCAGTTCTGGTAGGAATTTACTGGCTGCTTCCAAGTAATACTTTGAAGCATGATTTAGACGTATGTGCCATAGCGTACCATAGTTATCTCTTAGACTTTCCTTGTAGACTTCGCTTAACATGTTTTTATCAAGTTTTGAAATTTCATTGTCTAAGTTTCTACTACTAGTGGGAATGTTAGATCTATCATTCGAGGTAAAGCTCCCTCCCGAAGTTTTGGAAAGTTGTCCTATCTGAATTGAACTCTGTTTTGTATTATGTTTAGGTATTAGGCTGTCACTATTTGACAGGTTTCTGGCACTAAGGTTTTTACTGACGTTAAATTTATTAGTGTTTTCCCCTTGAATTGTAATGGAACACTGCGACTTTGCAGTGCTCCCTCCTAGAAATTCGGAAGAATCATCATTTTTAGGGCTACCATTTTCCCTCCCTCCCTACAAAATATCGGTGGAGAGAGTGGTAGTGTCTTGATTACATGTGGAATCTATTGTGGGAATAGAAGTAAAACAATTATCGAGTCTAATTCTTTTGTCTCCATTAACAGAGTGATCAGACTTTCTTTTAAGAGGGTTCTTTTCAAGTAATTCTAGATCTACGTACCATAGATTATTCTTAAAATACCCAGACTTGAAAACTTTACCTGTGGTAGGTTGTATAAAATCGACTCTTTCATTAGTGAATAACACATGAAAACCTAAATCAGTCATTTTTCTAACAGAAAACAGGTTTGAGCCTAGACCCGGGATGTACATCACATCACTTAGTGTTCTGGGTTTATTATTATTAATAAAATTTAAGGTTCCTGACATGGTACCGACTAAATCTGCATTTTCATCACTATTCGCACATTTAAAAATTTTCGGGTTTTGAAGCGGACACAGATTAGAGAGACAGACTGTTTCTGACGCTAAGTGTTCTGTACATCCTGTGTCTACGATGGCCCTAAAATACTTAGGATTCTTACCAGTGATGATGGTAAGGGCTTTCGAGCCTGTATTTTTCTCAGAACAATAGTTTATGTGAGCAACCTCCTGTTCCTCTTCGTCACCCAAGGTGACCCAGACCTCCTTGTCATCGGGACCATCCAAGCTGCCAGCAATCGAGAAACAGGCATCTTGATGCCCTGCCAATCGACGCTGAAGCAGCCTGGCATGACCCAAGGGCATGCGGACAAGGGTAGGCTTTTTATCAGGCATCGACCTAGAGCGTTTAGCTCAGTCGATTCAGTCGGTTTTGTGCTGGAGTAGCAGACGTGGAGGCCTCAGACTTCCTCTTTAGAGGGTTAGGGATTTGTTTTCGAGAAGGCTCACGGCAGGTGGAGACCAAATGGTCGCCTCCGCAGTTGAAGCAAACCTTCTTAAGGCTGTAGCAACGTTCTTTTTCGTGTCCTAGACAGTGGCAATAGGAACATCTCGGTCTACGTCTAGGTTCGCTCTTAGGCCTGGAAGTATTCCCCCTGTTCTGTATAGGAAAAACTGAATTAGGGAAATAATTTTGTCTAACGGGAACGCGTGAGTTTAGAGACCTTCCTCTGACTCCTCTACGATAAGTACTACGTGAAGCCCTCGCCAACTTTGCGGAGTCTGGTCTCTTAGAGAGGGTGTTTAAATTTTCAAGGCGCATCTCTTCCTCAGACAGCATTTCACGCAACTCTGACACCGTACATTTACCGGGATTTAACTGTTCCTTTTCATACGTTTGTGTGTCACGAATTGACAAAACAAAAATCTGACGTATGTAAGTTGGGAACATCATCGTTGGATGGAGCTTCACGAGTTTGCGCTGAGCATCATCAAACCGTTTCAGAAAGTCAATGACTCTTTCAGCTGATGAGTCATAATACATTGTGTTAAAATAAAGTACAACTTGATTTACTTGATGTGGGGAGAAGGGCTCACAGATTTTCTCTAATGTACTCAACATTTCTAGTGGGTGTTCGACTTCCTGAACAAGTTCATGATAGTCGTCAGACATAGACTCCAAAAGAAAAAATCTGGTTCTTTTCTTAGCAAGGTTATAATCAAAACCTGTGTACCCTTCTGGCACGGGCTCGTCCTTTCTCAACAGAAAACCACATTCTTGTGCATCAATGGCCGCTTCAACATTTCGACGCCAGAGTTTAAATTGGGAATTTTCTTCCAATTTTGTTGAGAGAGGGCGATACCGTACACCATCAAGTCTCCTAGGATTAATTGATGGCGGCAAGCTGTTGCTTTGAGGTTGCGAAAGGCAAGGATTTGACACCTGCTCTGTCTCAATATTGTTGTTTACTACTAGGTTCAGATCTGAGACAGTATGAGCAGACGTCGCTACATTTGATGCTGACATAGAGGGGAAAACAGGGGTTTCAGAGACTACAGGTAGAGCATTAGAGGTATCCATAGGTTCGGGCACATTATCTGATATTTGGGTATGATTAGAACGGTCGCCAAAAAGGAAATCTATATCTCTTACCTCAGAATAATGGTTCACTTTTTCTTTAAGTGTAGAGAACTCCTCCTTTACCTCCTTTAAGGAACCCATAAGTTTGGCCTCCAGATCAGCCAGCATCTTAATAAAATCAGGCTCTGAGCTTGTTTGACGAACCACCGAGGATTGCCTTTTAGGGCGACGACGGCGATCCTTAGGACGGTGGTCCATTGACTCAGAAAGTTCAGAGTCAGATCGCTCAAAATCAAGATCGGAAGAGCCTGACATCCTGAAATATTAAAATAAATTAGAATTTCATAATGACTTTCCTTTCAGCTATAGCTTCGGTATTTTTTTTTTTTTTTTTTTTTTAATTTCTTGACTTTAGTGGACACTCATCTTTAGTGGTACTTTAGTGCTTGTGGTGCAATTCTGGTAGCACTTTGTTTTTGCATCGACATCCTGCGTCACAGACAGATACTGACATTTTACGAAATTAGCCTCTACCTTTTTCATTATATATTAATGTTTATTTACAACAACCAACCTTTTGACTGAATACTGACATTAATATTGTTGCCAGTTTTTGTCCGACTAAGGGTGTCGATGCCCCACACTGTTACACAGTCAACAAATTATTAGGTGAATTATTCATCTATTAGAAATTTAATAATTTGGTAGTGAGAATGCTCAGTTTTTGGGAAAGAAGAATTTCCCATGTGAACCTAGCTTTAGCGCGGACAGAGTCCGCCTACTCAATGAGTCAATACGGAAAGGAAATTATAGTAAGCTAGACACAAAATATATCTCTTTACAGTGTGGCTGGTACTCGCTAATGTTCGAGCACCCAGAACCTCAGTTCCGACAGAGAGAGGCCACCTCACCATGACTAGGTTCCCAATGCATCACGCGTTGGTTAATTAGTACTAACGGGTCGTTAGCCAATCTGTATAATTGAGGTTTCAGCATCATAAGACACCCTGTTGTTGGTTGATATTTATTTGTCTTCATTGTTAAGTTGTTAGACCGCCAGAAATCAACCAACTAAGATTGGTGAAAAAGGTAGGAGTGCCCTGGAGGGATTTTAAGCAGTACATAATAGAGAATCCGACTCAAGAAAAAAGACTGCGTAGGAAATATGCAAGGTAGTACGTTAAGTCAGATATGCATTCACTTAGTAAGATATTAAAAATTTACTCTGATGTTATGTTCATATTCATTTTCTAAACAAATTTTTAGAGAAAAGACACTTTATGCTACAGTCCTCTACACTTGACCCGGACTCCTAGTAATCTGACATTGTTGATTTTGTAATTTATTATACCTCTCTGCTATCCAGTAACGGGGACACATTCAGTCTCGTTTTTATATATACCCCTTTAGTATTGCCCTACGGACGTTTTCTATTTTATAAAACGTATCAGACCTTAATGAGTTCTCGGTATCTGTCTTGTCGAGGGCTGCAACTCGAGAAAGTCAATTCAATGTAGAACTATTTATTATTTAAGTGTTTGCTTTAAGCAAACACGCACCACCTGACTTTGGAGCAAAGCGCTTTTTACATATATTTAACTCCAGGGTTCGTACATTTGACAAATCACTCTGGGTGTTTAACAGCAAAAACCCATCAACGGAACTCGTCGCCCGGACCGCCTTCTTGGGCAGAAGGAACGGCCGAACTTCATTCTCCTCAGAATGCTGGGGACTGGAATCTTGGCAGAGGATAATATGTACCTAGGATTTGATTCATTCAACTATTTCAATTGAATTAGGTAGAGCTCTACTTCAGACTCGCAAATGGATCGTAATATTTTGTAAACAAAAACACGATTGCGTAATTAAAGGAAAGGGTAACCTTAACACTGATAAGAGATTACATCAGTGCTGGTCGGTCGGAGCGAAATATTTCCTCGGCGGGAAAATTTCCCTCCCGAACTATCGTACGTTTTTCCGCGGAGGGAGCGCCTAACCTGCTACCTAAATTTGTGCACAAGTAACAAAAGGAAAAACAACATGGCGGTCGATTCGAGATCAAACGACGCCATGGACAAGGGAACGACACCTAACTGACCCCCCTTTCTTTAAAGAAGAAATATTACATGATCCTTGCGGATAACATACAGAAAATCAACAATGTACTGCCATTTCGTAAGATTGCGGG
Source organism: Adelphocoris suturalis (assembly GCA_030762985.1). Classification (NCBI taxonomy): domain Eukaryota; kingdom Metazoa; phylum Arthropoda; class Insecta; order Hemiptera; family Miridae; genus Adelphocoris; species Adelphocoris suturalis. Next base: position 90,293,322 of record CM061042.1, read on the forward strand.
GCAGCAAAAAGGCTGTTTTATGATTACAGAGGATAATTGTCGAACACATCGATCAAGAGCTGAAATATCTGAACAGATAGACGAATTCGTGCTAATTCAGAAGATCGGGAAATGTATTAACTAAATAAGTTACCGTAAACCGGGGTGAAGGCGATCAAAATAATTTCAAGTTTTTCTAATATTTCTCCCTATTAAATGGATAAAAATTTCTGAAAAAAAAAAAAAATATTCTTTCACATTTCACAATTGCAATGACATAATTACATTAAATTGATCATGTTATTTACCTTTTTTTTTCTTTTTTTTTTTTAAATTTAAACACTGATCGGCTTCACCCCATGGGTAGGGGTGAAGGAGATCACTCATGTTTTTACGCTTGAAATCGCCTTCACCTCTCTAGAAAGTTGAAGGCGATCAGAATTAAACTTTTTAAAAAATATTTAATAAACATCCAAGGTCAGGAAAATTGGTTTGGAGGATTAAAGCAGATTATTTAGTAGGAAGATAAATGAACATGATTCAACGTCACGAGACATCAGTTTCAGAATGGTTGAAAATAGATTTCATTTATTTAAACTTTAATATCACATTATTTAAACATTTCATGTAAAGATAATAACTAGTAATCATAGGTAGGAATAGAAATTGGTAAGTAGGTACCATTACCTGTCATGGTAACACCTTAGAATACAGGAACTTCAATGATTAAAACTAGAACTTCACTTATCAGTCAACATTATCAGTCTTTTTGAGTTATTGCAAGCTATGAATGCATCCATTAGAAGACTTTGAACATAAGTGGTATTATTAGCAAAACATTTTCAGAGATAATCAAATTCAGCAAACTAGAATAAGTTAAGAGAAGAAAAAACAGGAGTGTTGAAAAAAAAAAAAAAAAAATTGGTATAGGTACAGTAAGTAATCTATGGGCTTGGCCCTGAGGCTATGAATAGAAATAGTACTCTATGGTAATGTAGTATATTACCATGCTTTGTGTTAACTAGAACATCATCTAGGAATTTTAAATGTATTTTCGAGGCATGATCGCCTTCACCCCTGTAAAATGAAAAAACACTCATTTGGTACTGCATAGACAACACAGTTACTCCAAAAATTATGTTAGCAACGGTTTTCTCTTCTCTTACCTTCAAAGAACGAAAATATTTAAAAACAATTGCAGAAGTTGAACTCTTAAACTATCATCCACAGAGGTTTTTCGGTTATGAATAATCTTGCCACGAAAACGTGATTCACAAAACTGGCTGATAAGAAAGATTAAAAAACGCGCTAAAAACTTCATCATCGTGTTGATAGACAATAGTGGATATGGACTGCACATTCCATGGAGCCATCAGTGATCACCCGCTAGGAGCACTAGAGTAATTAGTGGGCAAAATCAAAATGATCGCCTTCCCCCCAGTATATCGCCTTCACCCCGGTTTACGGTACTCACTTTGATGAGGTGAATTGAAAGAACTTCAACACTAGATTAATCACAAATGGATTGAATCACGAACTATATTTACTATAGTGAAACTGAATGTATAAAATACTTCAGGAAAATATAATATGATTTGAATATCTTGAGAGCAAGAGAGAACCGCGGCGAAGCTGCTGGAAGAAGTGAAGCCGGTCTTGGGCAGCCAACCAGAGTTGAGCGGAGCAGTCCTACCAACACCGGGGAACGTAAGGAGTCAAGAGACGATCTGACAGGCAGCGTAGTTTGAAGTAGATGGCAGTGTCATGGAACGGTTGACGTCACTAGGCTTCATGGAATATGATGAAATACCCCAATATGGATTGAGATCAATCCCTATCCTGTATCTGCCCGACGTGGTGGGAAAGTGAACTAATTTGGAAAACACCTATTTGTTGACAACCCCTGTACTACTACCTACTGTACTACACATAGGTACCTATGTGAGAAGACTATCCTTCATCTTACGAATGAGTAAATTTAATCCTTTGTTAAGAATGAAATCAAACGGCGTTTGTAAAATTGAATGAGAAAATTGAATGCCTCCCTATGCACTAAAATTTGATAATATAAGATCTTGAAATATTTGAAAAATAAGATCTTACACAGATTGATCTTTCCAGAAATCAATCTCCCTGAACGTCTGCCAATTCGAGTGTGGTACCTACATAGCTTCTCGTTTACCTATCATCAATGTATAGATCATTGAACAGTTTTAAATTATCTTGAAAAATTCCATAGCGCGAAAGAGGAAATCAAGAAGTAGCGTGAAAGGTCATAAATGGTCAACTAAGAAACAATAAAATGATACTTCATGTAATTTACGTAGCGCAGAAACAACTGATGAGTTGAAAACAATTAAATAAATATGGGACCATCTACAACCTAAACCGCGCATTCGTTGACAATGTCATCAAAATCGGATGAAAACTGTCGAAATTAAGGTATTACATGTATTTCACATTGGCGCATGCGCAGTAGCTATTAATGATACAATCGTGTTGAAATTGATATGAGGTAATCAAGTCATCATTCATGTCTATAATCAAAATTTAAGCGAAATCGAACGACTAGAGTGTGAAAAAATGGAACATTATGGAATTTACGTAGAGCAGAATGAACTGATGAGTTGAAAACAATGGAATAGATACGGGACCATCTACAGCCTGAACCGCGTATTCCCTGACGATTTCATTAAAGTCAGATGAAAACTGTGGAAATTAAGGTCATTAAAAGTATTTCACATTGGCGCATGCGCAGTAGCTATTAATGATACAATCGTGTTGAAATTGATATAAGATGATCAAATCGTGATCCCCCAACTATTATCCAAATTTGAGCGAGGTTGGACGATAAGGGCGTGAAAAAATTATGATTGGTAGAATTTACGTTTGCGCATGCGCAGCGTGGGGTTTTGAGCCAAGAACGATGAAACTGATAGGGGACCGTACTCTCTAGCCCGCACATCCCCTGAAAATTTCATCCAAATCGAATGAAAACTGTGGAAAGTATGCTTGTTACAAGGGTTTGAGAACACAAGACTGACACACACACACACACACACACAGAGCCACTGACAATGTTGTTCAGGATGGTATAAAACGTAAAATGCGATTGGGAATTTTGATTTTGGAGACCAAAAATTTTTTCTCTCCCGAAACTGAAAACAATGCTTCCGCTTATTAGAATAGTGATTATTAATCGCGATTTATTGTAAATATGTAAAAATATATTATTGTTATTTGAATTAGAACGTACTAAATTATTTATATTATTGTTGAATTTCGAATGAAATAGTTTAACATTGTTTTTTGTTGACTTTTAGTAGTAGTAATGATTTAAATGACTTGTTCTTTTGATTATTTTTGTCGAATACAGTCAAAGATAGTTTAATGAAACTAGTGAGAATATTGAAAACATTACAAAAGTTATCACCATAGATATTCCGAGTCTTCTCCATTGTCATTAATCGTTTTTTGAAAGTTTTTCAATGATGTCGGTTGCGGTTCTTATCCTGATGATAGGCGATATTTCCGTTTTTCGGATGAACGCTTTGCCATTCCGGATCCAAACGTATTTGTTGTGGTGTTCCTTTTTGTAGTTTTTTACAACGTTTGAGCTGCTTACGTTTATTGTAGCTTAAGCTATGATTGACGTCTATCTTGTACGCTTCCCCTTGAATAAATCCAAGCTGACGTGACGTGAGACAGCTTATTTGCCGCAATGAAGGAATCCGTATCTAACCAGAGAGATGGAACCAAAATTGTTCAGAATAGTTTAAAACATAAAATGCGTGTGGGAATTTTGATTTTGGAGACAAAAAATTTCTTCTCATAGGTAGACTCGGAATCAATATTTAAGTGGATTGAAGTGTTTTTTCCCCTCGGTCCTCATGTGTGATGGTCGAATTGGTAGTTTTCAACCGTGATCTGTTCAAAGAAGATGTACAGGTTTCAATTATTTTCCAAGGATTATAATACTATAGGCACATAAAATCGACGAAACGTATTGAAGAGTTTTATTGAAATCAAGCTTACAACAGTACGATGTTTTTATCTTTTGTGTCTGGGGTTTCCCTTCAGATTGACCAGGGTGAAGATGATCAAAATGTTATGTTCCTTATCACAACAAATAAGTGGATAACCTAGATTATCCAATTCTATTGGTCAACTTCTAGCCGTTTAAATTCTAGCCAAGTTTTTCAACTGATCTAGTAATGATACGGAATCGATCACACATTTTCTTTTTCTAACGATGTATAATTATGAATCACAAATTAATTACAGGTCCAATATTTGTTTTCTTGCTCCACGGAGAGATAATTTCTTCTTAATGTAAGTTATTCTTCCAAAGATCACAGTTTCTATACATGAAATTCTGCAGTTAAATTGACAACATGAACCTAAATTTTTTACAATACGTCTATCCAACTATTTCTAAAACTAGACAACGAGTTAGGATTGAATAATCCTTTATTTGGACTCAAAAGACACAGTTAATACAGGTATGTGTATAATAAATGCGAAATTTTAACATAAATGCTGTTTCCATTCAGTGGAATACATAGAGCACTTTTGGAATGTTGTGACTCTTATATACATCTTACAAAATAATTATGTCTCATAATGTTAGTTGTAGTGATTTTGTTCCAAGCCTAACAATTAGAGTTGTGGTTTGGTTAGAATCCAACCAATTCAAATATTTGCAAGTTCGTCTATTTTTATTCTCATTTGAACTCTTTTAAGGTCTTCCAACGACGAACTAAATAACTTCCCATGTTAAAATAATTTATTCATTTGAAAATTACCCATTCTTCACTCTATATGGAGTGCTAGGTCCGTATTTTATTTCAACCAATGTATTTGTTGATTTTATTCTCTGGACGGAAAAATTGGATAGATAACTATCCAGAATGGAATTTTGTTATCGTCCGTTTAATCACGCCGATTTAATCACGAATCATCATACATTGGATAAAAAACAGTGACTTTTTTTTATTCAAAATTTAATTAGAACCTTTCAAGGTTTAGGTGGAGCAACACGTTCAAAATTTATAGGTATTTTGGTCGAACTGCGTGCTTCTGATTCTTCATTATTTGCGGTTCTAATATTGTTTATATTAATGAAAATTAACTACCATATACCTTTAATGTAATAATAATAATTAGAAGACATATTTTCTGAAAATACCCAACAAAGTTCTATCTGCAATATAATACTGTCACTCGGAGGTATATCAGCTACTTGTGAAAACGATTGTCTTTCTTTGTAGCTAATTAAAAAGGCACCCTTTCTAAAAATGATATATTTAATGCTAGTTTATCATAGATTGATTATATTCGGATTTGAACTAATTTATTTGGTAATCTACTCGTGGTACATCTAAAATAATCCTTGCGGATGGGTAGTATTTCGGGTAATTTTTTTCTGACCCCCTTTTTTCCTACCGATTTCTCATCTTTAACTTTGGGGGATAATTGTTCGTGTTGTTATAACATGTCCAGTATATATTGGCTGGGACCAGTGTATGTGTACCTATTATCGTTTTTAATGCAACAGGTATTTGATTGATTTACAGCTTAAACCAGATATTTGAACGACCACCTTGCTGACTGCAAACACGCTCTGATGTAGGTATCTGCAGTTAGGTAGAAACTCAATAGACGATACCTATAATGGTGTCGTGAGATCATCAATTTTTGCTTGTTCGTTCAAAATAATAACTTAGTACAGTTTTAATGACAATCATGAAGAGCTAATTAAGACCACTAGATTACAAAGAATCAGAAGCATAAAATCCAAGTACTACACAATTTCTAGTTCATGACACATTTGAAGGGTAGGGCTTTTTATTTTGTCTTCTTAAAAATCGGCATTTCTGTCCGCTAGGTACTACAGTCTACTACAGTGGATCTATGAAGAATAATAATACTATTCCTTCAAATTATTTGCAACACACACTTACTCTTCTAGATTCTTTCTACCTACTGACGGAATAGTTGTGGTTCTACGATGGTTGACAGTTTAGTTTATACCTATCGGGATTTCACTCCTTAATGTTACTAATATTGCTTTTTCGCGAGCTAATCTCGTAGTACGTTACCGCAGCATAAATGAGGTAGGTATAGTCTACTGGTATGGGTAATAATATGTGCCTAATTGTGATTCAGATCATAAAATACCTTTGAAACCTTGGTTCCAATCATGCAGCACTATCAGACAAGCGAATTTTTTGTATGTTATCGTATTGTATCAAGTTATTATCGTTTTGAAATTAAAGCACTTTGTATGCAAAGAAACAGAACGGATTCAATGGGCAAATTTTTGATCATTTTGAGTTTAAAGTTTTTGGAGCACAATAAATTGTGATAATAATACATAAAATAAGATAGTATTAATTAAAGATTTTATTAAGTTGAGTTTGGGGGTCGCTTCTTGTGAAAAAAGCGCCAAAAAAAAAAAAAAAAAAAGTACTTAAAGGACATTAAAAAATTTGCAATACGATAGTAAATTGTGAAAAACTATTATTATTATTTTTTTTGCAGAATGTCAATTCTAAAACAGCTGTGGTTGCAGCAGAGAGGAAACCTCAAAAAGTATGATGCGCCGAATTCTTAATTTTTATGGAAATATATCCTTAAAATCACTAAATTTTGTTAATATTATTGATAGAACTTCCGAAAATGACGTTAATTTGTATGTTGGAAATATGGAGCCAAAACCGTAGTTAACGAAAAGTTAAACTCTATCAACATTACTGTTTCATACCGAAATTCGGTTATCAAGTAATGCTGCACAGCTGCATATTTTTTTAATAAAAGCAACATACGCTAAAGCGTTTTAAACTATTGTAACCTCTTTGAGCGGAACCTTTTTTTCATGAAAAAATTAAATAAACTAAATGAGAAATTAAAGTATTCCACGAACTTATGAAGGTTTAACATTTAATATATTTTTGTTTAACGCTATCAAATAATCCTAATTATGTACCCTGTTATAGAACACAACCCTTGATTCTAGAAGTAGATAAGGATTTTTTTCATCTGTCGGATTATATATGTTGTTCAAAAACAGTAACTCATCTGTTTCAAATTCGTAATTTGAAGAATCATTAATCCTACATTTCAAAGTATAGTATAAGTAGCCGTTTCTATATTAATCACCTTTTCATAACTTATGATAAATGTATTTATTGCTGGTCTGCTTCGTTTGGCAGATTAAAGTTTTATCATGTTCTGGAACTAGGATCAAAATTTCATTTCCAACCAGTCTTGGAGAGTTTCACACAACATTGTGAGCTCAATATTGTAATGAATTGCTGTAATATTTTCAGATTTTATAACCTAATATCTGTTTTAATATCAATTGCATTTTGATAATGTGGCAAAAAAGCAAAATTAATTTTTATTTAGATATGATACAAAAAAAAAAAAATCACTGTGTGCATTATTGATCAACACTTCTCATTGAAAAAACCAATAGTATTTGAGATATCTTTCAACTAGAACCTTGTAATTCCTCTGTTCTATTGTACATTCATTTACTGTTTATTAGGAACCTACATAGCAGCTTAACCACGACTGAGGTCCGTATAACCATCATAATCAATTTAATATTGCATCTCATTTTATTAATGGGAATAAACAAATATGTTCACTGTGACTCTCTTGTTTATCAAGTACAACGTATGCTACTAGAATAAAATAGTCACTTGATGCTCCGTTTTTTGAAAGGATTTATACTCATATACATAGTTACCCATAGTAACTAAACAAAAAATCAATTGGTTGATAGATTGTAACAGATGACACTCTAAACCACTATAAAATAAAACAAGTGAGCAACTACATATTTTATTGTGAAGGTTTAGACAATAAATTATTGGATCAATGAAGATGTTGCATCGGGTTGAAGATTGTCCCGTTTCCGAGGAAATCAGATTCGAGGCATTCTGAACTGAACTCACAATTCGCCCCATTACTTACTAACCCATTTATATTTTAATGTTTGTACCCCTCCATGCTAAATTTGGTTTGGGAAATGTGTTGAAAATCTCCAGTTTTACCAAAAAAATAAAACTCATGTAGGAATGGATCAGTTCAAGGAGTGTTAAATTGAGCTCAAAAGGAGTCAAAAACTTACAAAGACATCGTGCTACTAACCATTGTTTCCTCACTTTTTGTAACCTGGACTCTTGGCGACAAAATGCGATGAAATTATAAAAAGTAATTCACCTACTAATGGTCCAATGGCAATGCAGTTTATAGGGGACTGATTAGAAGCCTCCTTTGCTTCTGATAATGTCATCGAAATTCGCTGGGCAGTACGTAACACTGACGTTTATTTCTTTCATCAAAATTTAGGTTCGCCTATGAAATGATAGTTTTTTTTTTCATTTAATGGTTTTATACCTGAGGTACATGTACCAGAAATTATGATGTATTTTGAGTCCTGAATTTATGACTTTCAATGATACTTGTAGGAACCATCTAAGTACAAGTTATTACGAATTTCTCCAAAGATGACATCAGATTTCGGTGTTTTGAAGTATTAATAGTTTAGATGTTCCGTTTCTGGCAACTAATTTTATTCGCGCATGCGTAGTAGCAAAAATTGATTCAGTTGTCATGAAATCAGTTTTCGACTTTGATCTAATTCTGACCATTAGTCGTAAGAAACAGGTGATTCAGGGAATATAATTTGGCACACGCTCAAACGGTTCTAATGATCCGACAATAATAAAAGCTATAGGTGACCTCTAACGGCTGAATTGCGCAATCTCAGAAAATTTCACCAGAATTTGCCGACTAGTTTTGAATCTGACATTAATTTTCAGTGAAAGCATACGTACCTACTGGAGTATTCGTATCAGGTAGGTCAGATTTTGAGCAAATTCAAAACTAATTGCACGTTTGTGTGTGCTCACGACCCCCTATATGTCGACGGGCTAATTAGCTAAAGTTCCGACCTAATCGTTCACAAATAGTTGAGTGAACATGAAAAATGTGGGGTGGAAGATGGATGGGAGGGGGGGGGGGGGTCATTGCGGTGAGGAATGGAGGGGAAGGGGTGTTCACCAATCTGTATTTAGTTGAAACCGTTTCGTATTGTATAGCTCGCCCTTACCAAAATGTTAAGGAATCCTTTTAGAACAGCTTAATTTTGTACACAATTTTGGACAATATGACGCTACACAATTTGCCACAAATTATATAGTAATTAATTTTAATTAAATTAAGTAATTTAATCATTAATTAATTTTACAGAACAGAATTTTCATTTAACTGTCTTGAAAATATTTCTTCGCGATTCTATACCTACCTAAACCATTGAAAAACCAAGTTTTTTTCAAATCTTCAATAATTTAAGCAGCTAGGCAGCAATCATAAACATCCACAGTGTTAGGCACTGCCTGGATCGCCGCCATGGAGCCAATGATCTTCCTTTGGCATTACTCTCCTGATTCGCTAGCTTGATTTCACCCTCAACGCTCATAGAAGTCCCCCAATGGCTCTCTGTAATGAGCCCGCTGAAAAAAGTGATTAAAGTATGATCCTACTGATTAAATATTGAAGGTAAAAGAGACAATAATTTTGATCGGGAAGATGAGAGAGAGCCTGCATGCATGTGGGGCTGTTCAGGAGAAGAAACAGCCTCAACAACATGAGCCTACAACTGGTCTCTCAATCTTTTAGCATGTTGATGGAACACGACGATATGTCCTGAAAACGATGTCATTACATTGAAATCATCACCGGCAGCACAAAATTACTTCTATTTTGGAACTTCCAAAACCCCGTACGGTCCAGTTCGATTTTTATTAATGTATATTATTTTCCCGTTCCCGCCTGGTTTTCCTTATTAGCGAATTTTCGTTAAAAATGAAGCTATTGCAATGGCTCGAAAAATTTTCATTCTGGCATTCTGAAACAAATCCTAGAGTTTTACACTTTTTCACGCACGCACACGCACACACACACACATACACACACACAAACACACACATACACACATATATATAATTGTATTTATTTATATATGTGTCCTTCCAGACGATAACTCCTTAGGATTGAGATAAAAATTCCGTTCTTGCGTCAAAAAATCAAGCTTTCTAAACGAATGGACGAGTTCGTTGGCCAACATTTTTTGAGCAAATTAAATTGGTCAAATTTTAAAAAAGTGCAGAAAAAATCACTAAAAACAGCAAAAAACGGCTAAAAATCGTTAAATTTATAAATTGTTTCAGCAGAATATTGCTCAAATAAAGTTTATTAACTTTAAAATAGAACATGAAAAAAATTTGTACAAATTTATGCTGAAAAATGAACTTTAATTTCATTAAAATGTGCTAAAAAATCGTTGAAAATGTCAAAAAAGTTAAAAATCCAGAATCTCTTTTTGAATCGCAGAATATTATTTAAAACGAATTTGTTGCCACAAAATTGTTAGCTAACAATTTCTTTTCTCTCAAAGTCCTTAATTTTAAAACAATATAGCATAATATAGTACGATAATTTACGAAAATTCGCACATACGATCATACTGCATGACTGGAACTTTTTTCTGAATTTCCCGCACCCGTGAAAAACCACGCAGTACACCGTTCTAGTTCCGAGGCAAGGTAAGATCGTTGTGGAATTGTAGCACAATATTTTGCACAGTCGAGCGACCTTTAAAAAAACTAGGTTGTTGCAAAGGTCCCCAATATTTTAGAAGTGACTTTTTTGAAACGTTTCACCATAGAAATCCGTTTCAGACAACCTTGAATCAAATTCTGCTGAATTTTATGGTTTTGAACATTTTGGTGTTGAATAGCCCCCCCCCCCCCCCCCCCCCCCCCCCACGATCTCGTCCTTAGCCAGTTACTTCAAATAGGTAGCTGGTGCCTGAGCAAAAATGGAGTCATCAATAACTATTTATATACTCTTGAATAAGAACTGGACATTATGTTTTTGATATCTGTAGATTCTAATGAACCTGTGGATGAGTGGAATTAATATCTGCTTGGATAGAAATAATCGTGAAAATGCTACCAATCAATGAATGTTCCACTGCATAATTTATTATTTCAATTTGGGTAGGGAACCAGTACCTATTGATTCCCCCTCGTTTGGCACTTGATAAGGGCTAATAGTGAATAAAAGGAGTTAGATGAAGTAGTTTGATACTTCAGTGATTAAAAATGATCTCCATACTGATACTCTACCCAACAAAACAGGATTCGGACGCTAAAGGATTATTTATTTACAATAAACTGTTATAATCTAAACGGTTTTACAATTTCCAGTTCTTGCGAAAGGTTTCTAAAATTACGTTTAATCTTACAACGACTACCGTAGAAGATTATCACAGTTAATAAATTGCATTCACACCACGACTATCGGTTTTGTTTCTATTTATAATGTGAACGAACACGAAAATGGATAAAAGTCAAAATGATTGAATAAGTATGTCTTTAATATATCGGAACAAGGTTCCAGCTAATTCAAAGAGAGGATGAGTTTATTTTCAAGTGCCATTCTCATGAGTCTACTAATCAAATCAATGTTCCTCAGAATCCAAAAATTAACGAATAGTAGAAGTTACAATTTTTATTTTATTTTATATTTCATTAAAATTATATAAGTAAATAAGACATTCCGTTTTGTTCCCATTCAGAGAGAAAAAAGATTAGTAAATTTTCATTATTATAAGTATATTTTCTTTAAAATTAGAGACTTTTTTTTCGCAAATATTCGAGTACATTCTCCGTATTCAGACAACTAGAGATAAGGTGGGTATTTCTTTCTAATCCCCGATTTTCATGGCAATAGTTCAAGAACTGGGTTGTTTATTACATCGTGACATAAAAATGAGACGCTATAATTATCGGATCTTCAAAATTTCACCATTTTGCTGTGAGATTAACTAGATTCCTAGTAAACGAATGATTTTGAAGGTTTCACAAATTTCCATCTCGGATCGCTCAATAAGGGTAGTTCATGATGATTCTACAAATAAATTTTACCTTCACTCATATTTCTAAACAAACTATAACAAAATCTGTCTAACAGCTATCATAAATGTACCGCCTACCGCTTCAAATTCATTAAATGAATAATCGTCGGTTTCAAGGAACCAACACATTCTCCTACTCCTACAAAACTGAATATAATTACCACGAAGTACACTTACCTACTAACATAAAACTGAGAGAGAAGATGAAATACGATAAAAATATATAATATATATTTCTTCAACAGCGGATATAAATTCAAACGTACATACTTTAATTTTTCCAACTTTTTTGTTTTTTGTATTGTTTACAGCCTTAAAAAGCGATTGATCAGCCCGGTTTCAAATGGGATGTTTTGTTTCTTGTCTTTTTTCGTGAACAGCAGCAAGAATTAGTACTGTAGTCACTATTTCGTACATAATATATGTCAACATTATCAAATATTTCCTAAATATAACACTATGAACATAAACTTCCACAACTTTCAACGTAACATTACATGTTGATTTTTTGTTTCACGTAAAATTTGAAAGAAAAAATATAATTTGTCCAGTGAATTCTAACATTTTAGTAAATTTATTTCTATATATGCAGGGGTTTGAGCGAACAACCTACAAGGAGACCCTAAAAATACAATATTAATTTTTCTTTTTCAACGTTAAGTACAACAGTGGTAAGAACCATAACACTCTTTCTAAAGTTATTATACCCAATGTAGATTTTATCCATATTTCGGTATTCATTGACGTTTAGTCCTGTAGTATTTATTCTTGATAATTATCGTTTCAACATGTCATAATAAATTCAACAAGACTTTTTAAAGCCTATCTACGAACTAAGTTATTGCATGCGGCAGAACGAGATTCACGATTTTGAAATCGCTCTACTTAGATAGATTTTATTTTTATTTTCAGAAGAAAACTGAACAGCTTCGAGGCAGTTCTTCTGGTACGTTCAAAACCCTACAAGAGTAAACTCGAAAAATGTGTGTGCTTCCATTCCAGCAACAAGTCCAATACCAAATGAAAAATGTATCATTGCAGTTAAAAAACAATGAGGTTAATCTCAACAGAATAACATCACCTGGTTGAAATTTACAAGGGAACGAAAGAAATAAAATGAATAAATAAAAATGATAACAACAAATTAAAATAAAAAAGATATATACTTGAGCCTTATTCCTAAAAAGCTCACGGAAAACTGTTAAAATGGTATTTGAACAAAATTATCTCGATATACAAGATTCTAGTCAATATACAAGAAACAACGACAATGAAAGGATGGAAGGTACAAAAAATAGAATCAAAGCAAATAAAATTATGAGTATGCGGATAGGTACACAATATGAACATTAAAATATTAACACTTTAAACACATTTGTGTATAACAAACCGATTTGCAGAATTTAATCTAAGCTTTCTGTACAATAAATACTCCATACTAAGCTCGATTCCTCCTATAAGAAGATAATAAATTGTGCACCTCAGGTTTACGATCGCAAGACCATTGACGACAAATAGGTCAAATCTTTCAAACCTTATTGGAAAAAATTAAAAATAATCATCATACAGATTAAAAAAGGCAATACTGTTTTCTTTGGCGAATTCCCACTTATAATATCAACATTATTGTGGGAACAAGCGAGTTACATACTCCTGACATGGTAGAACTCTTCTTCATAACGAAGCTCAAACTTTTGATAATTTCCTCAAATCATGTTACATTTCGAAGAATGGCGAGAAATGAGGCTCAAAACGAATAAAAAGAGAAAATACATTTTATTTAGTATGGTAATAACTTGTTAATTATTCTTCTTCACAACCCAAAACATTTAAAACTACACAATAAGCTTCCATAACTATTCGGGTTTGGCCCAACGAGGAAATCGATTTTCAATCTCGAGTAGTTAACAACAATTATATCCTTTCGAAACCTTGACACAAACAATTCAAATGGAAGCACAACACAAGCAATTCCACGCACAAAATTACGTTTCTCTAGTTTCTAGAAAGATTAACAGTTTGTTTGCTTATAGGTACCTAAGAGTTTCAGTCAAAAGGGAAAGTATTTGTTGATGATGGCTTAGTCGATTTGCGGTAGTGGCGATTCGACGCTCTGGTGGCGGGAACTTGTGACCCGCTCGGCCGACACTCACACTTTGGCACGCTCGACGTCCTCGGATCCTTCACTCATGTGCATCGCTGTGTCTGCACCTTCTATAGTTTTTGTTTTTTCTGAAAAAATTTGCATCGATTCACGAGTTCAGCACCGAGTATTTATAAGACAGTAAATTCTTAAACTCAAATACTTAGGTCAGTTCTCGTAAGTAGATGAACATAAAAGAATATTTACAGTTTTTGGGCTATACTGTTAGCTGTAATATAAGTGCGACTATTATATATTCCAGAACCTAAGCAAATTTAAAATGATATTATGTGGTATAATTTACAGGTCCCTTGGCAGAAAACTAAAGAAGGAGACAAAGGAAAAGCTTTATAAAGTGATGACTACCCCTATCTTGCTTTATGGATGCGAATCGTGGACATTATAGAGCGGCTGAGATGTGATTTATGAAATGCTGCAGATTATTACACAATGGTTTATAATGTCTGTATTAGATAGCCTTCCTACGCTGAACTCTTGTCTAAAATATGAAAATTTGTGCATGGGGATTCATTTTCGTATAAACAGAAGCCTACCGAGTAAAAATGAATTAAATGAAATAAAACACCTACACTTTACTGGTTGATATCGAAGTATAATAGCCCATAAGAATTAAACAAATTAAATTTAAATTTAATTATTAGATTGAATTAAAAATTAAACAATTTAAAAGATAACATAAACTTCAACCCTCACGGACTAGCGAAAGGAGTTATATTGAACTCAATCTCTTGTGGAGATGGTCCCATTGGAATTAAGTATGTCATCCGATTCGATATTCGAAGTTTATAAGTCGATTTTTACTGTATGTTCACACCAGTTCCGATTCACAACCATGCTGATGTTTTTTCTTATCAAAGTTAGGTTTCTTGTTAAAATTGAGACCAAAGTATTAGGACCAACTAGACCGCATTTATGTGATTTTCGACACATCAATACTATTTCTATCTATACTATTTTATAAGAATGAAACTCCGTTTGTCTGTCTGTCGTCTTTATGCACGGCCAAACGGCTGAGTGGGGGGGGGGGGGGGGGGGGGGGGGCTTCGAGTGTGGGGATCTCCTAGATTTTTTCAGAAATGGGGCATAAGCGATTTTGAAAGTTTCTACTCCCACACGAACCATGGGCTTGAGGAAGATGGGAGCCTCTTTTAATGCGCGTTTTTTCGCCTATTGCTCGATCTTCTATGGGCTGCCACATTCAAATTTGGTCGAGAGCACTTCGTATGTCAGCGATAAAGTTACGTTTCTGGAACCGTAGAACAGGATGGTGCCGTCAAAATTGCCGAAAGATGCTTTCTTCCCGGAGAAATCAGCAAGAATATGCGGGAAACGACGAAAAAAATTCGTTCCCCGCTATGATTTTTTCCGCCTTGAGCCCAGTATATTTAGACGGTTTTTAATCGGGTCGGTCTTGAAATGTTCGTTGAAGTTCCAATTTGGTCCCACGCGAGTTTCGAGACATGAAATTATTTTTTCCGATTGTAGTGAACGATCTTCTATCCGCTACCACATTAAAATTTGATCGAGAGCACTTCGTAAGTCATAGACAAAATTACGTTCTTAGACCCGTAGAACACGATGGTAGCGTCAAAATTGCCGAAAGGTGCTGTATTCCAAGAGAAATTATCGAGAATATGCGGGAAATAACGAAAAAATTCCTTCCTCCGCTAGGTTTTTTTTCTGCCATAGACCAAGTAAATGTTGATGGTTTTTGTTCGGGTTTGTCTTAAAATGTACTTAGGAGTTCCAAATCGGTCCCATTCGAGTTTCGAGGCATGAAATTGTGTTTTCCGATAGTGGGGAACGAACATGTAAACGAAAACGTTGGTTTTCGAGCTAGCGCTCTTCTTCTCCCGTCGAAACTAATGGACTTAGTTCGCGACTTCTTGATCGCGAAAGGTCTCCTGTTTGAAAAATAGACGGGGGAAACGATAGCCCATCTACGCAGATAAAATAATGGTCTATCTTTATTAAATCTAAAAAACTTTCCGTGGTTACACATAGTTTTATAAGATTCAATTTGTATGAAAGTAATTTCCTACAGAAAAAAACGTCTGCCAAGTTGGGTGGGCAGTATAACTTCCTCACATATTGTAACATGGACGTATAGATTATTTAAAGAATTGAAATGCTCTTCAAACTTAACTTTTCGTGGTTCCACATTGTCTTTATTGGGTACCACTTCTACGGACACCACTTCTTTAATCGCATCTATACATCCCACACCGAGCGAGCGAGAAAACCCACCGGAGCGAGCGAAACGAGCTACATCCCCAACACACGTCGGATTTCAGCGGGTTTTTTTCTATGGACTCGAGATGGACTCCGCATCTATACACCACACACTGAGCAAGCAAAGCGAGGAAAAAAATCCACTTCGTCCGAGCGATGCGAGCAACATCCCTTACACATTTCAAATCACCCGTTCTATCCACCGTTAGTGATCTACCGTTTCCACTCATGTTTCAATACATGTTCCACTCAACAGTAAAAGACCATCGCTCTATACAGCCATACCGAGCGAGCGAAGCGAGCGAGAAAACTATGCTAGTGTTTTATTAAGCCCACCAGTAGTTTCGGAGAAAAGCTCTAGACGGCCGGCGGATGGCTTACTGCGGGAGGACTTTTTTTAAATTTGGTCTTTTGGATTCTACGCATTTTGAAACGTAAACCAACCGATTTTGAGGTATGTTATTGAAAATCATAAACTGCAAAGGGTTATATGGGTTTACTCTTCAGGACCAAATCAGGAACATCGATGCAAAAGCCGATTTGAACTTGCGTTCCGTTGTCGGAAAGATCCATAAATTAAAAGCTGATTTCTCAACCACCTCCTTCACCGTCCGTTGTCCACCCTGAGGCACTCAGTACCTGAGATTGGAAACGGTCGTCCAGGTTAGTAACATTATTTCGAAGAATTGTAAAGCATTTGGTGGAAATTCAGCTCTGCCTGAACCAGTTGATGGCACTAGACATGGACACCCCCGAGTGCAACTTGCCGCAATCTTTGTTTTTGTTGTTATGTATTTTGTATTGTTTGAAGAACAGTTGAAGAAGGTAGAGTCTGATGTCAATTTCACTCTATAGGTACTGAACGGAACCCATTTTGTTTTACTATACAACGTGTTGGAACGCCAGTATTGTACAAATCCTCATACGCAAATGGTATACAAACAGACGTACTATATTGAGATAGTCGGATTTATTTTAAGTTTCTGTAATCATAAAAGTGTAACGACGCAATTCCCCCTTTTATAACTCCCAATAGGCTTATAAAAAAAAAAAAAAAAAAAATTTGATTGTTAAATTTAAAAATATTTTCTAAATAAACAGGATAAAAATACTTTGTGATATTCTAACAGGAACTAATGCACGGATATGAACGAGTAAGACAAACCTTTGTCTCCTTCCCAGCCCTCGTTGGAGAGGAGGTAGGGGCCAGATACTGAGATCCCTATCGAACCAATGGGAGCGGTGATGAGGATAGACAGAACTGCGATAGTCAGAAGCTGTTGACCTCGCAATAGGTCTGCTGGATCGGGATTCTCCGACGTTCTTACCCTGTCAAGCGGCTCTGGACCCAATGCAGCCTAAAAATATACAATTTTCAAATCAATTAATGATATTAGAATACCACAGTAAAACTCTCACAATAGTGCACTGAAGACGTTCAACACCTGGTCATTATCAAAACTGAAAACGAAATACACCAAAGTTCCTATCAAAATGTGAGGTCCCTTGTACAGAAGACACCGAAACCCCCTGTGCCAGGGTGGGTGTGACCCACAGGTTCCTTGTAGGTACCTATATTATGATTGCATAGATCATTGCAAGTGCTTAATAGGGAGAATTCAGAATATACGAATTTATTATAAATTACTGTGAAGGAGCGCAACTTTGAATGCATTTTAAAAAGGTGATTAAATTATAATTTACCTTGGAAATCGCAGCGGAGTGTTGGAGGATTTCACATTAGCAAACACAGAGGCTATCTTTAATCCAGGAATAATTAAATTGATACTGGAACCTCCCGGCCCACTAGCCGCACAATCCATAAGAATTTTATTGAAATCGAGTGTGAACAGTAGAAGCCGTAAGTAGACGTACTTATTCCATAATTTATGGTTGGATGTGCGAAGTGTTTATATTCGTAGGGAGCCATTCATCTCAATTCTTTCCGATGACAGGGGAACTTTCTGGGGCCCACCAACCCAGACAATATTTGAGAGCTTCAACGAATACGGAATGTATGTTAGCCTACTTTTGCCGTTATAAGTGGTTAGCATACTTTTCCCTAAAACGTAAAATGCTAATGGACATGGACATTGGAGAATGTTTTTCTTCAAGGGAGGATGGGGATTTTTCCTCCCAAAAGTCATTACAATGGCGTCCGCTACCTTGGTAGAACCCCAAACAAAAACACAGAAAAAATAAGTTTTGACTTTAAAACATTACCACTTTACAACTGTTTTGATATAACACACATTGGGTGGTGTCTTACACCTACTCCGTTCATATTTTTCAATGCATATAACTTTTCATTATTATAGGCATTTTAATAATTTGGAATTCATTGATTTAAAACAAAAATAAATAAATGAAAACATGGTCGGTCTGCCAATATTCTGGGCTAGGTCGGTATGGCGGAAAACTAACCTGGACAGTGGCTTTGGGGAGCCAAGCGAGGTTGACGAAAAGGATTTCCTTCCAGTTGAGATTCGTTCCCAAGACGCAGAGAACGCAGGCTGCGAATCGTATTATAAGCGCACCGAAAACTACTATGAATCCCATTGCGACAGTTTCAGAATGTAGAGCGAGCAAGTCGATCTCGGCCCCTATCAGTCCAAATAGCACTGGCTGGATGAAGAGCCACACTGTGGAAAAACTGTCGGCCACAGGGTGCTGAAAAAATTTATTTAGTCTTTGTTATCTTTGTTATGCTACCAATAGTTTATATTTTTATACAATTGTTTATATATTTTGGAGACAAAAAAATTTCATCTTCCGAAAATGAAAATGATGCTTCCGCTCTTTAAGTATAGGTAGACTCAGAAGCAATTCAAAGAAACTCCTTTTTTTTAAATGATTTTTACTTGCTTACCATCTAAAGTGATAGGAAAATATTTGATGAAGTTGTTGGCAATTGTCGGCATCTCAAGTTTTTACTCTTATTTTCCATTACCACCGAATCAAATCATTGCAATCAGCTGATACGACAAAAATCGAAGCCATGAAATCTGTTTCAAAACCGAATAAATACTCGAGTTAAAAATGCCATTTTGTCGTCTTCTTTCCGAAACGTCCCCGTTAAATTTGAATAATACATTTTTACAAATGAAAAGCTTGAAGGTTTATTTTTCAAAAATCTGTACCTACTATCTCAAAAACTTACAGCAAACGGAAATTCCTTATATGGAAAGATTTCATACATGTAACAATAAATTGACATTTAAATACATATATCAACAGAGTTGGGCGTAATCGTATTCATAATTACGATTACGATTACTATCATAAGGTTGTCAATACGAGTGCGAACTGCAACTTTTGAACACAGAAACAGGCAAACTCATTCGTTCGGGTTTCTCGTTTTGACTGTCTATTTCATAAGTATACTACACATGTAGCACTGGTTGATTCAATTGTAGCAGGTTCGTGTTCTAAAAGCGTTTGTAAAGTGGGCTCGAAACAACAGAAATTCAGAAATCTAAGAGTATAGCATCAAACATACGTGACTATTGCTCCACCCTTGGTTTTTCCATGCGAAAGATGCGACGAAAGCAGAGGTGATGCACGCCAGAGGCCCAGCACCGCCGTAGTGGATCATTTCAGAACCCAAAACGGCGCCGAGGCTTCCAGCCCCGAGAAGGATCGTCCTCTTGGCTGTCACATAGGCCTGTTGGGGGAAAAATAATAACATTTAAAGAAGCGACTGTTCATGCGAACACAATTTTGGAATGGAAAGGTAAATGTATGGAATTGATCGGGTTGATTGTCCAAGTTGAGAAAAAAGCCTCCTACTAACTGTAAATAGGGAATATTACTACCTTGTAAGCAACTAAATCGGTATCTTATATACTTTTTGGTGATATCAAATATCCCAAAAAAAGAAGTAAACAATCGCATTAGCCTATCATAACCAGATAAGCAAACTCAATTATATAATATATAGTTTATTTAAATCAATATGTTATTAAATTGCAGCTTTCCATTTGTTTGAAAATTGTCAATGATCAATTGTATAATTTGTTAGTCAAACTTTCTCGATATAATCTTCTGCTCTGAGAACCATTTTCGGCAGTTTTAGCGAATTTTCGTTGAAAATGAAACTATTGTTATTGCTTCAAAAGTTTTAAAATACAAATTTTCTACAATTTTCTCCATTGAAATCCATTTTGAGACGTTCTGAAGCGAATCCTAGGGTTTAACACTTTTTCATATACATACAGGGTGTCACGGTAACTACGCTCCTCCCCCTTATTTTCACTAATTTCAGACGAAAAGTGTGTAAATGCTAGAATGCAAATTAGGGCTATAATTCATGTTTGCATATGCGGAAATCACCCTCATGCCAAACAATATAATAACCTTATTTTGTCTTCACTTCATGAATAAGATTGTACATGGATAGTTGAGACTGATAGTGAAATTGGGAAATCATACCCATTTGGATTGTCGAGGCTTTTTTGTAGGCCATAGGTGTATAGGATGGCATCAGTGCCACTATCCTTTTTTGTCATCCTCTTTCTGAATTCTGGCAAGTTTCTTTTTCCCCGAGATGCACTTCATAAGCGCCCTTCTTTCACGCTCTTGTGGTAACAAATTGTTATAAGTAGTACACAAATCTTACTGATCTTTCTTAGGAAGAAAAAAGGAAAGGTTGAATTCTGTTTATATCGAATTGTGAATGTCTGATTTATATTAAATTTTTCTGCTGTATAGTGCACCAACAGACTAAAAAAATTTATTTTTATCGGATCAACAGTGGTACATCTTGACCTAAACTAGTACTGCAATAAAATGGTAGGAAAACATACCTTCAATTTCGGTTCAATAAAGGATCATATCGAAATAAACCACTGTCACACTGAAATCGACATCGTCTTTTAGTGATAAACCAAAACTGACTGTCATGATCCACTCTTCATCCAACAGCGATAAGAAATTTCGGTCCGAAGCATAGTGGTTCATCTGCTGTCACGCGGCCATTTTTAGACTTAGAGAAAAACCGTTTATACCCCCGTGGAGAGCTTGACGAGGGCTATCCAATGGAGCATAGGTGCAATAGTGGTTTATCTCGACATAAATGAACCTTGTTCCGCGGGTGCGATACATATATATATATATACATATATATATATATATATATATATATATATATATATATATATATATATATATATATATACATATATATATATATATTTAACTTGAAAAGGCATATTTTAGGAGAACGAAAAAACGAAGAATGGGTCAAAAATTGACTTTTTTTTGTAATATTTTTTGCGCCCCAAAACTATCTCTCGTGTGGAAATTCAAGTTGAAGCTTCTTCATAATACTTCAATATTGATTGATTTACCAGATGCTTGGTATTTTTCATAGGATGTTTTATTAGAATTGAAAAATACACTTGATATTCGGAATTCGATCTAACTGTGTAGTCTCTGCTTTTTACAATCTAATTTATTATAGGTTATAGGTCTGACGCGGGATAGGTCGAAATTTCGAAGTGAATTTAACGAGAATCGGAATTTTCTGGCGGTGAATTCATACTAGTGTGATTTGAATTTAGTGTTTCCGCGACTTTCGAGTGAAATCGTTAAGAATGAATGTGACAAAAATCGAGTGCCTTAACAAAGAAAATTATGACACTTGGAAGCTGCAAATGGATGCTATTCTCGTGAAGAATGATGTGGTAGGATACGTAGACGGAAGTATCCCTTGCCCAAATTCGGAATCAGAGAAGGCAGCGTGGATCCAAGCTGACAAGAAAGCGAAGGCTGATTTAGTTCTTTCAATATCACCCTCGGAATTGAAGCAGGTGAAGGACTGCAAGACTTCCAGGGAAATGTGGCTGAAACTTGAGTCAATATATCAGTCAAAGGGGCCTGCTAGGAAAGCAACCTTGCTGAAGCAGCTTATGCTCCACAGAATGGGAGAGGAAGATGACGTGCGAGAGCATCTTGGTAGATTTTTCGATGCTGTAGACAAGCTTCATGACATGGGTGTAGACATCAACCAGGATCTTCTCACTATCATGTTGTTGTACAGCTTACCGGAAAGCTTCGAAAATTTTAGGTGTGCGATTGAAGCTCGCGACGATCTTCCAACCCCTGAAGCTCTTAAAATCAAGATTACAGAGCAAAGTGACTCTCGTAAGGATAAGCATGGTGTTTCTGAAGCATCGGGTCTATTGGCAAAGAAGAGGATATGGAATAAGAATGCTCGAAATCAACGTCCTTCTGAAAGAGAAACCTCGTTTCCGTTTAAATGCAACCTTTGTAGGAAAAAAGGGCACAAAGCGTCCGACTGTAGTCAGAAGAAAACGACACAAACAGTCCAAAAGACGGAGGAAAGTTTGCTCACTACATGTGAAGCGGCCATGAACATTTCAGGCATTTCAAAGTGGTGTCTAGATAGTGGCTGTAGCTCACATATGTGCAGTGGCAAAGAGCGATTCATGTCACTAGTACCTACGGAATGCAGTAAAGTGAACCTCGCAAACCAATCATCGGTTGGTGTTTTAGGCAAAGGAACGGTTCAGATGAGCGTACCTGTTGGGAATTCAACACAAATCTTGAAGTTGAATGACACCCTCCACGTTCCGGACTTACGCTCAAATTTGATTTCCGTGGGAAAAATTACTGACAATGGACATTCAGTAACGTTTAACAAAACGTCAGCAGAAGTACACAATAGAGCAGGGAATGTAATAATGGTAGCCAAAAGGGTAAATGGGCTGTACTATGTTGAGGAGAAAGCTCTGGAAAATGCAAGAGCTGCTGAACCCAGTACCCGATCAAAAATTGAACTGTGGCACCAACGTTATGGGCATTTGAATGAGGCAGATTTAAAGGTCGTTCACGCCCAGAAACGGGTATTAGGTATCGATTTGAATCGAAATGAATCGCTGGCAAGTTGTACAGTTTGTGCTCAAGGAAAAATGTCACAAAAACCCTTTCCAAAAAAATCAAATCGCTCGTCGGAACTCTTGGACATTATCCATAGTGACTTATGTGGGCCTATGAGAGTCCAGTCAAAAGGCGGTGCGAAGTACTTCCTAACCCTCATAGACGATTACTCTCGATGGTGTGAGGTTAGATTCATCTCAAAAAAATCATAAGTCCTCACTGAATTCAAGAAGTTCAAAAATTTGGTTGAAAATCAGAGGGGGAAGAAGATAAAATGTATCCAGTCAGATAATGGGAAGGAATATTGTAATCGAGAGTTCGATTCATACTTGGAAAATTGTGGCATAACAAGGAGATTGACCGTCTGTCATACTCCTGAACAGAATGGCGTGGCGGAGCAAAAAAATAGGACTTTGGTTGAAACAGCGCGATGTATGTTGATACAAGCCAAATTACCCCCATCTTTTTGGGCTGAAGCAGTTTTCGCTGCAAATCATATAAGAAACAGGTGTCCTTCAAGCAGCATTGGTGGAGAAACTCCGTTTAAGCTGTGGACGGGGAAAGTTCCAACCGTTTCTTATTTCCGAACATTTGGCTGTAGAGCGTATTTTCTAAATAAAGATCCAAATAAAGACAAATTCCAGCCACGAGCGAAGCCATGTACGTTCATTGGTTACTCTGAACAAACCAAGGGTTATCGTGTTTGGTCAGAAAAGTAATCGTTTCAAGAGATGTGAAGTTCCTTGAAGGAGTAGCAGATGGAAATGGATTTGAGGATTTCATCTCTGAAAACAATCATCGATCTGTGAATGACAAAACAAATAACTCGGGTAACAAGCATTTAACAGTTTGGATCCCTACTCAAGAGAAACTGAACAGAGGAAATGTGAACAATGAACAGGAAAATGAAACTGATACCGAAAGTTCGAATGATGATTTTACAGATGCTGTCATCACGCGGCCATTTTTAGACTTAGAGAAAAAACCGTTTATACCTCTCCCCGTGGAGAGCTTGACGAGGGCTATCCAATGGAGCATAGTTATCGGTGCAATAGTGGTTTATCTCGACATAAATGAACCTTGTTCCGCGGTCGGTGCGTTACTGCGTTTCTAAACGGCGATCTTGATGAACAAATATTCATGAAAATACCTGAGGAATTTGTTCCAACGTTAGAAGATATTGTAGCGGATAGAGCAATCTCGATTGAAATCAAGAACGAAGCGAGAAAAATGTTGCAGGAAGTCAAAAATGGAAATAAAGTTTGTCGTCTTCAAAAAGCGCTGTACGGGTTGAAGCAAGCTGGGAGACAATGGTATCTCAAATTGACCGAAAAAGTGAAGAAATTAGGACTGAAACCTCTACACTCGGAACCATGTGTTTACCATGCTCGGAGAGGAAAGGACTTCTTGATACTTGCAATATATGTTGATGACCTATGGATTGCAGCAACTAACCCAAAGTGGACAGAAGACACGAAGAATACATTAATGATATATATATATATATTGAGTTTGCCCAACACCTCGACGAGGGGAAGACTTGAAAAGGCATATTTTAGGAGAACGAAAAAACGAAGAATGGGTCAAAAATTGACTTTTTTTTGTAATATTTTTTTGCGCCCCAAAACTATCTCTCGTTCCCCAATAATAATCAAAACTTGAATTTTCTACAATTTTTATTGTATTTAAAATCGTGAAAAACTGCAGTTCTGCAAGTCTGCTGAAAATGTGCTGAAACCTGCTGACAACTTGTAATTTTCGGGCCTTTTTTTTCAAACATTTAAAAATCATAAATTTTGATTAAAAAATTATAGAAAACTCCAAAAAACGATTTCGTTCAGCATAATGTGGAGAAAAATCAAAAATATAAACTCAGATTTGACCCCTGGCAAGTTAAGCTCCCTTTCCCTTGCTTGAAAAAAGAAAAAAGCATTCAACTCCAGGATTTGTTTCAGAATGCCTCAAAACAGATTTCAACAAAGAAAATTTTCGGAATCACTGCAATAGCTTCTTTCTCCATGGAAATTCGCTAATGGGTAGATAAGTGGTTATCTTTTCATTTAAAGATATGTGTCTTGGTACATTACGAGTGAATTAATGATTTATAAATTCATTGATGAACAGTAATCTTACATCGTCTCTATGAGGAATGAAGGCGATAATAAGACCCCAAATAATGCCAAGTGACAGTCCCATCACCATTTCAATCGGTCCCACTGAAATTTGGTGAGCCATGGAACCTGCGAAAAATACAGATCATTTTATACAATTTATCGAGAGTGGATGAATATACAAGTATAATACTGGCTAACCAGTACTTGAAATATTTCTTTGAAAAAAAAAAAAAAAAAAAAAAAAAAAAAAAAAAAAAAAAAAAAAAAAAAATAAAAAAAATAAAAAAAAATAATAATAATAAAATGGAAAAAATAAAGCAGTACGATCGTATGAGCGAATTTTTGTAAATGATCGTATAATGTAGAAAAAATCATCGGGGACATTTACAGACTTCTGAAAATCAAATAAATACGTTACATGTGTCAACTAAATGTTAATTATGAGAATTAAAATGTGGTAACGAATTACCTAACTGAGCTATCACAACTTAATTAATCTATCTTACAATTTAAAAAATGTTCCTGTTCGCAGGATGGCGATATGAGCGAGTTTCGAAACTTATAGTATTATATTTATTACGTCATATTTTACTAAGGAATTAGTAAAGCTAGCTACTAAAGAATTAGTAGCTAGCTACTCATTTTGTGGAGAAAAAAGCTTGTTCTAAGTGATATTTGGCAATTCAAAACAATTTTAATGAAATTTAAGTATATTTTTCAGCATAATTTTTTAAAAGGTATAGTTGATTTTTTGACTGGTATAACGTATAAATTAATAAACAATTTTCATCCGTTTTTTTTAGCCATTTTAGTTTTTTTTTAAATTGATCAATTTAATGTAGGTACTCGAAAAGATATGGCCAACGAACTCATCCTTTCATTTCTAAAGCATGGTTTTTTGGGGCAAGAACGAAATTTTCATCTCAATCTAAAGGAGAGTTATAAATAAATAAATAAATAAATAAATAAATAAATAAATAAATAAATAAATAAATAAATAAATAAATAAATAAATAAATAAATAAATAAATAAATAAATAAATAAATAAATAAATAAATAAATAAATAAATAAATAAATAAATAAATAAATAAATAAATAAATAAATGAATAAAATATATATATATATATATATATATATATATATATATATATATATATATATATAAATTGTTGTGCAATTACAACACATTCACTTTTCACGAATATTCACTGGTATACGAAGGTCGTCGAATTCGTTTCGCATTGAGACTACTTTTCTTCCGTTGCTGTTTTATATGTTTAATCAAATTTCATTTACAAATTACTACTATTAAGATAGTGCATAAATCACAATCACTGAATTCATAAATTTGCATAATGTACGATCACTGAATTCATGAATTTAGTAGGTGTTTGATTGCTGAAGCATTTGAATTAGTGCCGAATGAACTTGTTCCATTGAGCACACTCAAAACACTACAGTATACGTGTAGGTACCTACTTCCACAATACCGTTAAATGTTAAATAAGATGAAATTTGGGAGGTGGAATTTAATGTTTAATAATGTGTACGCAAACCATATCAGGCAGTATCAAATATTGACTGGTTAGTTTAGTTCAGCGTGTTTACTGTCTAAAGTAGTGAGGTTAATTAAAAAGTCTCCACGGCTCAAGTTGTTTTGACCTGCCTCTTGCTTCGATATGGAGTTCCGGAATAGATGTGACGAAGGTTCAGGGCACTTAGGAATTTTGATATAATTTATTATTACATTAAGTTCATTATTTATTTACAAATAATTGTCAAATCAGACAAGAGTAGGAAATCCAAAGAAAATCAGTTCGTCAGGCGATTTATTCATTACATCATCACCACCAAATGGCTTACCAACTATGTACGTAACATGAATATTTTATTAGTTTGTTTTGGTACTCAACACCTTATTTATTTTTGTAACTTATACCAAAAAATGAGTTTTTGAGAATAGAAAGATGATATTAGGTTCTTTCAAAAGTCCAAAAAAAGTTTAACCCCATACTGGCGTGACGATACCCCATAATACGAGAAGCCTAAGAAAATTCGAGAGGGGCGTTCCTCAAGTTAGGTCATGTAGGCAAAGCTTCGTATAAGAGGGACGGCCTAGTGGTATTGATCCATGAGGTATGGGACAACCCAAGCATGAGAACAGAATAACCGAATACAAATCCATTTCAGAATATTCTAAGACCGAATCCGAGAAAAAATCAAAGGGGTACGACTGTGTGTGTGTTTTGTCGCTCTGCCAGGCAAATATTCTCAACTGATCTTCCAGATTCATTCTTTGTTCGATCCTGATCTTATCCTAGAGGAGGAAAAAAAGAATTACTTGATGTAAGGGGGGTTATTTTGACAAATATTGTAGACGCTGTCCAGGCCAAAATTCTCAACCGATTTTAGTCATTGATATTTAGTTCGATTCCAATTTTAGTCTATTTGTGTAAAAAACGGTACCTAATTTTGGTTTGCTATCATAATGGTGGGTTGGGGGGGGGGGGGGGGGGGGCGCTGCCCATGCAAAAAATCTCGAACGATTTTCGTTATTCTTTTTTGTTCTATTAAAAATTTGGCCTATATTTGGAACATAGGTCTGGAGTTTAAAATTTGACAATAGAAGAGGATGAATGGAGGGGGTAACAGTGGAAAATCGTAATGTTTTCACTATTCTCATCTGATTCCCGTGACAACTTTTCTTTTGTTCGATCGAGATTTTAGTCTAGTTACGCAACAAACCTTGGAGGTTTCAAATTGATTGTCTGTAAAGGGGATGATTATGGGGGGAGGAGAGGGAGGTAACTTTAATAAAATATGTTATTTTCGATTTTCTATTTATTTATTTTTGGTCAAGATGTGCTAAAAATCAGGGATTTAATTTTGACGATTGTGGAAGGAAGGTTATCGACATATGGTGATATTTTCAACCGATTTTTTGTAATAGCAGTTCATACTTTATTTGTTAGGGTGGAAGGAAGGGGGGAGCTTGTAACCTAAATATGTTATGTTATAAAGGAGGAATTTCGTCTCGTAAAATCATGATAATATATTCACCATGCTCACCAAAATTATATACTGTCAATTCGTAGGGACGTCCCTGTAATGCATGTATTACTTATCATTATGTTTGAATTTTGTAATGAACATTTTCCAAAACACCATTTGTAAGAGTACACAAGTGAGCAAGGAACTTCAAAATTGTTTGGTGAAATTAAATAAAACGTGTGAACAACACCCTGGTGCACATGCCATTGATGTGTAATCCCCATTGTCGTATTTATTTACTTACTTATACTTTCTTGCTCTGTCATTTCTGTCAATAGAGGTAACATTTATTCGTTAAAAAAGTTTAATTTCAATATTTACTAAGTATTATATTTTAAATGATTACCCATTGTTAAATTAGTATCAAAGTAGCACAAAAATGAATATCTATTGATTCCCTATTTAATTTAAAACCTTTATTAAGCTAGAAATGGTGGCCTCATGTTAGGGCCTTAGCGTACCTAATCACTATAACCATTTCCTTTGTAACAATTATTCCAATTTCATCTTCGTTAGTTGAACATCAAAGATTTCTCAGCTCAGGTCAGACATTGTTGCCCATTTGCCTCTATTCAAATGTCAGATTCTTGGATTGTATTGAGAATATGCACCTGAGCTCCTCCTCTGGTTGGGGCTGCTATATTACTATAGTGACGCAGATACGCAAGGCTGTATGTCAGTTTTGCCGGGAGCACAGGAATACTTAAGCGATTGGAGTGGTAGTGTTGACCAAAAAATTACATGGTCGGGCGTACGGTTGATTAAAAGTCGTTGAATAGCCTGCTCATTAGCTTCGTATATATAAAAATGTATTGAAATGGAATCGAATTATATGTGCCATTTAGTACCTATTCGAATCGTCAAAAATTAAACAAAGCTAGTTCATCTAACATTACCTGGTGTAAATATCATGCCCTGGAAGACTCCGAAGAGGGAAATGGCAACGATGTCATCGAGACCGGATGCTGCGATAACGAGCGTACTGATTCCTTTACTCTCTCCAAAGCCAACTGATTTCAGTTGTAGAAGTGTGGGGACGACCACAGCTGGCGAGACAGCACTCAACATGAATCTACCAAACCAAACATCGACATTCAGGTTCACAATGAGCAACTGAAAGAGTAGATAGAGAAAATCACCTTGGCAAGTTCAACGTCGCTGTTGTTCAGGTCTTGGTATGTATTTTTATAATCCTTTATTATGTGACTACTGTAGAAGGATTCCCATCAAATGAATTTGATAGTGAAACATTGATAGTGAAAACTTGAAGAGTGTCAGACAGTTGGTTTATCTTTAATTTATTAGTTTAATTACTTACTTGTAATTCTTAATTTGATTGCCTAGATCATAAACATGTCTAAAGAGGGAGGATTTAAAATAATTTTGGTACATAATTAATAAATTGTTATGTGGGATTATAATTTCAAGAAATTAGGATACGATATTTTTTAAAATATTCATGACAGAACAAACAGATTGTAAAAACATATTAATTTATGATTCCGCGCAGAATGGATCTTACAAAGATTAAATGCACTGGATCATCAGGGATCCAACAGAACCAATTTCTGAAAAATTTATCCAAATTATAGTCGTTGTAATCTACTACAGTTTTGTTCGATAGAAGGATTAGCACACATCAGACGAATAGAGAGAAATGAAACCACACTTAATCAGAACTGTCTAGATCTAAGACGTTAAATGCGAGTGAGAATTTCCGTAAAGATAGTAACTACTGGACATTTGAAAAATCCAACAATAGATCATTGATAAATCACAATAATTACCTACCAATGAGAATATTCTTTTAGAATTTACCAACCAACAAACTGTACAGGCGAACAGGCGTTGGAGTGACTAACCAGCACTACTACCTCGTATTGCAGGTTTGTATATCGATTCAAGGCGTTGATTCCTGTGACGAGGAAATGTGCATACTCGTATACCTAGCCTCTAGTTCATTTTCTCCCAAGTCACACACATCTATTTCATCAACGACGATATGCTAATATGTATTAACGATGTCCTAAGAATGTATTAACGTTGCTAAAATATCGGGGGTAATTTCGTTTTCCCTAAGGTTTAGTTTAGTTTAGCCAAGGGTTAGTACAATTACCTTCCTCGACAGAACTAAACGTTCAGGGGACGTTTTGTTCTCCCTCCCTTTCTGTTACTATGTTTCTATATTTTATGATAGATACTACGGTCACTATTAGATGAACCTTGCATCTCAGAAATAATAAACCGTGTAAATCTGTCGTTTTAGAAAAATATAGACCATGTCCCGCCGACCAATGCCCGCTTCTCAAAACTAAAAAATCCTTAGTCAATATTTTCAATATAATATAGATTAGGTAGTTAGAAAAGTCGGTAGAACCTGTGGGTTATATCAAGCAATAGTAACATAGGTAGGTAGTGAAACAGTCGGAGGACATGGGAGCAGCTCCTGAATGCCCAGTCACGACAAGATTGTTCGTTTAGTAAATTAGGTAAGTACCCACTTACTTTAGGTATATACGCAAGAAATAAGAAAGAGTTCCAGTCATGCTGCTCGATTGTAAGAGCGAATTTTCGTTAAAAAAATTGTATTATATCAAGATACCTTGTTTTGAAATTTGAGCACCAAAGAGCAAAGACAAAGTCATTGTTACCTACCAATTTTATGGCAAAAAAAAAAAAAAATATATATATATATATATATATATATATATATATATATATATATAACTATAAAATCGGATATTAAAAAAATTCATGTACAAAATTATGGTAAAAAATGTATAAAAAATTCGTTAAAATTGGCTAAAAATCGATAAAACCTGCAAAAAAGCTAACAATTTAAAACCTCTATTTGAATAGGGGATTATTATATAGAAAACGTTTTTTGCCATTAAATTAATAGTTGACAATGTCATTGCACTCAAAAAGTTCAAATCTCAAA
This sequence comes from Adelphocoris suturalis, assembly GCA_030762985.1. NCBI lineage: Eukaryota > Metazoa > Arthropoda > Insecta > Hemiptera > Miridae > Adelphocoris > Adelphocoris suturalis. Next base: position 90,324,701 of record CM061042.1, read on the forward strand.
ACAATTTAACAGTTTAGAAAACGATAATTTACAATAATTCGCTCATATGATCATGCTGCATGACTGGAACTTTTTGCAGTTTTTATCAATTTGTTAGCAAATATTAATGAAATTCAAGTAAATTTTCCAACATTTTTAGTAGCCTAGTTTATTGTTAATAAACTTCTTTTGATCAAAATTTTGCTAAGAAATATACATTTGAAAATTCTAGCCTTTCATAGCCATTAGTGATATTTTGAAATGTGGGCAATTTATTGTGCTCAAAAAGTGCTGGCCAACTAACTTATCCTTTCATTTGAAAATCTTGGTTTTTGGGCGCTAGAAAGAATTGTCTTAATAAATTACTCATTTTACCGTCTGGAATGACACATAAATATACAAGGTGACTCACGAGTTATGCACCAGCAGCTTATCTTCCCCAGTTTATGAGTTGAAAATCCCATAAAATGGTATCCCCAATAATTTTTTGCGAGGAATCCAACCATGACATTTATGGGCATTATTCATTTATATAAATATGTATGTATCATTCCAGACAATAACTCCACCTTTGTTATTTCAAATGGAAACCCAATTTTTTATGGAAGATTTGGATTTTCCGCATGAAACATGACCCATCACTCGAACTTTTGAGTGCGCAAATACTTACAAAATCCCTCGCAAATAGAGCAAGAGTTCTGAAATGTAAAATTTTGATTGATATCCAATTGCCACTTGTGATAAGTGGTTTTGGAGTATTTTTTCACAGTGTATCACGATGCTCATTCATTGCTATTCGTAACACCGGTTCGGTAAAACACCGGAAAAACGGTCAGAATCGCACATTTTCCATCTCATTTCTCTATAGCGCAAAACAAATAAAAGTTTCGTTTTTTCCGTGTTTTTCCAAGTTGATATACGATTATCATTAAATAAATATCACTACGTGATTCAGCTTGAAAAAATACCCCAAAATCTTGTATCACATGCAATTGAATAACTTCAAAAATTTGTGCTTGTGATTTTGCACATTCAAAATTTTAAGAGATGGGTCATTTTTTCATGAAATTTTGTGTAAAATTCGAATCTCTACTAAAAAATGAAAGCTCACATTTGAAAAAATGATAACTGCGCATTTGTGCGGTGCGCAAAAATGTCAAGGTTGGATTCCTCGCAAAAAATTGTGGGGATGCCACTCTTTCATTTTAAAAAAACTTGTATTGAGGGAGAAAAGACGATGGTGCTCAAATGATGGTATCTCAAAACTCATGAGACACCCTTTATACAACATACATAAAAAAGTGTTAAAATCCAGGAATAGTTTTAGAATACCACAAGGATTTCAATAAAGGAAATTTTCGAAAACTTTGATTTAAAATTTTATGGATCCATTGCAATAGTTTCATTTTTTAAGAAAATTCGTAGACAATTTCAATAGAAAATCATAGTTTATAATCACCCTAGCATGAAGCCCCAGAAGTAAGGGTAGTCGAAGCAAACGTGAGCAATGACTGCGGCAGCAGCTGCTTCCGCCAGACAAGGAACGAACGCCAATTTCAGGACGGTGAAGCTCAACTTTAGAAGAGCTGGGGCGTCAAGTCCTAAGCCTGCTTTGATCAAAATCGTAGTAAGAGCGGCCTCTCTGAAACACACAGGAAAACATGATTAGGTTTCATAAGACTGGGAAAATATGATTACGTTATATTGAGGGTGGTTTGTGAAACAAGGAGCCATCAAGTTCACTCTATAGTGAAATGTTTACGGCGAAGGAGGCGCTAATTTAAACATCAAGTAAATGAGCATACATTTTTAATTGATTTTTACATTCTATTCATATAACTACTACTCACATTTTACATAGATAATGCATAATATTTTGAATATTTTCTCAATACCTTATTCATTTTTACATCTTTTACATCTTATTTTTTAACATAACTTGGTACGTTTAATTACATATTAGGCATCTGAAGAAAATTATCGGTGGAAAATAGAACACCTATTCTCGCTTCGTTAGTCAGTACCTAAGTACTTAACGTACCTACGTGATAATAAATTCGATTGATTGAAAAGATTCGATTGATTGAAACTGTATTAGCAGGTATTGTATAAAGGAATTTTACTATTTTCACTCGTATTTCCATTCACACTATTATCCTTACACTTTTCACTGTTGTTAAGTGTGAACGATGAACCCGTGTGGTCTCATTCAATTCCTTGAAATGCAATTTGTTAGTAGCAAACAAAAAGTTATACTAATATTGAACATCGATCGGGTTTAGTGTGTGTGTTTGTGTGTGAAAGGATCACGTATTCACGCTCAAATCGCCCGAAAGATCGAAATGCGGTTTTTTACAAGATGATCAGCAATATCTTGAGATGGTTTTTAGTCGTGTCAAAATCCTCCAAACCTCCTGTAACATTCTAAATCGGGAATAGCTTAATAAAGTCATCCGCGAAGTTGTTTACTTTTTCTTAGTTTTGCACTGCTTCACAACCGTTATTGACGAAGTTACTCTACACTGTATGGATAGATAACATGCTTTATTAATCAATAATTGTAACAAAGTTTGCAGTAGTAGCATGGTACGGTTTTGGCAGCACTTCCGTGAAGTTCACCGACACAGTTCACTAACCTATATACCTACATGTAAATGATAAAATAAATTGAATAACTACACAGTTCATAAATTCGAAGAGGAGATTTGGAGAATGTCGCCCACCTTGACACAATTAGCTTAATGGTAGCTGCAGTATTATATAACTATAATATCTAATTAGTGAGACTAATACATATACAATATAATACACGTTTCTAAGTAAATAATATACATTTTCAAGCAGTTCAACAATATTGTATATTTTCTAAGCATAAATTATTTCCTATCAATTTTACTAACTTAAATAAATGATTTCCATATAATTATTTTTACTTATAACTATATTCTCATATCTTTTTCATATACATTCTTATTTTCTCCAATCTTTAGTTGTAATTAAACTGCGACACTCGGAATCATCTGTAACACCACGCTGCCTTGATGTATCGGGCCAAAGAATCCCAAGCCACCCCATTTATATAATACACTATTTCCGCCTTTGTGAGGCTTGTTTTTCCTAGATAGGACATCCTAGTGTTTCAAAAAATCAGACAACGCCCAATGCAATGTTCTACTGTTTCATCTTCCCACATATTACATATGGAACATACATTTATGTTTCCCTATGTAATAGCTATGTAATCCTTGGTATCTAGCCCGGAAAATCATTTTTATCTGGGAAAAGTCTCTCCCGCCTACAATATATATGGAGCAGCCAGTTTTAGATCTTTCTACAGCAGATGAAAAACCGCTGCACACGCTCAAACTTGGAGTTCCTCCCAAAAATTCCTCTTTCAGTTCTCCTGCAGCAGATTGAGTAGGTCAGGTAATTCATCCCTTTTGTTGAAATCCAATACCACACCGTGTTCCAAAGCCACATTTCCGACACTATAGTAGTAAATGATATTTTTCACCAATGAACTCAGTAGCAAACGGAGCTCCCTGCAGAGGCCTTGAAGTACGTTAAATCTCACCTGATCCGAAGCGGGTCAGGGTAGGTGAGACTACGCAGGTAGCATCTCCTACAAGTTAATATCGTACAAATATCCCCCACGAGAACCACTCGAGATCTTGAACTTCTTAGTTCTTCATTCAGCTCCTACCAACCTACATCATACCTCTCTTTTTCGACACCGTGTGATACTGGATTCCTTCGAGATCGGTGCCAGAAGGTCTAATATTGCAGGTAAACTCACATTCCGCGAGCTTCGGCTCGAAGTTCCTATCCAGTATCCGTAGGATGAAAGATATCCACAAACGTGTAGGCCGACCTAATGGTTTGGCCTGAACGAATGTGCCCACATAGCTGAGGATTTTTCCTTCAGTTCGTGACAAGACACGGAGATGGTACCGTTGACTTCGGCACCTGATGCTCCAGATTTGATTGAATTTTTAATTGTATTTATTTTATTTTCTACATGCACTCCATAGATCATCAATCTTTTTTTCCTTTGTGATGTTCGGCATATTTTATTTTAATTTTGAAACCAGTCGAGCATAAGCATTTCACCAGATTTCGTAAAAACCTCCTTCCCCCTCAAGTTAGACTTAATTCTGCAATGATTTCCAACCCCTAACCAATGGGATGCTGTATACTTAATCGTAATGTTCCCTCAAGCGTTTCGAACTCACTATAAAATGTGAACTCATTGAACAAGAACTCTACCACGCTAGCGATTTTTTCTAAATTAAATGCACCATTTATAATCGGTAATCCAAACAAATTTGTCGTGAAGCTAACCACGAGTAGGTGAAGTAAGCACTGGGATCATGCTACACACAGTTAACTTACATACCCATAATTTTAATACAATCTTTATGAAATATTGCTGAGTAACTATTATTTAAACTTAGACTACATAAGAATTCATATTTGGTATACCTTTCCTCAATTAGCTGTCTGGGCTCTGGAGTTGATTTCTTTTCTTTTTATCCAATGATGCTGAAATCCTCTGTGGGAGTTTTGTATAATGATGAAGTGATTGCGTAGGGAACCACGATCGCCTGTGTGAGGTCTGGGGCTCATTACTTTCCTGTTCCAACTACGGTCCTAATATTTCATACTGAGCCTCCGTGGATCCATTTGGCAATAATGATGCGGTAGAATGTATCCCCGATCAGTTGTGTGACACCATACCTATTTCGTTGACCCTAACCCGGGCAACAGTAGTGTATCAGGGTAGCACATACTGTGTTTGTCAGAACCGACAAACGCCCATTGCCCATTCTCTCCAAGTGATGTCGAGAAGAGCAGTAACCTGTGAATGGTCCTCAAAGTATTCTAACTTTTAACTTGAGACACAATTATCAGTTCTACGATTATTTTCATTGTTAATGTTAAAAATCGGGTTGGCTATCATAAGCCAGGGAGGTTTTGCCAGTGTTTTACCAATTCATTGCTCTGCCAGTTTCAGGCCGCATTCCGCAGGAAACTCTCAGAGGTCCCAAATGTTCCTCATGGTCAGGGACTGTGATCGTCTTATAGAAAAGACGATCAAGAAATTCACTGTCCTCACGGGCCAGGAATTCGTAGCTTAGTGACTAGACACTACCGAGCCTCGCTCCCGATAGTATTCAGGCCACCTCAGAATAGCTTCGAACTAGGTATAAGCAGCTTGCTGTAAGATTGAGATTGTCATGCACTTACTTACTGTTCCAACATCTGATACGGAGAAATTGCATTGAGGGTGGTTATCAACACTGAAATTTCTATTGCGTAGAATATGTATAATGTTTCAGTATTCGTTCTTATCTTATACTGCGATCAAGTTTACACTTACCGGAGACTTTGATAACATTTTTCCAGATCAAAACAAGTTTGCTCTTCTCAATAAAAATGTTTGTAAGAGTCATTTCGTGTTGAGAGCCTCGTTAACAAATTTTGATTTGTATTTTATTTTGAATTTGGTTTTCATTTCATCGTGCCGTAGCGCTAATTGCATATCATTTCAAATGATTCTGCGGATTTCAGATCTTGGAAAATCCTCAAAAATGCTGATTTTCGATGAAATATATTATAATTCACAAAATCATCTAATGACAGAATATGTGTCACTTTAGATAATAAATTTCAGCTGATTCAATATTAATTTAAATCTTTCAATTCTATGTATCCTATGCTATGAGGACTTTGCAGAAACATTTTAATCCTAATGAAAATAGATACTGTAAGGTAAAATTGCATATAAAGTTGAAGTTAACCGCATTATGTAACCCCAGAAATCGGAGTTAATTGACTGACAGGCACTACACAATCTTGTTTTTCTATATTGTTTACAATTAACGTTTATGAAGTACATATAAGGATACAAAACAAAACCCGACCCTACCTACGGTTTCGGCTTTCGAAAAGCCGGTGACCCTCTTACTATTGTTACCATAACCAACAGCGTTTCCCAACGTAGGTGCAGCAATCAACTAATATTCAAACAAATACAATCAGCCCGACACTCGTCTGGTCCCCGTCGGTGTTTACGAACAGATGGTTCAATATTCATCGATAAATATTCATAGGAGCGCCCTAGATGTCAATGCCGTTGAAAAGATGTTTTCAAAACCCGTCACGACATAGATATGCTTTCTTGACGTGCAGAAGGTGGGTAGCGAGGCGTTATAATGATCGCTATGGTACCAAGCTTGTCATGAGAACTTTTTGTATATTTTGAAAAATACGAAAGGAATAGTTACAATAAATAACCGATGAATAGCATGAAAAAAAAGTTGGCAGGCTGTAATGTTTACTTGCATTACAGTAACTTGCAAGTTTAACCCAAATACTGGGACAGGTTTGGTGAATATAACTAGCCGCAGAAACTAGTCTTTATGGGAGAATTGTTGAAAGTAATATAAAGAAGTTGTTTAGAGATATTTGTTAGATACATCTTTTCTGGAACTTGCTTACCTATGCCTTTTTCCGGCACAAAAATGTACGACGTTTAAATTTTGTCAAGTTCCGTTTAGTAAAATTCGTCCACCGACTGACGGTGTTGACATTTGAAACGGTCGACAGTGCATCGAGTATGGGAAAAAAATTAAGCTAACATTTATTTATTTGTTTTGAAACTGTACCTTCCAACATTACTGGATAGTCCTTGAGTATGATTTAAAATGTTTATTTACCCTGTTGCAAACAATTTGCAAGAGAGATGCAATTACTGCCTAATTTAAACGTCACATCTAAACGTGAATGACGAATCTTGAGTTTAGTTCAGGTGTAGATATCGTTATTAAACCTTTTCTTTAATTCCATGACTACATTTGGCCATTAAGTTATGAATATTTTCATGCTTCCATATTTATTCGAAAAATTGATAGTTACGAATTTCGTCATACTGCAAAATTTGAAAAATACTAGGTATTTGAAATTCATTTAGTATCTCAATGTAGCATTAGCCTCTTCTGGCGATTTTTCGTCTTCTTTCTCTAACTATTCCATGACATTATCCCCGTGGGTGTTTTTTAATGATTAACTGCTATTGAATTTTGAATGATTTTTAAAACTGTTTAGTTCGAGTTTCTATAATTAGATGTTTTACGATAAATGGTAAGAGAGAGAAAATCAACTGGAGTGAAATGGAGATCCTATCATTTCGTATCTCAATGATGAATGGTTTTGGCAGAAAGACTTAGCTCTTCCCGCTTCTTTACAAAAAGGCTAAAAAAATATGAGGCTGATTGTCATTCCAACGTTTTTATTACGAAAAGGCGGCTTATTGTAAAAAGGCTAGGCTTTTTACAAAAAGACTGATTTCACAATAGGGCTGCGACACACACACACACACACACAGACACAAACACGCACACACGCGCGCGCACACACACACACACACACACACACACACACACACACACACACACACACACACACACACACACACACACATTATTATTATTTTTTATTATTTTTTTTTTTTTTTAAAGAAACCTCCCCTCAAAGACGGAGGGGGCACGCCATTAAATTGAAAAATAAACAAATAAAATAAAAAAGCGGGGAGGACGCCCAGGTTTACCCGACGCCGGCTCTAGGGATAAGGGAAGTTGTAGGACGAAGAGGAAGAATGGGATGAAAGGAAGTGCCCCTATAAAATGACCACCAGCTCAAGTAAGAACCCCTCAGGACGCGGGTGGTGATACCACGGAGTACTCCTGCCGAGATGCCCAACTCGAGTAACTCCGTGGCGCTTTTCCCGCACCACACCCCGCGCCATGACACGGTCGCGGCAATGACCTTGATGTTATTAGGTGCCACTCCTTTTAGCTCAGATATCGCTTGGCGCAGATCATTTCTATCATATTTACTTTTCTTAGCCCGCCAGGTCTGCTCCATGTCCACGCTGCCACTGACAACCTGGACATCCAGGATTATGGCAGACCCATCGGGCTTGATTGCAACGATATCTGGCTTCTTGCCCCGGTCACTCGGCATGTGGTATAGTCTCTCCCTTTCAACATCCCAACCGCTAGATGACAAAGCACCTGCTATCTGCTTGGCAACCGCATCGTGACGTAAAATGCGGCCACCGTGAGTACGAGGACACTGCTGCACTACATGATATAGATTCTCATTTTTACCCCGACAGGCACGGCAAAGGGTGTCAACTGTCCCGCGACTACTCCTCGAACACCTCACCGAGGTGGCTAGTGTAGCCACCCGGACGGCGTGAAAGTGGCGATAGTCGCGGGCCCCAATACCCTCTGAAGCCCATTTCACCCACTGGGTAGAAATGGGGGATTCAGAGCACTGTCGGAGTTCTTTACCATCTACTGACTCATGCAGCGCAGCAGCGAACTCAGCAGATGAGCTGGGTTTTGGAGCAGTTGGTGTTGCTCGATCGCACCACAACAACTGCTGCCGGACAAAGTCCAGGTCAGCAGCAGTGCGGGCGACCTCCCAGCTCGAGCCCCTAAGGGCAAGCAGGCGCTGGCGGCGTAAAGATGGGATGCTGGCAGAAAGAGAGACAATACCGAGCCCACCGGCCTTGACCGGTGCGTGGATGTAAGCACTTGGGACACCAGGTGGAAAGCCTAGCCAAGAGCGCACAGCAGAGCGAACTTCACGATCTAACTCAAGCAGCCTCCCCGCAGTAAGCCTGCCAAAGACTAACCCATAGGTTAGCTTTGGCAGTAAGTACGTGCGAAGGAGGCGCAGCTTCTGCTGTGGCTTCAATGGAGCCTTGGTGACACGAGCTAATGCTCCACCAAGGTCCACACGGCTTGCGGCTATAGTGGCCACACCCATGAAGTCGACCCCAAGGTACCGCCAGACCTCCAACACGGATCGGGCAGGGATGGAAGTTTGTCCTAAGACAAAACACTCCTCATCCACTACCTTCACCTGATGCTGGCGACCAGACGGGACCAAGGAGACCGACCCACACTTAGCTGGGTTGACCACCAAACCACACCTGGCTAGCTGCTCAGCAAATGCGTTGAGGGAGATCTGCAAGCCCTCACGGGTTTCTGCGAGTAGGATGGCATCATCAGCAAAAGCCAATGCACCTACTCGCACCCCAGGGGCGAGATCAAACCCTATTTCAGCTGGCAGCTTACCCAAGGCCGTATCCACGACCAGGTTGAAGAGGAGTGGCGACAGAGGATCCCCCTGGCGTACCCCGCGCCCAATAACAACATCCCCTGACATCTCACCTCGTGCCTCGAGGACCGTCACGCCTTCGTGGTACAGACAGGCAATATACTCAATTAAACGAGCAGGTGCCCCGACCCCACGAAGACAATCGGTCAGGGCAAAGTGGCTAACTGTGTCAAAGGCCTTAGCGACGTCCAGAGCGGCAAGATGGAGCTGCCGTTTCTCACACACACACACACACACACACACACACACACACACACACACACACACACACACACACACACACACACACACACACACACACACACACACACACACACACACACACACACACACACACACAACACACACACACACACACACACACACACACACACACACACCACACACACACACACACACACACACACACACACACACACACACACACACACACACACACACACACACACACACACACACACACCACACACACACACACACACACACACACACACACACACACACACACACCACACACACACACACACACACACACACACACACACACACACCACACACACACACACACACACACACACACACACACACACACACACACACACACACACACACACACACACACACACACACACACACACACACACACACACACACACACACACACACACACACACACACACACACACACACACACACACACACACACACACACACACACACACACACACACACACACACACACACACACACACACACACACACACACACACACACACACACACACACACACACACACACACACACACACACACACACACACACACACACACACACACACACACACACACACACCACACACACACACACACACACACACACACACACACACACACACACACACACACACACACACACACACACACACACACACACACACACACACACACACACACACACACACACACACACACACACACACACACACACACACACACACACACACAACACACACACACACACACACGTACACACACACACACACACACACACACACACACACACACACACACACACACACACACACACACACACACACACACACACACACACACACACACACACACACACACACACACACACACACACACACACACACACACACACACCACACACACACACACACACACACACACACACACACACACACACACACACACACACACACACACACACACACACACACACACACACACACACACACACACACACACACACACACACACACACACACACACACACACACACACACACACACACACACACACACACACACACACACACACACACACACACACACACACACACACACACACACACACACACACACACACACACACACACACACACACACACACACACACACACACACACACACACACACACACACACACACACACACACACACACACACACACACACACACACATATATATATATATATATATTAAATAGCGTTCAACTCTATGATTCGTTTCAGAATGCCTCCAAACGGATTTCAATGAAGAAAATTATTTCGCTAAAAATTATTTAAAAAATCTATATTATTTTCATATCATATACCTACATGGAGTGAAAACCTACAGTTCTTCAAGTATTTACTTTAACAAAGATGTTGAACTGTTCGAATAATAACATCGTTCTAAAAATCGAATCCACTCGCATTCTTTGATGGCGCGGATGATCCCGGCTATCAATTATCTAGGTAGGCACGCGTATGACGTAGTATATAAAATATACTAGGTATATTTTTAGGGGCATAGCTAGAGTACTAATAAATAGTGAAAGGATAATTGTATTCATGAATGCGGTTAGATTTGGGAACCCGCACTATTCGTGAGTTGGATTGTCATCTCCGCCCTTCGTCAGTATCTAATATATGTAGTCTTTAATGCCCGTTGATGGACTTGATTGGATGATTCGATCAAATCAATCAGTCGCGTGGCCCCTAAAATTCCATTATCTCGTTGACCCCTCAAACTGTTTAAGTCAAATGGAATTAATCGCTAAATCACCTCGATCAGAACCTCCTCCCAAGTTCGTGAACTTGATTAAACGTCACCGTGATTGGTGTTGTTATTTTTGATTTGATCGGTTGGATTGGTTGAAAGTAGAGCTGACGTTGATTCAAACTACTGAAGCAGCAAACCACTTTTTCCATGTACGAAAATTATAGGTGTTAATTTCAAAAGAATTAGTGGGTATATAATCGTATTATGGTATTCGGATCGTTACGGTATGAGTTCTCTGGACGAATTTGGCCCTGTGCTTACGTAAGCATACGTACAGTTTAGAAAACATGATTCGTTTCTTTCTTCGTCGACACAGTACTGATTATGTATTCTTACCGTTACCGAAAGCGTAGACAAGAGACAAATACAGTACCGTAACTTATTGAATAAACTGATGAACACAAATATACCCCTATTAATAAAAATCGACTATGGTAGTGGTGACTGAGTGAGCTAAAATTTCTCCTGTCCACCGTAGGACGAAAATTGATAGGGAGCCACTTTGTGATAACAAGAGACGAATGACCTTACAGGCTCCATCATGATTAGCTGAGTGAGCTAAAATTTATGTCGTCCGTCTTATTACAACGAAATTCGATAGGGAGCCTCTCTAGGAAATCAAGAGACGAATGAAATGACGGGCTCCACCCAGAGCTCCCGCTGACCGATCTCAAAAGTTGCTAGTGCTACTGCAAACTGCGTGAGTGTTTTTTATTTTATTATATTATTTTTTTCAATAATCTTGATTCAAATACTAAGCAAAAGCGTTGTATTTTTCGTAGTGCTAAATGTTGAAATATGTCATCTGTATCATGTAATACCTACAGACAATCTGCAATAAAGAAGAAATACTATAATGAAGAGGAATGAATAAAAAAAAAGTTTTAACGGTTTCCTACAAACAAATAGTTAGGGAACAAAGGACGACGAACGGCTCCCTTAATGGGCACAACGATGGATCCTGCATGTAGTGAGACTTAACAAAATTTGCAAATCACTACTCAAAGGTTTCTCATTTCCGCATTAGATAGCTCATCCACGCTGATCAATGGTCTATAACTATTCAACAAAGTCCAAAGCACATTATCAAGGCTCGGTGCATCGTGTCTCACAAAACGGTCCCTTAATCCCCACAATTTTACGATTTTTAACTGTTGATAAATAAAACCCTTCATGACAAAGCCATCTTCTAATATTATGTAGACGCATTGCATAGACTGTGTATTGACTTGAAACAAGGTTTTTTTTTTTTTTTTTTTTTCACAGAAAATCCTTTATTACGAGTACAATTGATTTATTTCAGTATGTCGATTGGAAAGCATCATCAGAGGTCCTCCAACTGATAAGTGCGCATTATTAAATATTAATTGAATAATAAAAGTTCCACAAGAGCTCCATTTTAAATTTCATCACTGTTGGTTGATTATGAAAGAAATTACCCTCAGACCATCAGCTGATTGGAACGCCTCTTTAATATGTATGTGTTTTCTAGATATCCCAGAGAAGCCTCATCTCGTATTCCACCGTGATTGAAGAAGAAATTAGCCTCACGGGCCTCATACCATAATGCAGTTTTACAACTGATTCGCGAAACGCAGTTTCGTGGTGCACGGCGAATACATAGATGTAAGCATCTATCAAAAGCAAATTAATGCAAAAAAAAAAAAAGAAAAGTAAACATACTGGTCTTTCTGATCTAAGTATACCGACATTGACGTAGCACTCTCCAACTGAAAATAACCACCTACCTACGCTTCACTAGTCCATCTATAAGTGACAAAACTTACTCGATTTCGAGAAAATAAAGCTTACATTGAAATAATATCAGCTGAGACGATCATAGGAGATTATAAGACTCGTTTATCACTGCATCGTTTATTTTTACAACGTTCACATTAGTTCTCACTCGCTCATGTTGATATGTTTTTCCTGTCTAAGTTCTCTAAGGAGAGCGAACGGAGGAACGTACAGCGATCGAGGTAGACCCATTCGATTAATTAAAAATTAAAGTGATTTCTTTCGTTAAAGTACAGAAAAACACTTAACTTTTTGAGAGTTTCTGAGATCTTGATTTGTTAATATTAATTACAGCTTTTAAATTCTACCCTTCTCAAGATATACCTAAATTCTACCCTTTCATCAAGATCAAGCGCATTCAGGATTGTTCAGCATAGGTCGAGAGCCATAAGCCAGTCATTTGGTTTGGTGGGTGCGAGATTATGGAACTCCTTACCCCTCCGAGTTCGTTCCCTTCCTTCCATAACCCGGTTTAGAAACGCTGCAAAGAATTACATCTCCCAAAACAGCTAGCTGGTCCCTTCTTCTTTTTTTTTCGACACCTATTCTTCTCATCTTCACCCCCCTTCCACCCTTTTATATCTCTCTCTGCCCTTTAATATCTACTTCGTACTACCTTGTACCTAGGTATCTGTTTTTATATAAGCATATATTTTTTGTTCTTTTTGCTCTTGGTATATATGCATATGTAGGTACCTATATATTTTGTTTTATATCTGTTCTTTAATTATTTTTTGTGCTTTTACACAACTTTTTCTTTTCTTTTTGTAAATAATGTACACTATGAGGGGCGAAAGCCCTATGTACAATAAATTACTTTACTTTACTTTCTTTACTTCTACGACGATTCAGGGCCACCTAGACCCAAAATGAGGGTTTTAATCCAAGTTTTGAGAAAAGCCATAAGGATATCTTCATCGCCACTGAGGGAAGTGAAACTAGATGAATGGTGGTTGAAGGTAAGTACAGTATTCCATCATGCATTGAAATAATTCTAGGATTCTAACATTAGCAGCAGCAAGGAAATTCAAATCGTTCAGGCTTTAGTCTGCAGGTGAACGGGGTGCGTGGAAAGCTAAAATAGACGGGACGCTTGATCGGTCGGAAGAACCATTGAGCCGTGGAATATCGGTTAAAAACCACGGAGGAGAAGGTAAATTTGGCGATTCCATTTAATTTATAAAACCATTATGTTTTTACATTTTGTTCTCGAATTTTAATTATATATATATATATATATATATATATATATATATATATATATATATATATATATATATATATATATATTGAAACTTTCCAAGCAGCCTGTGAATCGGCGCAAAGTCATTTTCAAGAAAATGTAAAGATTTCAATATTTTGGGTATGCAACTTTGGAATACATTAAATGGGAAGTTCGATATACCTCGCCGACAAAAGGGGCCAATCCTTTTTTTCGTTTGTTTGTTTGAGATGGATGATAGAAGTATATGGGGTCAGAAAAATACATTTATGACGAAAAGAAAGATGTTTGAAGAAGGCTATTTAATTCAACATTTTCGAGCGTTATTTTTGGGTTTTTGGCGTAACATTTGTTATTACCTCTAATATGTTGAATTTCAAAAGCATTGCGCTAAGAGTTGTACCATTATAGCAGATAAGAAGGTATCTAACAAATATAATGGTTTTCTTAGTATGTCCCGATTTTCCAATATTTATAACTCCATTATTCTTAAATATAAAAAATATTGAAAAATCCCGTAGTAAAGATCACTTTCTTTAGTTTTAACAAAAAATGAAGGAAGAAAAAAAGTCCAACTGCTGGTGCATTAACTGACAAAAAGTGGGGGTTTATTCTAAAGTAACTCAAATATCAGTTTATTTAGTTTAAGCCCCCACTTCGGATAACCTTTACTACTGCCCCCCCCCATTTTAAATTTGAGATTTCTCCTATTTAAAACATCGCTTTTTAAAGTTGAAAATTTGACTTTTCAAAACTCCCTCTTTTGTACTGTTTTAATTTGAAAAATCCCAACTATGTTTTAGATTAATTCCCCAGACAGATTTTGATCTATTTGTCCAACTAATCTATTTTTACAAAAAGAATCGATTTAGGATATATTTTCATTCTTGAGATGCGAGGCCGCGAGCATCCAAGCCACCAAACTAAGCCAACATCATTCTGATTTATTTTCCAATTAATCCAAATTTTACTAAAAGCAAAGATTTGGGATTATTTTAAATCTTTTACATGCGAGCTTGCCAGCATCCAGGCCAACGAATTACGAATCACTCATATGATTTACATCCAATTAAATACTTGAAATTACAAATTTCACTTTTTACAAATACTTGAACTAATTGCAGTGGGGGGGGGGGGGGGGGGGATTCCCCAGACTCGACTCGCTTGAACGAGGAGCAATCCAGCCATACTTGAGTTATTTATTGCCTTGATCTCTTGACCAAAGTGTATATCTGACTCACCAGTCATCTTCTTGCGTTCGGATCACCATTGTTTTTGATTAGTGGCATTGCTGGGGACTTATTTTCCCTAGTTTTAACACAAAACATAAAACATAATCTAATTCCTTTCTAAAAGTGCATGAAGTACCTGAGTAAGGAGTGGGGGGCTTATACTAAAGAAATTGATGTAAGAGATAATCTAGTATAAGCCCCCACTTTTTATGTTCTCAGTTGATGCACCATTCGGTTGGACTTTTTCTTCCTCCTCTATTTTTGTTGAGACTAGAGAAAGTGACCTTTACACAGGGATTTTTCAATATTTATTATAATTAAGAATGATGGAGTTAGGATTTTGGAAAATCGGGGCTTATACTAAAAAAAAAAAAACCCCCCATTATAATTGATGCAAAAAAAAAAAAAAAAAAAAAAAAAAAAAAACTATTGAATAAGGATGTTATGAAATCATTTGTCTGAACAGTACTTTTCTTAATTTCCCTCTATCGATTTTAGTTTTTTTTTTCTTTTTCTTCAATGAGGATTTCAACTCTGGCACGGCGTGATAAGCCCTTAGGATCAACCATGCATGGAAGCTTGGAGCTCTTTTTGATCAAACAAACGTTTTTCAGTCCTTTCTCTCTCAGCATCTGGCGTAGCGCGATCCTGCGGTCAGATAAACAACCCGTTGCTTGGTACGGTTGGTTTTGTTTGGAAATTAAAGGATAGCAGGAGCTTTAGATATGTCGTTCCTATGTACGTAACCAGAGGAAACATTAGACATGATCTGTTAAAAATGATCAATGTGCATGTGCGTACCTACCATTCTTGTGAAACATCAGTATGGGTATTAAATCGTTCGACATCATATTTTATCAGTCGCGCTTTGGTGATGGTGGATGTGATGTCTAGCCAGTCAAGAGCGGAGGCAACGCGATCGTCCGCTGAACGAAGGCTACGACATAAGACAACATAAGAAAACCACCCGAGCTGTGCTGCGATGTTCTTCTGTGCTGCGGAGATAAGTACCTACTTCTTTTTTAGAAAGGAATACCTTATTCTTTATAATATAACGTGACTGTAGGTCGTTCCCAGATTTCGGTTTAGGTGTGCCAAAAATCAGAGATTTCATTTTGATGACGGATTTTTGAGATAGGAGGGAGACGGGAAACCTACTCTTCATTCTTTTCTCAACCGGTTTTATGATTTTTTAGCGACTATTTTACAATGTTGCTCGAAGTATTTGGTCTTTTGGTAGAATCACTAATGAAATTAAAATTTCATTATGACGGGGTGGGTGGGAGAGAGTGGGATATCAATATATCGTGATACTTTCAACCAATTTGTAAATGCAGTTCATACTTTATTATGGTCTTGATTGTGGGAGGGAAGGAGGGTGGATCCTCGGTGCACATTCATGTTGGTTTATAATTCAGTGGTGGGTGGGGGTGGGGGGGGGGAGTAAATCCATTTAAAGCACGGTCTAATCGCTATTCTCTTCAAAATCATATACAACTTTTGCGGAGGGACGTTCCTGTAATGTTTGCATTACTTGCTAATGTGTTTAAATATTTTTGGATGAAAACTGATCTAGTTATAGGTGTGTGGCCTGCACAGGGCTATACAAAAAATGATCACTATGATCGTATAATCCTAATTTGATGAAAGTGATCACGCATAACACGCAATTCTTGAAGCAATCATCAATAACAAACGTAAATTCTAGGTGGACAAAGAATTAAGAATAAATCGGCGCAAACAAGGGGAAATTGCAAAAAAAAGTTAAAGAAGTGAAACGCCAAAATTTAAGCAAAATGATTTTGATGGGGAAGCATGTTATTGTCTCCAAAAGTGATCTCAAAATCGAAACTCGGGTAGTTTAATGTTTTTAGGTAAATACACTTATGAACGTAAGTGTTGTGAATATACTCAAAAAGAATGTTTAATTCAACTTATCGAACCTACCTAATAATCATGGGGACAACACTAATATGACGTTTAGGTAAAGTTGAGATTTATGAAATACAAGAGTTTCTACTCCAACTCATACGAGTGGGGATTTTCAAACGTTTGAATGTATGCTCCATGTCCTGGACCTGACAGTCAAGTGACAAGTCCGTCCACCAACTCTCTCAAATAAGATAAGTTTGGTGCGCTCCCCACTTCCCAGTTCTTGTTCAACAGTATTTAGAACGTTATACTCGTCAGCAACTCTGCATTGAGAAGTCATCAAATATAGGTAATCTGAGGGAACTTCATGACCGTCATAACTGAATTACTCATTTCCATAGTTATGTAGGGCGTTTCCGTTCAAAGACAAGAATAATTTTCCTGTAATTCGCAACTTGTTTTTTCACTCGTAGGTATCATTAACATTCCAGTGGAAGTGCCTTGAGTGTAATACCACGGTACATCCAATTAAAAGCAACTTCATCATCACATCGAACGGTTTCAGTAATTTTTGAGACTAGAGAGTTTTGAAATGGAGCAGGAACCAGGATACAAATGAAAGGTTACGATTGTTGATTGCTCATATATTATAAACTGATGAACCTACCACGTTTGTCAAAATAACCTTAATTAATTTTTCATGCAGAACGACAATAATGCATTTCAGAGACGTGTAATTTTAATCAGTTTAGATGTATAATAATTTGGCATTCCTCTTGGTTTAATTCAATAAAAAACATTATTTGAGTGATTTGGTTCCATGCTCGACCATAATTTTCTCCAAATATTAGTAGAAACGTTTGCGAATCTGGATGTGGACTAGGGTACCTACTCGTCCTCCTTCCCTTTTTCCATATTTAAACACATTGGTAAGTAATGCAAACATTACAGGAACGTCCCTCCGTAAAAGTTGTATATGATTTTGAGGAGAATAGCGATTAGACCGTGCTTTAAATGCATTTACTACCCCACCCACCCCCACCCACCACTGTATTATAAACCAACATGAATATGCACCGAGGATCCACCCTTCTTCCCTCCCACACTCAAGACCATAATAAAGTATGAACTGCATTTAAAAATTGGTTGAAAGTATCACGATATATTGATATCCCACTCTCTCCCACCCACCCCGTCATAATGAAATTTTAATTTCATTAGTGATTCTACCAAAAGACCAAATACTTCGAGCAACATTGTAAAATAGTCGCTAAAAAATCATAAAACCGGTTGAGAAAAGAATGAAGAGTAGGTTTCCCGTCTCCCTCCTCATCTCGAAAATGACAGGTTACATTGAGGGCTTAATATGTCTGTTGCAGAAATTTCAAGTAGTTAAATGTGCGGACAGTAGCTAGAATTGCTCTCAATGAAAAATACTGAATACGGTATGGAGCATAAACCACGTAATCCGGGAAATGTCATCAAACTCAGGTTTAAAGAATTAATTAGAATTAATCTAAAGTTATTAATTTCGCTTCAGTTCAATCTGTTCAGCAGTTATAGATATTAGGGTAAATGCAACACCGAATCTTGTTGTTCATCAGGAAAAAACTTCATTCACTTACACAACAGTTCAGTAGTATTTTTGAGGAAAGTTAGTGTTTCAATTAAGATCACTAGATACTGGTTCACACAAATAAGATGAGCTTTGATTTACATTCTTAACTGACATGAATGAAATTAAATTTCTCTGAATTTAGCTGAAATAACTAGCATTCGTGAGGATAGATATTTTAAAAATTGCATGAACCTTTAGTGCTCAGCTTAATAAGTTCTAACCAGCAAAAGTCATCCCTTTGAAATTTAATCAATACCAAAATGAAATACGTAAAAATGCAAGCCAAACTGATCTATATACGATAGTAGAACGTAATATAGAACGATTTGAAGTTGAGGCAGAGTGCGGGGATGCCTCGTTTTGCGGGTTATTATTATTATGATTATTTATCCCCGTCTAATCTGCCAGTGGAGTCCGTGATGGCAATCCGTTTAGTGAAGGACGGTCAGCATGGCTCCCCTTAGAATCGTGCCCGTTGCAGTGTCCTTTTGACACCCCTTTTTGATTGCCGCTAATGACCCTTCCAGTTGAGACGCGGCTTAAATTCTTTGGAGAAAAAAAAAAAAAAAAAAAAAAGATTTGAACCCTTTATACGCCCTGAAACGTCCAATGAGTTGGGACTTTAGTACAACAATTTGTTGGTTTTCCGTTTTAAGAAGCTCAGGGGAAAAAAAACTTTGTCAGACTCGCCGTCTTCTCGATCAGAACTTTTCTCCCAAACTACTACTAGCCAAAGTTTATGAAACTTGAATCAAACATCACTTATCAGCTCCCAGTTGGTCTTCGGCATCATTTTCGGTATACGTTAAAGGGTGAAATTGAAGGATTTGATATTTTAAAAATCGGAATCTCGAAAACCTTCGAAATAAGAATACATTCAGTTCGCAACTCAATCACGAGTTACGTAGTTTGTGAAATTCTGGGTTTTCATTCCTAAAGAGAAAAGTTCACCTTGCAGGCTGAGCATGCACTTGCTCGATAAGAAAGCTCGAGTGGGTAGAAGGAGAAAATCGATTTTCAAGTGGCGGAAGCTCTCTCCGTAATATAAAAGCGACTTTGCAATACGTTAGAATTAGTAAGTGAAGTCGTAGGTACTAGATTGAGAATATCCCAACATAATTATAACCCAACAATTTTGTTACACACCCCTACTTTCCCAAGTTGAAATATAATGTATAACAATGTTTTTGTGATCTAAACTTCGTATTCTATCAATATCATTAATTATAGAATCGGGAAAATGTGCCATTCTTTTTAAAATAAGACCGTAATATTGGTTGGATGTCCGTCTTCGTATTGGTTTATTATTTTCAATAATGAACCTTTGTAATCGATCAAGATTAAAAAAAAAAAAAAAAAAAAAAAAAAAAAAAAAAAAAAAAAAAAAAAATAATAATAATAATTACACCCCTGAAAAATGTTTGGTTTATACTTCAAGATGTATAGGATCCGAAAAACGAATAAAAAACGCTGCAAATTATTGCAAAAAGTTTATAATTTCCGTACTAGATAGCCCTTCTACTCAGATCATTCTACAATATTATTATCTACAATTATTATTATGCCCCATATGTATCTAGTAAATGATCAAAACTTGGCGCATCGTGCCTCCCAAAAGGAAACCACACCTTTACAGCTCAGGACCCCTCAAGTTTACGGTTTATAGTATGTGAAAAATTTTTTTCTAAAAATGTCACAACAACAAAACAAAAAACGTAGGAAAACGCCTGAAATTAGCCACAGAGACCGCATCAGCTTTTGAGTGATCCTCCGAAACTCGTCATTGTTTTTGAGGTGTCCCGAACGAGCTCGATCAAATTTCAGAGAACCCGAAGCTGATCAGAATAACACCAGAACTGATAATATTACAGCAATATAAAATTACCAGGTAACTCAGGAAGAGTACGTAACTCTTGGACCACCGACCCTCAACGCCCCTCTTGGTTTCAACGACCCTCTGTTTACGCACAAATTGAAAAGAACCAGAACTTTTTGTACCAACTCTGCATACACATATCAAAAAGTGATAAACTGAAGGAATTTCAAAACGAATTTCCATGAAGGGAATTTATATATATATATAATTAACTCAAATTTTAGAAAAAACAAAAGGTTACACCACAAACTATTTTTCATATTTCGGCTTTAGTTGCCTTTTTCAAAATATGAAGAACTAGAATAATTTTGTTGTGCAAGGAATGCCCTGCATTCATGTCGGAAAAGCCGAGACACAGCTTAACCTGCGAGTCAATAACCACAGAGCATCGGTGTTTACAAGAACGCAAGATCTGCCTGTGAGCCGCCATGCCGCCACGCATGATGCAACATTCGACGATTGTTTTGGCATAAAAGTTGTAAAGAAGATGAAGCCAGGAGAAAATAAAAGAATGCTTCACCAATCTGAAAAGGCACATTCTAATGTTTTGGGCGCGTACGATCCTCCAGGATTAAACATCAGGCGTTATCCAGGTAACCAACTTCTCCATGGCAAACATCTCTGCATAATATCAACGTCGAAATTCCCACAAAAAATTATTCTAGTTCTTCATATTTTGAAAAAGGCAACTAAAGCCGAAATATAAAAAATTGTTTGTGGTGTAACCTTTTGTTTTTTCTAAAATTTGTGTTAATTATACATGCTCTTGTAGAGCCACTCCATTGAATTGAATTATATATATATATATATATATATATATATATATATATATATATATATATATATATATATATATATATATACGGACTTTTTTTTTCTTGGTCGATTAAAAAGGTTCACTATTGAAAATAATAAACCAAAAAATCAGTCCGTCCGCTGTCCGAGGTTTTTTTCTTCCAAAATTAAAAGACCAAACTTCGTGAAACTTGCGTTAAAAATTGCATTTGGAGTCTAAATGGTCCTAGAAGCTCGGCAACAATTTGTGTCAACCCTAAAGGGTAGAGTTAAAGGGCTAAGCATTCAAAAATCGAGATCTCAAAAACTTTCTTGGTAAAAGTAATGATTTTTTGCCTGTCAGTGATGAATATGAT
Organism: Adelphocoris suturalis; assembly: GCA_030762985.1. Classification (NCBI taxonomy): domain Eukaryota; kingdom Metazoa; phylum Arthropoda; class Insecta; order Hemiptera; family Miridae; genus Adelphocoris; species Adelphocoris suturalis. The sequence continues at coordinate 90,346,709 of CM061042.1, forward strand.
CCCAAAGAATCGATTAAAACCACCCGCAACGCTGTACATTAAGTAAACGGTTCGTTTCGAACATCGAAAAACACCTTCGAATTTTTAAGCGTGATTTCTGATGCGGTTGTAGCGGATCTATTGAATAGCAGATCAAGCACTTAATTCCAACAAAGACCGCTTGAAAGTAATACTGGAATACATAAAGACTGCCTTGTAAATATCAACTGAAGTAATGCCAATATTGGAATTATCAGGTGATATACCTAGTTCCTATGGAATTTATTCTAACGTTGCGAAATCGAGTTTACTAACTATCGTCCGTGCGGATGTACCTACTAGTGAAGTATTGGAACCTAAATGCTAAATTTCATCTTTTATTGCTCCCAAGTCAACCTGTAGGTAGCGAAAGCATTGTTTTCATTTTCGAGAGATTGTAAAGTTGTAGTATCCACTGAAATCAAACGGTTGTTGTATTTTTAAAGAGGTAGAATTTCCACTCGCATTTTACGTTTTAGACTATTCTAAACAACTTTCGTTCCGTGTCTTTCTCTCTCTATCTCTCTGTTTATCTGTGTGCGTGTGTTTGTTTGTGACTGACTTTCGTTATTGATTTACGGTGATGACATTTAAAATGGAGCGCTTCTGGAACACTTAGAATACATTCACAAGGTATGGAGGCGGACTGATCAGCTGAGGGTCCTCAGAGGCTGATTTATTTTCTGATCGTCCTACTGAAATACATTAATAGTAATTAAAGATTTTATGTACAAAAAACAAACAGTTTCAATCAATATGCAACTCTTCTACATGGTGAGAAGATGACGTTGCCACTAATCGTTTTGTTTCTTAACTTTACTGAAAAGCGTAAAATTGTGGAGTCCTGGGGTTATAATGGGTGAACCCATTTGCTAGGCGCAAAGCCCCTAGTTTTGGTAGTAAATAAACTAAAAAGGATGGTTTATTCATTATAGACCAGTAATCTGCGTAGAAGGGCTTTCTGCATCAGTGCACTCTTTGGGCCATTACGATCCGGATAGGGTCCGTTTCACCATGAAGGATCACGAACTAATCCTGAGTTAATCGAGATATGTCACCGCTATTTTTGAGGTGTAATCCCCGATTCTGGAACGCGCCCATAGAATAGAAGAAAAGTTAGATTATATATTCTAATCGCTCTATGTCTACTATGCGCTCTTGAGGTCCAGCTGCACTCGACTGGTACTTTTCATTCGACGAATCCAATAACCGATCGGTGGGAGATGGTCGAGGGTTCGTCAGAGCTCATCGAACAGGTGCGAGAATGACATCAACCTGTAATGGAAGTCCGACGGAAATTAATATTCCGCCCAGCGCCACCCACCTCGTTCCGTTGAATGTTGCTAAGAGAGATAGGTGAAAACGGTGGACTAGCTCGTATAAAGGGAGAGAAACAGGAACAAGAATACTCTTTTATTCCAGCTCAGTCTGCACGTGGGCGTTAGCTCTGGATGTCGTTGAAGAAAAACGTAATAATTTGAGGTAGGGCTGAGTGCACCGGCGCCATACGTGTCGAAGAGTGGTCGGTGCACTTTTATTGACGAAACTTCATGTTCCAGACTATACTAATGGGTCCCCGATAAAATTGGAGACGTAAGTGCCCATATTGGACTTGTCGCATCTCCTTGATACCACCTGAATGACTAGATATATCCCAACGCAATGAATTACCTACATGGAATTGAAAAAAATATTATTGAGTCATCATATATACCTAATTGATTACGATCATGCCAAAAAGTTCTTATTTTTTATAGTTTGCCATTTATCATCAATCCTACTATACAGATTTCTAATCACCCGGTATGTGAGTAAGATGTTCGACATTTGAAATTTACACAATGTTATCTGCAACTTAGGATATTATGCTCTGAAATATAAACTCTCTCATTGTATTGTCAAGTGATTACGTTCATGATATGAAGGGATCGAACCATCCGATCTTCTGAATTTTTATCCGAGAAGTGGAAGGAAATGGACTTCATTCTGTCATACTCATACAAAGTAAGGAGGAGCCATGTTTGGTCAAACGCTTGTTATACATCAAAATAAGGAAGACTGGCAGAACTGACTTTAGTGTACCTAATGTATTTTTAATAAAATGGCATATCTTTGCAAGTATATTGGGCACTAGTGAGTTTGTAGAAGATAATGAGCGTTAATTTGGTTTCGAATCGCTCGTAAATGTATAACTGCAAGTGAGAGAGGCGATCGACAACAACCTGATTATTTCATACAAAGAGGCGTGTGTATATATATATATATATATATATATATATATATATATATATATATATATATATATATAAATTTGGATATGAGAGAAAGAAGACAGATATAGGCACACAAAAACTTCTGTAAAAGGGATATGCAGGTACCTCAATATTTCGGCGACTTGTGCCGTGATCACGAGTAGAAAGTATATATATATATACGTATAATATGTGTCATTCAAGATGATAACTCTCCTTAGGATTGAGATAAAAATTCCGTTCTTGAGCCAAAAAATCAAGCTTTCCAAACGAAAGGATGAGTTCGTTGGCCAGCACTTTTGAGTACAATAATTGGTCAATTTTGAAAAAATATGCTTAAAAATCACTAAAGATTCTAAAAACGGCTAAAAATCGTTAAATTTATATTTGTTAGCCTAATACTGCTCAAATAAAGTCTATTAACTATAAAATAGAACATTAAAAAGTGTATGTACAAAATTATCCGAAAAATGTACTTAATATTCATTAAAATTTAATAAAAAATCGATAAAAAGTGCAGAAAAAACTATAACTTCAAAACCTTTCTTTGAATAGCAGATTATTATTTAGAATACTTTTTGCCATACAATTAATAGTTAACAACTTCCTTGCACTCAAAAAGCTCAAAATTCAAAACAATTTAACATTGTTGCATTATTGCAGTGCTCCACACTCGGTAAGTTACTGGGTTGCAGCCCCAGTCTGGCTTGGCGCCATATCACCAATGCCAGCCACAGCTGGGAAGTCAATCCTTCCCCACCACGGTTTGGCAAAAGCGAGGAGAGTCTTAATCTCCCCCGTCTTAATGTCTTGGGGATCGATGGAGGTTCTGCCCCAATTCAAAAAGCGATGTCTTGCCAATATAGGGCAATGGCAGACATCATGACTCGCCGTCTCGTCTTCTGCCCCACAAAAGCAGTAGAGAGTGGAGTCTGATTTGCCCATTTTATGGAGATGATATCTAAGTGGGCAGTGCCCAGTTAAGAGCCCCACTACCATACGCACCTCCCTTCTCCCCAGGCTGAGCAGCTCCTTAGCTCTCTTCCTAGAGAACCGAATAAATTGTTTCGCCTGCCTCAGGCCCTTGACATGGAGCCACTGGGCAGTCCTCTTCTTACTCTCCCATTTGTTGAGCTTTCCGAGGAGAAAGCTCTCCGTAGTGGCCAGGAAAGGTTCTGGGCCCACAGGGAGAGGAGCAGCACCCTTCCTAGCAAGAGCGTCAGCTTGTTCATTTCCCTCCACCCCCTGGTGCCCTGGGCACCACAGCAAGGTAACCTTATTGTTCCTGGCAAGGGTCTTGAGGTTAGTCAAGCACTCCCACACCAGCTTCGATGAGATGGTGAAAGAAGCTAGTGCCTTCAAGGCTGCTTGACTATCTGATAAAATGTAGATTTTTGCTTCATTCACTTGACGACTCACCAGTCTGTCAGCGCAGGAGCTTATGGCATATATTTCTGCCTGGACAATGGTGGCGACTGTTTCCAGAGATTCTGAAATCTCCGTTCATGGGCCAAAAATACCCGAGCCAGCCCTACCATTCATGACGGAGCCATCTGTATAGAACACTATAGCCCCTCGTTCGAATTGGGGCCTCCCTTCTGACCACATTGATCTACTGTGAATGTAGACCTTGAAGGGAGATCAATGTTCCGTGTCTCCGCCATGTGGTCGGAAACAATGAGCGATGACTCATCCACTGCAACCTCCTTCAAGATGGCATGGTGAGTACGCCCAGATTCCCGCTTTAAAAAGCCATTCCTCCACAACCTCACTCCCTGCAGGAAGGCAACCTTCCTTACATGGATGTGCAGAGGAGGAAGGTCCAAAAGGACCTCCAGTGCAGCTGTAGGACTCGTGTGCATGGAGCCTGTAACCCCAATGCACGCCATCCTTTGCAGCCTTGCCAGCTGACTCACAGCCGTTGCCTGGCTGACCTTTGTCCACCAGACAAGGGCCCCGTAGGTCAGCATCGGTCCGACCACTGTGGTATATAACCACATGGTCATCTTTGGGCTCAAGCCCCATGTCTTTCCTAACATGCGTCGGCCTGACGCCATAACAAAGATGGCCCTATCCACGCCCCTCTTAGTGTAAGGCGTCCAGGTTAGCTTCTGATCAAAGGTGACTCCCAGGTATCTGGCCCTGGTGCAGAAGGGAAGTTGCCTGCGCTCCAGACAGACCATCTGCATGTCCACCTTTCGTCTTCTGGTGAACGGAAGAAGGGTCACTTTATCAGGGTTCACATATAGCCCCTCCTTAGTGCACCATTGCTGTACGACATCCAACACCATCTGCATCCGTTCGTGGACTGTCTCCTCGAACTTACCCCTGACAATGACCACAATGTCGTCAGCATATCCTACCACTTCAAAGTCATTGTCTTTGAGTTTTTGTAGGAGGCTATCTACCACAAGTAGCCATAACAGAGGGGAGAGTACACCGCCCTGCGGACATCCCCTACTTGGAATGGCACTGACGGTTGCTCCCCCCAACTCCGAGGATACAACCCTGCCCTTCAGCATGGTAAATATCCATTTGGTGATCTGCGGATCGACATCTCGATCCTCTGCTGCCTTAATGATGGAGTAATATGACGTATTGTCAAATGCCCCACCTATATCCATAAAGCAGCAGAGAGCTACTTCCTTGGTCTCCAGACTCCTGTCAATCAACACCGTTAGTTAATTCAGAGCAGTCCCCCCTTCATGCTGTAACATGGCTGGGATGATCCCATCCGGGCCCGGGGATTTATAGGGCTTAAATGTGCCAAGTGCCCATTTAACTCTATGGGGTGTAAATATCCTGCCAGAAGCTGCATACAAGGCTTTCCTTTCACGGCAGAAGTCATCAGTATGCTGATCTGGAAAGCTTTCACTATGTATGCGTGCTGGAAAGTGCACCCGTAGGAGCTCCTCCAAGGTCTCTCCCGAGCTTCCAGTATACCCCCCATCTGCCTTTTGTATAGTGCCCAGCTCAGCTGGTCTGTCCTTGGCAAGGATTCTCTGCACTTTGGACAGCACAGACAACTCTGTAATGTCCTGACAGAAGTTCCTCCAGGACAGTTTCCCGGCCTTTCTAAGGGCACAGCTGTAGGAGCTGGCCATAGCTTTATAGGCCTGCCATCTCCAATCCCGTTTCGAAGGAGACCCAGGTCCCTGTTCCACCATGGAACAGACCTGTTTGTTCTGACAGTCTTGACTGGGCAGCTTAGCTCGTAGCTTCACTGAATGGCTGCCCAAACGAGTTCATTAACTCGGTCAAGATCTCTTGTTGTCTGGATATTAGTGTCCAGGTCCTCCAGCTCATCAGCTAGGAGAGTGTTAAACAGAGTCCAATTAGTGTTCTTAGAACTCCGATATGTCTAAGTGAAGCAGTTCGGATGCTCCAGCCGGAACCCAATAATCCGATGGTCCGACAATGAAGCCTCTTCAGACACATGCCACCCTGTGACCCTATTTGCATAGAAACTACTCGCCACAGTGATATCCAAAATCTCACTCCTTGCCCGAGTAGCATAACATGTAACATATTCATATTAGGTTATAATGTAATGGATGGGGATTCCATTCAGTAAAATCACCACCTATTCGTTTTTCTTACCAAATTCATGTACAACCCTTGCTTAGGGACGTCTGTGTATTGAATGCATTTCTGGCATGTTTATTTGATCAGAGGACCTACAATAAGGCATACCGTAACATTACAGAAGTTATTAAAAGTACCGATGATCGCGCGGATACAGATCCTCTCAGGTGACAAAACTTTAAATAACAGAAAAAAGACCAATAAGTAAATGTGATGTGGGTATGGTTCCAAACCACACCGAATATACACATATTGGTAAGTAATGCAAGCATTACAGAGACGTCGTTATGAATGGATTTTATATAATTTTGGTGAGAGTTGAAAAAGAGAAAAAACAAAAATATTATGACTTTTCGGACCCCCCCCCCCCCCCTCTATTAACTCCATTTGAAACTACTGACATAATTTCCAAAACTATACCTAAATGATAGTTGAATTAAAAAATTATCAGTCTGACGAGAATAGTTAAAACATCTCGATTTATAACTATTACCCCCTCCATTCACCCTCTACCACAATGAAATTTGAAACTCCATTCGATATACGGTATTTGATATACCTTCCAAAACTAGAACAAATTCTTAGTTGAAAAAAAGAAAGAATCATAATAATCTGACGATATCAGTTAAAACATCATGATTTATTACTATTACGCCCTCCATTCACCTCCTTTCATAATTAAATTTGAAAAAAAAAGAACAAAATAATAATCACGAAAATCGGTCTAGATTTGTAGCTTGGGCAGCTCCTGAAAGAATCGATAATTATTCCCTCCCCCCCCCCCCCCCTCGACGGTAAATCCGAAATTCTCAAGGTTATTTGCACAACTAAACTAAAATTGGAATCGAACAAAAAAAGAATCTCGAAAATCGGTTGAGAATTTTGGCTCTGGCAGCGTCAAAAAAATTTGTCACACACACCTATGGTTTTTTCACGGATTCGGTCTTAGAATGGTCTGAAAAGATTTTGTATGCGGTTATTTTTTTATCTCATGCTAAGGTTGTCCCCTACCCCCAGGATAAATTCCAATAGTTCGTCTCTCTTAAATGAGAAGTCTTGTCGGTATGACCTAGCTTCTGAGTGACGTCCTAAAAGTAATGAAGTAAATGACTCAAGGAACGAATATATTTCTAATGTTTCAAAGCTATTGCTTCTAACATTACTTGTTAATTCAAGGACAAATATTGAGATGAATAGATGCTGAGATTAATATGAGATGCTCATTTAGCGCTACGGCTAGAACAAAGGAGGAAGACACCGGTAAGATATTTCTGGTAATTTGTTCTGAAAACCTTGGGGGGAAAGAATGTCTGTCAACTTTGGAGTGGCAGTGATTTTACAGATCACTGAAAAGTTTTGAATAACATTAAAACATCCTACACCGGGTTTCTATGGCTAGGTCAGTGGTTGATTAAGATAGAGCGTAAATTGAAAGTCAAGTAGATTAGGTATTTGTTATTTGATGTGTTTAAGACACATAGACACCTGCTGAAAACGTATGAGTTACAATATGGTCAGGATGACATTTATACGGGGCGCTCAAATAGGCTTTTCCATTTGAGTCGTCAATATCCTCCAGATTTGAGCGAAATCGTTCAAATATAGCCAGCGAGGAAATGTTACTTGATACACGTTAATCCAGTGCATGCGTAAAAGCTACTGTAGAACGAGAGTGATGAAGTAAGTTGGGTCTACTGTCTACACTTCTGAAACCTCCTAAAATTTCATCAAAATCTGATGTAAAATTTAGAAGTCAAGCTTGTAATAAGGATTTGAAACTGATGATAAGATCATGATGAAATTAATATGAGGTGATTAAACTGTCATTTCCCGACTACACTCCGAATTTGAGAAAATTACGCTATTGGATTTTACATTTGTGGGTGCACAGTAAAAGCTGATCATTTCTGATCAATGAAACTGATACGCCTGATAGGAAATATAATCATCCACATATCGATCCGCGCATTCCCCGAAAATGTCTTCAAAGTATGACGGAATATTCAAAAATTATGCATGTTACAAGGTTTTGCAGCTTGACAGGTATCCAACCACACGTATAGACACGGAATGAAAGTTGTTCTGAATGGTTTAAAACGTAATTACAATTGGATGATTTATCTTACGTGAAAACATAATTTCCGCTTCCTATTGGCAAACCCTTAAGAAAAGATATGTTTTGCTAATCGATTCTCTGAAGTTATTAAAATACGGAGAAATAAATCATTATTAAGAAGACCTTGAACCAGTAGAAAAAAGTTTGGTTCCTGGAGGTTTATCCCGTTCTGTGAAAGTGCGATACTGGTTGACTCATATAAAGGATTTACAAGTCTACACTCGTATTATGTTCATGGTGAGATTAATTCCATTATATTCAAAACTTGAGGAAGCCGTCTTTTTACGTCTTGCTATAAATATTAAAACGGTTCTTTTCTAAAGGCAATTACGTAGAAAATACTTCAGAGAAAACTTTTCACGTCCACGATTTTTTCAAGGAGCTACATTGTGGTAAATGGAAGAGAGATGGAAAAAAACCAAAGGTGCCTACTTTTATTTTTCGACACAAGACACGTGTACCTAACCAATACTAATATTCTACGTTTCACCTACACAAAATATATTACCTAGATTGCTGGTACCTACTGTAATTTTTCTTCGGTTATTAAACGCATTAGAGAGAACATTGTATTTATAAGAATTTTATATGTTTCACCAAATGAGCCAGTTTTTGTATTCAGTAGGTAACAATAATACCAAGTTAAAGCCAGCCTACACATAGTGGGTAGTTTGTGGTAGGCTTTGCAATGAAATTATTTACATTTAATTAAATAATTTCATTGTAACTCTCAAACCTCGAAGGTAGTATCAATCACAAACCTGATAATTCCATTGTTTTTGAATCCATAGTAAAAACAAGTGGGATTACACGGAAACCTGCATAATCATACTGAATCATTTTATACAGCAGAAAGACTCTGTAAAAAAGTGTGACCCTTGACAGGCTATAAAATATTTTTGACAGCCCAAAAACCGCGATTTTCGGCATTTCTACATATTTTTTGAAATATCTTGAAAGCAATAAACAATATTCAATGGATTAGCTCATCATCATGTAGAGCGTCAAATTTCTTATGAAAATCACTACTTACCTAACTTTGATGCTACGACCAAATGTAACGCCCACCATCCTCTTAAAAACGGACTATTTTTCGCAAAACAATGAAATCGTCGGTATCGTATCGGGAAAGCCAGTGAGGCGAAAAATTGAAAAAATTCTTAGCCTTATAAACTTTCAAAAACTCATTCAAAAACGTAAGGATGATAAATCAAGATGATGAAGAGCTAGAGGAATCGTTAGTATTCTGTAATTTCTTGACCACTTAAGACTTTGGATTCATAGTTTCGTCTGACCTACCATGTACGAATTTACACATCTCACTATTCTGTAATTAATGTGTAAAATTAACTAAGAAAATCTTTCAAAACACGGGTTTTCAGTAATATGTGTTTTGTATAAAATTTTACTGTTGGGTAGCTAGGTATAGGATTGGTTTGTAAACATAGTAATACAAAAATACATACATTTTTGTTAAATAAAATATACCTAACTGAATTGATTCCGTTGCCTTCTTCGGGTAAAAAGTTTCGTTATAAAAATATATTATATCGTTTTACCTCACTTGATCACTCTTAATTATCTTCGTTTTTCTTTTTAGTTGATTTCTACATAAACAGCTTTTGTGATATTAATATGCTTTGCTGACCAACATTGGTAAACACTCATAGAGTGGGACAAGATAAACCCATTGTTTGCTCGACGGGGTTGCCCTAGATAAAAAGCCTGTGGTCTGCCAAATAGGTGTTGAAGAGGTTATCAACAGAATCTGTGCAAAGAAAATGGCCACATTAACGAGTGACGATCTTGAAATGACAAGTGGGGCAGACGAACATTGTGGAAGGATCAAGGCCGGAATAAAAGATGCGGTGCACAGTTTGACGAATGTTTTCAAGGCGAGTGATAGCTGTAGGGGGTTCTACTCACGAATGCAGCTGCTCTGTAGTCTTTTGGAATGCCTGAATCCTTTGGTCCAGATGTGATCAATTCTTATGAGTGCGTACCTTGACTTCTTAAGGACTGTGTTTAAACAAAGTAAGGCAGTGAAGGACCACAGAAGGTGAATCACTGGAAATGCAGTTGTACGCAGTTAGCTCCCTTCCCCTCATCATTAGAAGTTGAAAATTACTCTGTGATGTCAATGCTGGTTCGCCTGTGCAGGAAGCCTTCAGAGCAGTGGCTCAATCTCCAGGAACAGGATGGACCACAGCGGGGTTACTAATCGGAGCCTCAAAAGAGTTATCTCATCGTAAAGCCGGGAAAATAGGAGGAAACTCAGAGGCTATTCCCCGAGATCACGGTAGTCAGTTCAATGCCTGAGGGGCATCATTGGTTCACATATTGCATGCCAGAGTTACGTGAGGTATTGTGAAGTGGATTGAACCTGTGAGTGAATTCGCAGGGTGTGCTGCTGATAGCCTTCAGGCCTAATATGCTGCTTTTGTTAGGTCTCTGCAACGTGAGTAGGTCTACCTCCGGAAGATAATCCCGGATTCTCGAATTAAATACGTCTCTTTGCGTGATGTAGTCAGCTGATGCAAGCAATCCTGGGAGGGGTTTTTTCTAAAATTTAACACGAGCTTGTTGCACTATTAGTTAAATTTAGAGGGATGGGAATGGAGGATCCAGTTTCTACAAGACAAAGCAGTCCTGACTAGATGAGTAGCCACAGAAGGCTAGATGAAAGAACATGATAGCATAAATCAGGGTGACAAGATACTAGTAGCAGTGAAGAAAGCCAGCGAGCTAGCTCATAGGGAAGGCATTACATATGGAAAAAAAGAACCATTCAGTGGATCACAGATGGAAAAGCCTCTCAATAGCTCACATTGATCCCCTAGCAGTAGAAGGCTTTGATCCGTCCCTAACCTGATTCCGAGACGTCTTCGTAGAACATGTGATGGGTGTGGTGAGGAAATGAGTCTGAAACGTGTGCTCAGCTGCAAGAGGCAAAGGGACAGTGGAGGACACTGTAATCTTTATGCCGATATCAGGTTCATGGATTTTGGGACTGGGGGGAGGGGCGTCTTTCCATGATCTTCAAATAATAAACGCTGACGTCTTTTGGAAGTCTGTAACTTTAGAGGCAGTTCATGCCAAACATCGATAATATGATGCTGCAGCAGAAGATCACCACGGATCCTTTACTGCGCTCATCACGTCTGCGAAAGTGTTTCCCACAGATTGTTTCACGTCTTTACAAAGCGGCTAGTGTATAAATTAGTTTAATTAATTAATCATCCATTTGAAATTTCTGCTTCATACTTAGCATAGTAAATAAATTAGCTCCGGAGCTCGCCCAGCTGATCTAGGAGCCTCAGAAGTTACGATTCGCTTCAAAACGTCCCAATAGGCCTCCATTTCAAATTTCAGCTTCATAGGTTGAATAGCAATGAATTTAGCTCCGGATCTTACTCAGCTGATCTGGGGAACTCCAGACTTCATGATTCGTTTCTGGACATCTCAAGGGTTCCCCATTTCATATTTCAGCTTCATAGATTGAATAGCAAATATATTAGATCCGCCGCTACTTTGATCTCAAATACTCGTAGCAAAGAACTTAGCTCCGGATCTCGCTCAGCTGATCTGGGGAGCTCTAGACTTCATGATTCGTTTCTAGACATCCCAAGGTTTCTCCATATCAAATTTAAGCTTCATAGGTTGAAGAACAAAGAAATTAGATCTGCCGCTACTCTTGTCTCGTTTTTTCGTGACAAATTTTGTAACATTTTTCACTTTTTGGACCCGGTAAAAGCGTGTTCCTTTGCTAAAACGTACACATTCACTTCCCCCTTTACAAGGTAATAAACTAGAGATGTTTGAAATCAGCAGTTTGCAACATGGAAATATAACAACTATCCTTGTAGTTTATAGCTGAGTTTATGCTGCCTTTTTGCCTTCTTCTTCTCTTTCATTGCTCACAAGTCAATATTTTGCTCTGAGCATGTGCAAACGTTAAGTCTATTGAGTGTCATTTTATCATAGTCTATTCGTCCAATCTCACTAAAATTTGGAGAGTAGTTGGGAGAGATTTGAGAACCCCAAATAAATTTCATCACAATCATATCAATAGCAACTGTTACGTATGAGCATACCTCAAATCCTTGTAACAATCATGACCACAATATTTTGTATATGTATTCATCACTCAAATTACATATTCATTTTAATTCGATAAGTGCCTAAATTTCTGTAGTTATACTAATTATTACATATTACTACATATATATGACTACAAATCTACTGACTAGTGATGTGCAAAAATGGGATCCCTCAAGCAGAAATATTGAACCCTTGTGGAATAATTTGCAGCATTTTTGCTTAAACCGTGGAGGATGTTATAAAAAATTCTGACTGCTTTTGCTTCAAAATAAACAGGATTGATTGATATTATTTCACGTTAATTAGTCAACTGCCAACAAAAATACCATTGAATTGTTACGAATGTAATTTACAGGGAAGATGCAGTTGGATGAGGAAAGTATACCAATTCAGGAAAGTTCAGACCCTTTGTTGATTGATTTGCAAATTTTTTTCCCGGTGACTTTCAATGAAGCATTATTAGAGACATACACAACCCATCGTTAATTTTAATATCCTGCTGTATCAATGTGCGCTTCTGAGAGTGAATTCCTGATTGTGACACCTAAAAAGAGTCCAAGAATGGGCTTGTGACCTTGAGACCAGAAATGGGAGCGGTTTGAAGGAGGGTTGGTACCCGCGTCTTGTGCCATCTAATGATCGAGTGCCAGCAGCAACTCACCGATTACCGAGATCCCAGCGCTTATTGTCCTAGACCATCCTTTTGAGTTCTTCCGACGAAATTATGATAACTGAAGAACTCGAGGTCCCATTACATCCCAATCAGCTGACGTTTCGGAGAAGCGGAAACATATCTGTACGATGCAAGTTATTATACGAAGGCTTATAATTAGTAGGGGGAATCATTAGGACATATTTAAAGGGGATTATTTGACGTGACCTAACTGAAATATAATATAGAAAGGAAGTTCGTTAACAACAACGTTTTCAGTGGTTTTCACTTACAACCAAGCTGTTTGGAAGATAACTGGATCATTTGCTATCTCACAAAAATCGTTCACCACTCGCCGAAAAGCTCTGAATTTATTGAAAATCTCATTACTTCTTATGCTCCCCGTGACAAAACGTCTGCCTAGATGGTTGGGCGATAGATAAACGAATAGAATTAGTTGAAGAGCAAATTACGAGTCAAAATGATTTTGTTCAGAAAAAACAGTAATAAATAATATTTAATAAAAAAAATATATATAATAATAACGAAGCGGTGATATTTACGTGCTCATGCTCTAAAGCTGATACTGATCCATTGGCATAGAAAATCATTGGAGACATTAAGGAACTAACCCGCACACCGTACAATCCCTGAAAATTTTATCAAGAGTGGACTTAAACTAGTCCAATAGTTTCTGGCGTTATATGGAATTAGAGTTTCGGGCGATATATGGAATTAGTGTAGACACACAAGCAGATAATATGGAACCGAAATTGAATAGTGAGCTCTGACACGCTTAAAAGCAAGTAAAAATTTGAGGGCAAACATTTTTTTGACTTCTTGTACGATCACAAAGCTTCCCTGATTAGGTACTGAAAAGCAAAAAAGAAAGCACATTCCACCACTTGTGTATACACCTAAGAGCAAGCATCTGGATAAAACTATATATCCAAACACATACCCATAACTCAAAAACACACACACATTCAAGCCCAATAACATGCACAACACATATACGCACACATGAATATCCAAGAATACATACGTTCGTATTCAATCTAATATATAAAATTCTCGTGTCACAGTTTTCGTTGCCATACTCCTCCGAAACGGCTTGACCGATTTTGATGAAATTTTTTGTGCTTATTCGGTATCTATGAGAATCGGCCAACATCCATTTTTCATCCCCCTAAATGTTAGGGGTAGTCCACCCCTAAATTTTTATTTTATTTTTTAGACAAAATTTTTAATTTCTATTTTAATTAACGTCTGCCAAGTTGGGTGGGCAGTATAACTTCCTCAAGCGAGCGAAGCGAGCAGCATTCCCCACAGAAGTTAAACCTACCGTTAGAGATCTACCGTTTGCGAGCGAAGCGAGCAACATCTCCTACATGTTTCAATTGTAATACATTCCATGTATACAGCCACACTTTGCGAGCGAAGAGAGCAACATTCCCTACATACCACACTTTGCGAGCGAAGCGAGCAACATTCCCTATATGCCACACTTTGCGAGCGAAGCGAGCAATTTAATGGTGGGTCCGGGGGGCTTGCCCCCCGGCTGGACGTGGAGGCGAGCGGAGCGAGCCGGAGCGGCTAGTATTATATAAATTCATCTTTATTTTGTCCTAACCTTTCCTCCAAAACTATCGAGCTGATTTTAATGCAATTCAGCTCTGGTTGGTGCCTTGGTTTTGGAGGGAAATTGATGTTCTGGTTAAGAGAGTAGGTATATACCGGTAGATAAGAAACTATTTGAGAAGGAATTCAAAATGATGGTGTAAATTTGTTAAATGATGGTGATACAAATGAGTTCACTGATTAATTGATTTATTTATTTACAAAACGGGCGGTGTCCAATTATTGACCGTGTTATGGTATACAATATCTATACCCGATTATAATATGTAACCGTGAAATTCTATTAGATTCTAATTTTCGGTGTATAACATGGATTAGGTACTACTTATTTCAATATATCTTGTGATTGATATTTCTGTGCTTAAGGCATAATCTCTCAACTCTCTCGATCGCCGCTCTTTACGATAAATTCTTACAAAGAGAATCACACAGACTAAGTTCCCGCTCAGAACCGGCAAGAGCAAACAGCTCCAAATATTAACGACCGCTCCGAGGAGTAAACAGCTCGGAGCTCTTCAGCTGATTTATTCCCCTAGTAAATAAGAGACCGAACGAATATCTAGGTATTTTGAGAGGTGGAGGCAGCCTTTATAATGGATGAAGATTTCATCGTCTCTGACTCAACCGAGTAATCTCCCAGATGGGGTTTTCAATTTTGCCTTCAAGTCTATAGTGGTAGTGGAAGCATTGTGTTCAGTTTGTTGAGGGAAAAACACATTCGTTGCTTCAAAACCAAAATCGCTATTCGATAATCAAGATTTATACTTCTCCGATCAGTTTCTATTTCGTTTATAGTTTGTCTATACATCCTTGTCGTGCATACAGCTTCCATGATGAACTCATTTCAATCAACGATGTACCCATTTCACTCAACTCGCTTTTAAAAATGTGATATATGCCTCTAAATGTATGCTTTTAACTAGAAGATTCGGCGGTATATTATATTCTTAATAAATAATAATTCGGAAAAATATGTGTGGCATCTTGCAATGTAATAAAAATATTTGTACTCGTAAATTACATGATCTAGATGATGACATTAGAACAGAATATATTTCGTGATCTTTCGTATTTATAAACAACTAACATGTGGGTACCAACGTAAACTAATAATTACTATTGTGTAACATCTTATCCCCCTTTAATTTGGCTCCCACTATACTTCCTCAGTTGGTCTGCGTGTACACTACGTTCTACGCCTTCCACTAGGTACTACTTTATATGATAGTTGATCCGTTATTTCTCTTACTACACCCTCTTTGAGCAATTTTTCCTCCTTCCTTCTCTTGACCCAAACCTTTTCCCCGGGTGTAAACTTCTTCACTGCTTCCGCTCTTTCGTCATGGTTCTCCTTCTGCTTGAAGAGATTTTCTTCCAAGTGACTGGCAAGGTCTGGTTTGAGTAATGATAACTTTGTTTGAAATTGCCTCCCTATCATCAGCTTAGCTGTAGCCCTGTAGTACGGTAGGTAGCAGTCCTATGAGACACCGAAAATCTATATAGTCTTGTATGAGTATCTTCACCACTCTTTCTCGATGTTGAGACCCTCTGTTTCTCCGCTGAAGTCCTCCCCGCGCTCTCAGCCTACCCATTAGATCGGGGGTGATATGGCATCGTTGTCACGTGACGTACCTTGTATTTGTGCAATACTCTTTGAATGTTTGTGATACCCAGAGGGCCATCACCAGAGACTCTCATCCTTGGCAATTCCCATCTAGAAAAAACCTCTTGTAATACTGCAACTATTCGTACAGCTGTTATGTGCTTTATTGGCATACTACCAGCCTTTACTGGTGGCATTCACTTGATTAACCAGTATTTTTCCTCAAATGTCTCAGCGAAATCAACGTGACTTCGCGACTACACCTCAGCAGGTATGTTCCTATTGCGTAACACTAAGTAACTCCTAGAACGAACCCCATTTACGAACATGCATTTTTATCCAGTTTCTGTACAAAACTTATATTCTTGTTTGTGTAAATAACGTGTACATAAAAGAGTTGAATAGAATCGAATTTATATCTATTGAAAGTTGGTCTCACCTCAGTTTAATGACGATATCCAAGTATACTCCAGATATTTTGTAAAAACCGCACGTTCTTAAAATGATGCCGGCAATCAACATGCCGAGGAGGGGCGGAAGTTTGCAAACGGCGACCACCTGTAACAAATATTCGATACCTCAGATTGGTCAATGTCATGAATATTTAATTGTATTGCTAAATATGTAGATGAATACCAGAGTTGTAAATTTCAACGTGGGAGTTGGAAAGAGAAACTTGACCTCCACTGTTGTTGTTGAGGAACCGAAGCTTCTCTTTCCATCAAGTACAACGCCATCATTTTTGAGGGAATGTTGCTGAGACGTTTTTTAGAATAGATTGGGAAGAAGAAAATACTGAGCAAGTACGGGAGGGGTTTAGAGCGGGTTATTGCACATTGGATCAACTGTCACACTGTTCAATATTGAGGATCTGCGGAAAAAAAGGGGGTAAGAAAACATACATATTTGACGTGGATCTAAAACCAGCTTATGGCAATATATCAAGGAGTGCTTTATTTTTAAAGTTCACCGATCTGTGCCAGAAACTGACATGGGTCTCGGATGACGAAATACCGTGGCAGTACCGCGTTCCATACTCAGTATTCAGACAGCCATTAACGATAACTAGTATTCCTCAACGAGCATACGAACACACAAACACTGTGAGGGATAGCATTCAAACCCGATGGCCAGAGAGTCTCCATATTTATACTGATGGTTCAGTGCAAAACGGAAGAACTAGCAGCGCATTTTTTGTAGAAACGAACCATCAAGAGGGGCAATGCCGGCTGTGGGATCACGCCTCAGTGTACACAGCCGAGACACATGCTATATTCGAGGCTCTTTCCCATGTTGAGACACAACAAAATCTACCTCCAAAAGTCGTGATCCTTAGTGACTCTCTCAGCCTACTAACGAGATTTAAGAACATTAAATCTAGTACGCGCCTTACCATGCTAGAAGCCAACATTTTGATGAAAGCAACATATCTTCGTACCCATGGTACAATAGTTATTTTCTGCTGGGTGAAGGGGCACCGAGGAATTCCGGGCAACGAGAGAGCCGACCTTTTAGCAAAAGATGCCATTCAGCTACCTGAAGCTCAACCCACCAATATATTCCCATACACCGACCTAAAACGCCACATTAGGGTTCGGACGAACAGCATGTGGAAAGCACACCATAATGCATACGAAAGAGGAGAACACCACAGAACAATATTCCCTGAGGCTCCTCTTAATCATCCCTGGTTTCAAACATACACCAGCCCCCATCCTAAACGTTTTTATAGCTCCATCACAAGGCTCCGAACTGGGCACTGCAACACGAAAACGGCTCTTTTCAAAAAAGGCATAGCCCTCTCGCCGTACTGTCCTCACTGCGCTTCTCATGAAGAAAATCTGGAGCATATTTTCCTGGAATGTCCTCACTACCACACTCAAAGAACTACGTTACTGGAAAGCATATGGCAAGACATCGAAAACCCCTGCAATATTATCTCCATTCTAAGAGGAACAAACACCGCATACGTTGCAACTAAGGTTTACGAGTTTTTGACGGACATTCAAATATCGATATAACTTTTTGTAAAAATATCATAATTATATGTATAAATATGTAAAATAGCAATAATATGTAAGGCTGAAAGTTTGTTCGAAGCCAATAAAGACTTAAAAAAAAAAAAAAAAGTATATATGGGGTGCCTATAAAATTTATAAAAATACTTGAAAGCCTTTATGATAAAACCAAGATGGGTGTGCTGTACGCATGAGGAGCGGCAGAGTAATTTAGTACAGGGATAGGTCTGAAGCAAGGATGCCTGCCGAGCCCATTGCGTTTTCGCTTTTTGTGAATGATTTGCCGGAGCAGCTGAGCGAAGGGATAATTTTTGGGGATAAAAGAATTAGATGTTTGGCGTATGCTGATGACAGTCCAGTATCATTACAGCTGGTGATGAATGAAGTAGAGCATACTTGGAACACTGGAACCTAACCATGAACCGAAATAAGTTACAAATTATATGATAGAGAGTGAAGGGAGAGGGAGGAGGGCAAAAACCCAAAGATTGAAATATAAAGGACAGGACCTAGATGTAGTATCATGATACAAATACCTAGGTATTACGATTTTTCCCACCCTCAATGTGGGCCAGCATTTCATGTGGAAGATAGCGAAAGCGAAAAAGGGTCTAGGGACACAATACTCCGGAAGAGATAAGTACCGTTAGACATGAAGCACAAAGTTTTTAAGGCAACGACCAGACCAATGGTTTGCTATGGAACGTAGGTATGGGGATATAGAGGCGATGAGAAAGTTGAAAATTTTCAAAGATACATTAAAAAAAAAAAAAAAAAAAAAAGGCGGAAAGTGGTTTTGAGCCCATGCACTTCCTTGCAATGAAACTTCAAATAGATTATTCACGAAAAGTTTTTGGATATCGATAATAGCGTTACATAAGGGTGGTAGTCGAGCGGGTGATTGGTTAAGGAGTGAGTTGGTGGGAGTACTTATTGGCTAATAAGTACGGTGTCATGTTAGAAACGGAAACTTGGAAGAGTGAGAGTAAATCACTGATTATGAAAGTTAGTGAGGAATGGCTAGATATACTAAATGATGAAGTAAGAAACTCTGCAAATCCAGATATAGGATACATGAAAATAAATGATATGTACAAAATTAGGGCAATATGGTGGGATCGGTCAGAAATGGTGACTGTGAATTGTCAGTGGTGGGAGGAGGTTTCAGGCAACTAGTGCTCTTTACAAGAAGATGAAACACCAAACCACTTTAAGGCAGTTTGCCAGATACTAAATGAGTTTAAGGTTGCACATTTCGGAAAAAATAATTTAACGGAAGTGGAGCTGATAGGAATTCTGAATGGTGGATTGAGTGGTGGCGATCGACTGGTAAAATTTGTGCAGGAAGCAACGAAGTACCGAAAGCTCCTAGCGGATGAATTTAATTACGATCGAAATGTAAAACTATTATTAGCTGCTTTATTACATTAGAATTAACAAAACATTCATATAATTGTAATAGACATATGATTTTTAATAAATTTAAGTTTGAAGCTGGTATCAAATTCGGAGCTCCATATCATTCAAGCATCCATAATTTCATTACTGTCTCGATTATGAATTCTTATAAGAAGCTTGTTAGATCAAAATGTGTTTTCACTACTACACCATTTTCAGGGGTAAACGTTATGATGAGAGACAATTGCGTTGATAACAAATCATATAAAAAGCAATAGCAAAATGCAAAGTAGCAAAAGCAGCAACAGCCAACAGCAGCATATTCCAATATTCCAATTTGAAAAACTAGGCAAATAAAGTTTATAAATCAACGTCTCACATAACATTTATATTCTCTCATTTCAGAATATCATGTTAAGATATTAATGCTCGTGAATCTTAAGATAAGGTTGGAGCCAGTGATAATGGACACATCGACTTTCAATGAATGTCCTCGTCATTGACATGCAAAGTTTGGTGAAGATGGGTTATAATCCATTGTCACGGGCCCTTTTATACTCGAGAGTGTCAGGTTCATCCCAAGGACGCACCAAGACAATTTAATCACAGGCAGCTTCTGTCCCCAAACGGTCCTGACACCTAAATCATGTGAGAGCTTCATCATACTTGCTAAAAAGATTCTGTTTAGGGCTATCGAACTGAATGAAAATGAAGAAGCGAAACCACAAGACGAACTTACTACTTTGTTCTGGCAAAGCTGATTTTGAGTAGTCTCTTTCAAGGTCGTTCTTGAAAGCCATCCAATTACCATTAGAACGCGGGTAGTATAACGTAACGATGATTGATGGTTCTGAGGTGACTGTGGCTTTTTTTCACTTCAATGTTTAAAAATATTTAATTCGAGCTTGTTACGAGATATTATTTTAGCATCAGTTACTGCTGTTTATGTAATGGCCTCAGTCCACTTACCATCCATAGCTGATTCATTCAACGAAGTTGAAACGTAAAGAATGATCATAGCAAAACACGGTATTAATAGTTTCATTAATTTGAACGCGCTTAGCAATCAAATACAGCCATTAAAAACATGTACTAAACTGGTATCTTTCCAGAAATATATATTGGTCAATTTAAACAAATAGGCATAGAAATAAGGTACCTAACAATAGTATAGTCCGATGGACGCTCGTTGAATGAATACCACAGATTGTAACAAGCATTTAACGTTTGCAGATGCGCAGGAGCTAGGTTCCAGCGATTATACTGCTATGAAGTTCATAGGGGACCATTTACTGCTCACTTGAACATTTAGCGAAGAACATTTCATTGGAATCACATACTGAAACGTGAAATGCGAGTGTTCAAATTTACGAGGCTATGATACTCTTGATACTTTGGTGGACACGAAAGCGAAATTAAGATAATGGGGAGATTAGTCTTCGAATTGTAGGAAAAAGAAAATGAAAGCGAATTTCACGATACAAATCGTAGAACAGAAAGACAAATTTACCACTTCATTAAAATATTATGAAAGTATAATACCACGCTTTGTTGAAGAAGTGATACTGAAAAGAAAAATGAGAGTTGCAATATTTTATACCGTTCAGTAGGCGTTGGGCTAACTTTACTTAACCTCTTGGGAGTCATGAACTCGTCCAGTGAGTTGCGAGTAGCTACAACTCCTTTCCTCCAGAGGCTGGTTCATTCACGCAATGGATCCTTCTTTGGCAGTAAATCCAAACACAACTTCGTTTCGTTTCTCTATCAGAATATCCAGTAGGGGGTGAAGGTTGTTGGAAAGAAATTTTAAGGGATGTTCGTGAAATCAAATATAGACGAGCAGAATATGAACATGCCCGGAGGAAAAAATCAAACAGACTTACAAAAAGAGAAAGGGAGGAAATAAATAAATAAATAAATAAATAAATAAATAAATAAATAAATAAATAAATAAATAAATAAATAAATAAATAAATAAATAAATAAATAAATAAATAAATAAATAAATAAATAAATAAATAAATAAATATATATAAATAAATAAATAAATAAATGAATATATATATATATATATATATATATATATATATATATATATATATTCACAAAATTAGAAAAGATAACAGAAAAAACGTCACAAAACTATTTTTATATTTCGGCTTTTTGCCTTTTTCAAACTAACAAAGAAATTGAATAACTGTGGGAAATTTGTGTACAACGTTGACAAGGAATTTTGGTAACTTTGGATTTGGAATCATCGTCTTATGTTGAGGCCTGGAGGATCGTAAGCACCCAAAACGTTGCTATGTGCTTTTTCTGATTCGTGAAGCAGTCTCTTGTTCTCGTGGGGTTTCATTTTTTTCAAAACTTTAATGCCGAAACAGTCATCGAACGTTGTGTTATGGGTTGTGGCATGGCGGCTTACAGGCAGGTCTTCATTAGCACTCACCACAGATGCTCGATGATTGTTAACCCTAAAGTTGAGTTGGGTTTCGGCCTTCCCTACGTATGAGTTGATTTGTAAAGAGTGTCCTGCGTTTTACGTAGGGAAGGCCGAAACCCAACTCAACTTTAGGGTTAACAATCATCGAGCATCTGTGGTGAGTGCTAATGAAGACCTGCCTGTAAGCCGCCATGCCACAACCCATTACACAACGTTCGATGACTGTTTCGGCATTAAAGTTTTGAAAAAAATGAAACCCCACGAGAACAAGAGACTGCTTCACGAATCAGAAAAAGCACATAGCAACGTTTTGGGTGCTTACGATCCTCCAGGCCTCAACATAAGACGATGATTCCAAATCCAAAGTTACCAAAATTCCTTGTCAACGTTGTACCTACAAATTTCCCACAGTTATTCAATTTCTTTGTTAGTTTGAAAAAGGCAAAAAGCCGAAATATAAAAATAGTTTTGTGACGTTTTTTCTGTTATCTTTTCTAATTTTGTGAATATAATCAAGCTCTCCTAGAGTCATTTTCAATAAGTGATATAAATATAAATAAATATATATATATATATATATATATATATATATATATATATATATATATATATATATATAAAGTAAAACATTAAGTTCCAGTCATGTAGCAAGATCGTATGAGCGAATTTTTATTTAATATTATATTATGTTACATTGTTCTGAAATTTCAGACCTTTGAGGGCGAAAATTTGTTACCCACCGACAATATGGCAAATAAACACGTAGTTAATAATATTCTACAATTCAAAACAGACATTGGGTTTTTAGAAATCTTTCAATTTTTTTAATCGATTCTTCAGCAAATATTAATGAAAATCAAGTACATTTTTCTGCATATTTTTTATCATTTGGTTGTTTTTTTTTAGATTCTGCAAAGGTTGAGATTGCAGAATCAGTTTTAATATCAATACAAGGAATGTGTAGAAGATACTCTATTGCGTCGAAAGAACAGACGAAAAGAACGTCATGAAAATCCATCATCAAAATCAAGAGGACGAGAAAATCAAAATGTATTTTATCAGAATTACTCCCTTCACTTTCATATTTTGACAGGTGAAACGCCGAAACCATTCTGGCTATGTTGTGCCCTTTTCAAGAATCGTGAGGGGTAGCTTCTAGAGATAACCTATAAGTATTATCATCGTCGGATCATTAATAAGTAAATCAGAAAAGTCAGCGGCATTACAGTGGTTGATTACTCAAATGAATTATTTCTGATAATTTTTCCTCCTGATTTATCAGAGCGAACTTTATTTATATTTATAATAGCGATTTTTTTTCTTTATCTGTCCTTCAGTTTTCTTAGATCTTTTAACTAATTTTTGTACATATAATATGGCACAAATGAAATGAGACCAATAGCTTAGGGCAATACCTTTTTAAAAAGCATTTCCTATGAAAATCTGTTTCTGGTTTTTCGTATCATCCTGAATTTCTTAAATTTACTACAATTATTTACCGGAAGAATTTTGATACTGATACTAGAGTGAGGTAAAGTTGGTGCATAACCGCATGAAAATTCGTGATTATAGTATTGATGTCCGTAATAGAATTTCTAACGAAGCCATGACATGGTTTGGTTTTTTGTTGAATCCCGTAAAAATTCGCTAGGCTTGTATTCGATGTTGCTATGCTGATTGAAACAGATTCGATAGTTTGTTGGTATTTTCAAAATGTTCACTCTTGCGTTCTTTGACGATTGTCGATCAGGTTTCATGTGATTTGGTATGGGGAATATAGCTCGATATATTAATTAGATCAAGGTTTTGATTAGGTCAATCGTGTTCTTGTACGAAGTAATTATGTGCATATAGCTAATATTTGTTGTTTTCGCGTGAAGGTTGAAAGTTTGTAGTTTAGTTGGGCGGCTGGGGTCAGCGCGAGGTGTGGGCGGTTGATGAGGTGAGCTCGCGATACCTTGGGAGACGCCCTCAGCTTGAACTGTTTTTGCGCTGATTGTACGACCAGAAATTTGGTGGTACAATCGACATATATTGCCTGTTTGAACTGGTGAATTATTTTGCATTCGAGGATTTGGATGTGAAAATTATCGATAAGAGTGTTGAGGAATAACGGCTTAACTCCTATAACATCGTGATTGTATTGAATATTTAGCACATTCCGTCGGTGTCTAGATCGGGATTTTAGTGACCGCGATTCATGGTATCACGTAGAAATTCATCTATGTACTTCAATCAGGTCTAGAGGAAAAGAACCAGGTACTACCTTGACAATCAAGAACACCTGTAAAGATTGAAAAAGTTCTGCGCTGATTTTGGTATATTTAACCGCTGGTTCCTGCATTAATATTGAAAGCCGATGGACATGCCGTTATCACTCTGTGGTTATTATGTTTACTCTTGTATTCACACACACACACGTTTCTAATAACATTTTGGAGGTTACTTCATTATGGAGTTAATTTATTGTATCATCATGGATCCCCACGATTTCTGAACTTTTGTTTCATTCATGATCAACCTGTCATTAGCTTATAAATGTCTTCATACTTCAATTATTTGTATCTACAAAATTATAAACTCATTCGTGCATGTACATTTTTTGGGGAGTGGGAAAGGTAAAGTGAAGTGAAATAGATCTGCCAGGATTCTGGTGGTAGTTGTGGTTATCTGTTAACATTTTTCCCCGCAGCACCACCGTCGTCTGTTCGCCATTATTGCTTATTCCATTCTGTTCTCTCTCCATGTTATAAGCTACTTCGCAAATTCGCAATTTTATAACTTACACTTTGTTTCACCAACCTTCCATTTATAAGTACTGGATTCTTTGAGATACACATACTCTCTACTATAGTCTTAGAGTGCGCAGTCGCGATCAGTGGTTCGTATTCCAGCAGAAATTGGTGGTGGAAACCTGTACAGTCCTTCAACCTGTTGCACCCGTTCTCCAAGAAATCATCTGTGAAGAATCGCCAAACTCACCAATTATCAATCCAGACCTAATCCTCGTCATCAGCGAAATCTCAGTGGAGCCTTCTTGTATTGGTGGTACAACCTCAATACCTTGGAACAGTATATTCAGTGCCACATGGTTATCAGGATCATACCTTCCTATTTAAGTCCTGGTGAGTCCAACGTTACTCCTAGCATATCTTTGTACTCATGGATATAATCATTATATTCTTTGAATTTTGCACTCGTTAATGTCCAAGTTATGTACTGTGGCACATACCTTATCATTTATCTAGTTCGGATAAATTACCTCTTTATTATCTAATTTGGAGTCTCCAATCTCCTTTGAATTTTGGATTGGTCCTTCGACTTATTATTGATTTATTTTGGGGTTGACGAGGCCATTTTCGTTTATCTAGAACAGCCGAACGGCTTGCTTTAATTGGTCCCTGATTACCTGTGGGATTGGCTCCTAAGTAGAAGAGAGGGTCATTTACCACTAACATTTGTGCAGATTAATGAATAAATGAGTTAATCAACCAGTCTCTCTCGCTCTCTCTCTCTCTCTCTCTCTCTCTCTCTCTCTCTCTCTCTCTCTCTCTCTCTCTCTCTCTCTCTCTCTCTCTCTCTCTCTCTCTCTCTCTCTCTCTCTCTCTCTCTCTCTCTCTCTCTCTCTCTCTCTCTCTCTCTCTCTCTCTCTCTCTCTCTCTCTCTCTCTCTCTCTCTCTCTCTCTCTCTCTCTCTCTCTCTCTCTCTCTCTCTCTCTCTCTCTCTCTCTCTCTCTCTCTCTCTCTCTCTCTCTCTCTCTCTCTCTCTCTCTCTCTCTCTCTCTCTCTCTCTCTCTCTCTCTCTCTCTCTCTCTCTCTCTCTCTCTCTCTCTCTCTCTCTCTCTCTCTCTCTCTCTCTCTCTCTCTCTCTCTCTCTCTCTCTCTCTCTCTCTCTCTCTCTCTCTCTCTCTCTCTCTCTCTCTCTCTCTCTCTCTCTCTCTCTCTCTCTCTCTATAAAAAGGCCTTTATTGTGGCTGGAAAATCTACTGATCTATCAACTCATCTTCTTGGTTTGGGCACCGACTCACCAAATGAACGTATATTTCTTAACAATAGTCTTACGTATGAAAATCGAAAACTTCTCAAATATACCAAAGACTTCAAGAATGAACATAAGTATAAATTCGCCTGGGTTAAAAACGGTAAAATTATGTTGAAGAAAAGTGAAGACCGGAAGGACCCACCCATCATCATACGCTCATCTAAACAACTACTTGAACTCAAGAAGACTACGGAGGCGAAAGAAAGATCCACACAGTAAATCAAAACCTTGCCTGTTGCTAAAATCCTTTATTTCCAAAGAAGAAACCAATATGTTAAAATAAATAAAATAAAATATGTATTCAGTTCTTACGATTTAAACAATATGAAGTTAATATATTATTTTTCATTATTTCTCTTTATTTTTATGCTAAATGTCTCCGTTTGATTATCCTACTTTGAAAAATTGTATGCTTGGTTTTGATGACAATTTAAAAATTGCGCATGTAAATGCTCAATCTCTTGTTGCTCATTTTGAAGAGTTCAAACATATTTTTGAAAATGAAACTGTAGACATTATTGGGGTCTCTGAGTCCTTTCTCAAGCCCAGTCTGAATTCTAAATCTTTTGAATTAGTAAACTATAATCTTCTTAGGGTCTTAGGGTAGACAGGACAGGAATCGGTGGAGGAGGGATATGCCTATACATACACTCCTCACTCATAAATTACAAAATAGTTCATGAATCGCACTCTGAATATTCTAGATCACCCGAATATATGTTGATCGAGTTCTCCTTCCATAAAAAGAAGTGCCTACTCGGATTGGTCTATAGACCCCCAAAAATCGGAGGAATTTCTACTATTTTCGATATATTATCTGAAATAATGCACCAATATGAAGTAGTTTCTTTATTCGGAGATTTCAATACTAATGTAGCCGACATAAATAACTCGTATACTTCCGAATTGAACAGACTTCTCCATTCGCATAATATGATAAATCTACCATTTAAAGCCACCCACCACACAAAAACCTCTGAAAGTTCAATTGATTTAGCCGTAATCAATGACAAAGCGAAAGTAGTTAAGTTTGGACAACTTCCAGTCCCCGGACTTTCTGCGCATGATCTAATTTTTTATATATTAACTATCGAAAAAGAATCTCGTCCAAAGAAAACTATTTATGTTCGTGATATAAAAAAAGTTGATCTCAAAACAATGAAAAACGATTTGAAAAATATAGATTGGTCAACTGTACTCAATGAACAAAATATTAACAAAAAAGTAGAATCATTTACTAAAATTATTCAAAATTTATACGATAAGTATGTGCCATTAAGAAAATATAGAATTACTAGATCACCTGCCCCATGGATTACAGTTGAAATAAAAAGGCTAATGAAATTAAGAAATGCCGCTCACAATAAGTTCAGGCGAAATAAAAGTGATGAAAATTGGAAACAATATCAAAAATTTAGGAACAAAGTCAAACAAAAAATTAGAAACGAAAAATTTAAGCATTTTCATAAGCTATTCCCAATGATACACGATCCAGCAAAACTGTGGAAAATATTTAAGAATTATGGACTAGGAACTAGCCGCTCAAATGTAATAAAATTGAATTTTCCTCCTGATGATCTGAATGACTATTTTTGTTGCTCATCAAGCACCGCTACTCCGTTTGAAACTCTTGATGAATATAATGCTTCTGCTCAAAACTTCTTGGATATTTTCAAATTTAAACAAATTACCATTGACATGGTTAAAAAAGCATTAAATCGAGTCACATCAAAATCCGTTGGTTCAGATGGGATATCCGCGCAATTTTTAAAGCTTATAGACGACTCTGTATTACCTGTTTTGACTAACATCTATAATACCTCTCTGAATTTTGGAATTTATCCAGATCTTTGGAAATTATCTATAATTGTGCCAATTCCGAAAACTAGTAATCCTAAATCATTAGATGAATATCGTGCAATCAATACATTGTCGGTACCTGGTAAGATACTGGATAAACTTGTGTATGAAATGATGTCTGAGTATGTAGAGGAGCATAATCTGATTGACAAATACCAGTCCGCTTACAGACGACATTGTAGCACAGAAACTGCCCTAATACGTGTGACCGATGACATCAGAAAAAGTATTGATGATCGTGAAGTTACAATTTTAACTCTAGTTGATTTTTCTCGAGCTTTCAGCTCTGTAAGACATGACCTGCTGTTGAGTGTACTCCATTCCATTGGTTTTGCTGGGAGTGAATTATCATGGTTTCAATCGTACTTAACAAATAGAATGCAAAAAGTTAAAACACCAGAAGGAATGTTTTCTCAATGGAAATTTAATTTTAGTGGCGTTCCCGAAGGGTCTGTAATGTCCGCAATTCTGTTCATTTTATTCATTAATTCTATTGGAAAATGTTTAGGTCGATTTTGTTCTCTTTCATATATGTTGTATGCCGATGATCTTCAAATTTATGTATCTACAAAAGCTCATCTCATTAACGAAACTATAGCGAAACTTAACCTAGAATTAGAGAGCTTAGTAGATTGGTGTTCGAAACACTGTTTAAGAATTAATTCGTCTAAAAGTAAAACTATTATAATTGGAAATAGAAATATATTGAATAATTTAGATCGTAATATGTTACACTCTGTAATACTGAACTCGGTGAGCCTAGATTTTCAACGAAATGTACGTAATCTTGGAATACATGTTAATGAAAACTTAACATGGTCTAACCAAGTTCAAATGACATGTAAAAAAGTGCACAGTGCTCTTTATCAGCTTAGGCGTATTGCATTTAACTTTCCTGTAGCTATAAAATCAAAACTTATTATGAGCTTAATTATGCCTTATTTTAACTATTCTTCATGCGTAATGTGCGATATAAATGAAGAAGATATCGACACGTTGCAAAAGGCGCAAAATGCCACAATTCGTTTTATTTTTAAATTGCGTCTTAACGATCACGTCACACCATACTATGAACAATTAAAATGGCAAAAAATAAAGGAAAGATGGAAACTCAATTTAGCCGTACTTACTTATAAAATTTTAAAGTTTTCTAGACCAGAATATTTAGCAAAAATGTACATAAATCGAACTACCATTCATGATGTTGAAACAAGAAATGTTAGAAATCTATACCAAATACCTCAACACAGGACCAAAATTTATTCAGAGAGTTTCCTCATTCAAAGTGTCAAATTGCTGAATGAACACCCTGATTTATTCAAACTAGCTACTGTGGCATCATTTAAGAAACAATTTGGAGAAATTGCGAAACCCGAGGCGATACCATAACGTTATATCTATGCTGTAATTATCTTAACCTGACTTATAATTTATTGAATTCATTTATATATTTTTCTGTATAATTGTAAGAGTGGACTTTATAGTCCAAAATTGTACAGATCAATAAACTTATCAATCTCTCTCTCTCTCTCTCTCTCTCTCTCTCTCTCTCTCTCTCTCTCTCTCTCTCTCTCTCTCGCTCTCTCTCTCTCTCTCTCTCTCTCTCTCTCTCTCTCTCTCTCTCTCTCTCTCTCTCTCTCTCTCTCTCTCTCTCTCTCTCTCTCTCTTTCTATCCGTGATCTTTTATTGGATTTGACCTCACAGTCTGTCAGAGAAGCTTCTGTGTGAGCCCTTACGGTCTTCTCCAGGAGCTTCGCTTTGATTTATATAGGTTTTTTCTCACGGTTAATTTGCGCAGTTGATGATTCCGTTTCAGGTAATATCTCACTAGTTCCCTTTATCAAGAGAGGATCACCTTCAGATTGTAATCCACTTATATAAAGTCTTCAATGTGATCCAACTCCGACCAGATCCTTAAGCCTTTTTGCTTTTATTCCGTGGTAATTCTAAACCCAGTTCTCGAAGTAATAGATATCTCTGGAACCTTTGCTTAATTAATTAGGAAAACCAAGAAATAAGCGATAGAAATTTAGAACTTATAATAATTATTGTTATGTATAATACAATGCATTGAATCAGTCTAATATATTAATTAAATACATTACAGAACGCTGCATATTTATGTCCAATAGTTTGTACTTCTATAGTACAGTCCTCCGGCGTTTACTACTGGTACACAGATAAGTATTAAATTAAGCCTATGATACATCATATTCTATGTAGAAAGATATAGCTAAATAACTAACAATTGAAAAAAATTAAATACAGTGAAACATCTACCTTTGCTTTACTAATCTATTTTGAGTTTAAAAGTTATAAAACTCGATTCCTTGAAAAGGGATTTTCTTCGTAGA
Organism: Adelphocoris suturalis; assembly: GCA_030762985.1. NCBI lineage: Eukaryota > Metazoa > Arthropoda > Insecta > Hemiptera > Miridae > Adelphocoris > Adelphocoris suturalis. The sequence continues at coordinate 90,376,791 of CM061042.1, forward strand.
AATCGATCGATTCGATATTCGGGGCACATTGGCCTATGATCCCCTGTCCATCGCTGAGCTATTCGCCAATCACTTCTCATCAGTTTTTATAACTGAATCCATTGATTCAGTTAGGCCACCGTTAAATGTGGTGACATTGAGTCGCTTGGTGTTATCGGAGGAATACACATGAACGCTAAGGTTTTGCTTGATTGCTCAAAGGGATGGTGTTCCTCCAGTTTTGCTGAGGTAACCCTAGTGCATAAAATCGGCGACAAATCGGACATTGAGCATGACCAGCCTATCTGCTTGATTTTAACCATTCCTAAAGTTTTTGAAAAGTTTGTAGTTCAGCAGTTGACGTCAAAGTTTTCGTCTTATATTTTAAGGGAGCAGCATGGTTTTATGCGTGGGAGGTTGGCTACTCCCAGCTTACTGGTGTTCCGGGAATCCACCCTTAGGGCTTTTGGAGATAGGCATCAAGTTGACCTAATCACTGACTCTTTCGGACACACCCAGGAATATCCCCCCACTCGTTGATCGAATCGGTTCAGTCATTTGGACGTTCATATCGTGGACAGACAGGCAGAGTTTCATTCTTATAATGTACTACTGTAGTTTTCTCGCTCGCTTCGCTCGCTCGGTGTGGGCTGTATAGGAACACGGGACAAGACTGCTCGGTATTGCGGGTCATTGACTAACCTCAACAAACGGACCCCATCCTCCTTCTGCCCACGAGCCGATGGTTGGGGGAGGGGAGTAGAACATTTTAAAATTGCTTATGTACCCTTTCGGAATAACTCAATAAGATCCCTCCGCTAGAAGACGGAATCGGTTCAGCCTTTGGCCGTTCATAGTGTGGACAAACAGACCGAGTTTCGTTATTATTAATAGATAGATAAATGAGTTATCTAAAAGATAAATAAGATATACCTATAGCAGATGTCAAAAATATGAGAAAAACATGTAAAAAAAGAAGAAAACGGATGAACGTTACCTTCAAACTTTTCGATATCTCAATTTTTGAATATTCCAGTTAAAAGATGCTCCCATTTCGGGTTGATGACAATTAATGGCGATCGTCTAGGAATCAACCAGACTCCAAATTTGATTAATTACCCAAAGCTTCATCAACTTTGTTCCAGAAGTTTAGAAGAAAAAACTTGGTCGGCGGACGGACGAATTTTTTATTTTTTATTTTATTTCGGTTTTTGTATTCTACGCATCTTGTAAGCCAACCAATTTTGAGAGGGAAGGGGGTTAAAGTTGTTTCTTGATCGTTTAAAAAAGGTTCATAATTTAAAATAATAAACCGAAAGTCCACCCACGACCACCAACCAGGTTCTTCAGTCCTCTAAATCAGATTTTTGTCTCAATCGCCAGAGCTACCACAAGCTATCAAAGTTCTATCAGGATCAGACAAGGTCCATTCCCTGTTATTGTACTTAAGAGCCATCCGGCCGTACTACGCTAATCTGGTCTGCAATATATCTATGTGCATCTGGTCATGGTTTTAGTTCACTTTGCTAATTATAATTATAATATTTATCTAGTTATAAGCCTGTACATCTTCCTGTATTAGTTTTATTTTCTATTTTTATCCGCTTAAGATTGGTCATCGCTATATCCCTTGTAGAAAAGTGGTGCGATACCTTTCCCTGAGAATGGCTGTTATTATTGTTTTTTCCCCCTCCGGTCCACAATGACACTCCGTATAGTGAAGGAAACATGGCATCCATTAGAATCGTACCACTGCCAACTCCCCCTTGGACATTTTGTTCAATGCCGAAAATGACCCTTCTATTTGGGGTACGGCTGGAATCATTAAATTTAAAGAAAGCAAAATAAGTAATAATAATGAAATAAAAAAGAAAAGAAAATAAGAAAAAATAGCCTTAAGCTCCGAAAGCCAAAAATGGCAGAGGAGTTGGATAATTTGAAAATATGGTACTCGAGTAGTTTTTATGAAGGCTGGGCAAAGGGGTTCCGCTCAACATCACAAGACTTTGAGTAACTGCCTGATTTTTTACCTCTAGAAATGCATTTTCCACCGGAAATAATAAGTCCATTGATGAACAAGCGGAAGGTTTGAAGTATTCATGTATTACCTTGCCTGCGAAGTACGCGGAAACGATGAGAATAAGAAGTTTGAAAAGATCGCCGCCTGGGGCAGCCTCGTTGAGAAGAAGTGCGTAAAGAACCGCCCAGATAAGAGCGAGTATGACTAGAACGCTTCCGATAGTGAGGATCCAAGAGTTGCTCAGGTTCCCTTGGTTCGAGATTAGTTTCATTACACCTCCACAGCCACATCTGCAACAAAGAAGTAAATACAATAATACAAATACAATACAATACAATAAATGTATATTTAATGGGTTTTATTGTGCAATCCTGTATTTAATAGATATTCTTACTTGGGTTTCATTGAATAAAGAAAAACTTGCCAATTCACACTAAACCGTCTCGTGAATCTCGAAAATCTTTACCAAGTATGCAAGTAGGCAACATGTTTGATTCGGGAGTATTTATTAAAGTGCACGATAAAAAATGCTGCAAACTATTACACAAAGTTTTATTACTTGTGCATTAGATCCCTAGCTCTTCTGTGCATGTCAATGGTCTACAAACAAAGTCAGAAATTGTACAAATATATCTGATATCGTACATATTGACATGAAAGTTATAGCGAGAATAAGATCCAGCCGAATCAGCAGACGTTCAGCTCACTGATACCTATCAAAGCCGTTTTGAGATTCACAGTCCCACAGAGATGAGATTCACAGTTTGACCTTCTTTTGTTCCCTCCAAAACTCCTGGACCCTACTGGAGGGAAAACTCATTTTTTTAATTCGATGTTTGGGTTCAAAAAATCATTTCAATCAACAAATATTCAATTTAAATTTCAATTAATCAACAAATTATGGGGATTTAAAAAATATTTTTTTTGTTGGTCGACTATAACGGTTTGTTATTGAGAATAATAAACCAAAAAAGTAGTTGTTGTGGGGGGGGGGGGGGGGGGGGGGGGGTATGCGGATGGGAATGAAAACAACATGGAGAATTTTCATTATTATTTTTTATTCGCTCAATAAAAAGATCGGAACGAGAGCTTTCCAAAAAGGAGCTATATGATATATGATGGGATATCTGACCAGTAATATGACTCTTGGAATCCATTTGCACGATGACGTCACGGCCCCCGCCCTCATCTCCATTCTGCTACTACATCTCGCGTGATCTTGCTATTCGTTTATTGGCCAAACTAAGCGGTCTTTTGAACTGAAAATTGCAACTCGGAGGTTTTCTAAAGCGCTGAATCTGAATCTGAGGTCAAAAGTACGAAACTTCTACACATGAAAGTTCTTCATTAAATCAACAATGGTTGAGAACTTCTGTTGTAATGTAACTTCTTTTGTCAGTACTAAGCCCTGTACTTCACGCGAGAGGGATATCGATCTACTGAACTCCCTATTTATATACTACCTATGTCGAAGCCGTTTGGCCACGATACCAATCGGCCAGTAAGTCCCCCGCAGCCCAATATACGTTTGCTGAAATAGTCCAGCGGTATTCACTAGTAGATGTTTGTCTCCAACGAAGAACAGTTGTCAAGGTGGGTTATCGGCGTCATATCGTTGGGGTGTTGGCGATACCAATATGCGATGAAGATGTGTTTGGAGGTAGTCATGACAGGCGGCCAGTCTGAAGCATGCAACACATATATCTCACGGGGAGGTAAGCTGAGATTCGGCCTGCTGATTAGAGCTGAGCAGAATAGACCTTCTCATCACAGCACTGAGCTTGATGAAGTTTGTACTCATTCAGCACAAGTGGCGCCTTGCAATAGCATAGGAAATGGCTTAATCTGGCTGGTGATCCTGCTTTAGAGAGTGCATCGGCTCTTTCACTGCCTTGCACGCCACAATGCAAATGAATCCTCTGAAGGGGTTTCCCTAATCCCCCCCCCCTCCCCCTCCAACGTTCAATCATGATATCCACCAGCAGACAAAGTTCCGCTACGACAGCCAAACTTCCAACAGCCTGAATCACCGCTTGGGAGTCCATCAATAAGACCATTTTAGGGTATTCAGACTGTTGGAGTTTTTTGAGTTCCATCAATATTGCAAAACCTTCACCAAAAATGTTCAAAGTGATGCTGCCCACTGGCTTGCTCATCTCAAAATCAGAAGAATAAACTCCTGCACATGCTTTTGAGTTGCAAAGCCATCAGTATGTACCCAAAACCATTCTGGAGTAGGATAGTGTTCTCCGAGCATTTCAAAGGCCAACTACTTTAAAATGTGGGAGGGCACTTCTTCCTTTCGTATAACCTCTGCCAGTGCGAGAGGGATGAAGGCTGTTTTTGAGGGTTTGTCTTTGATGGAAGGCTGGAATACTCCCTTTCTTTTTAGACGTTCATGGAAAGACAATGCACTAATTTCACGCCAAGCCTCAATCGATTCTTCTCCAGACTGTATTTCCATGGCTACAATTGGCGTTAAGCATGCCTGTGACCTGTCACTTTACAAAGGCCTTGTTCTGGGCAACATCAATCTCTTTTTTTTCTTTCTTTCTTTTATAGTATCAGAGGAGGTGACTGTGAGCATAAAACCAAACTCCATCTTTGGGCGAACTTAAGCTTTGTATGCCTTTAATGAAAAATCGAATATCCTTGTTTGCGGTCAGGTCAGTAGAGACCGGTGTTAGTGTTTGGACTTGATAGTTAGTAGTTCTCTTAAATTCAGTTATCCAGATATAAACTGCATATACGTTTTCTGAACTTTTTCTTCGAGCTAAATTTTTGACTATAGGATGATGTAATTAATTGCCTGAAGTCAAAGTACTTCGAGGACGGTCTTTGGTGTTACTGACACTTTCTGTGGCAAATGAGCCTGCAACAGAACAAAGTGAAACAAAAGTTGAAAACCGAAGAGATTGGAGGATCCGTGGGAGTCCTAAAATGGAAGATCTGTTCACAAAAAGTAGCCGGATACGTTGGATTGGGATTGTTACAATTATATTGATGATGAGTCCTTTAGGAAGATGTCACGGGCTAGGATGAGGGAAATCTGACGGGGTAGGTGACCAAAGGCTTGATAAGCCTGATAGGCTTGATAAGGCTTGGGGCTTGGTCTTGTATAACTCGTAATAACAGATTAGTAAATTTAGGCACTGGGTGTAACGAACTGAAGGAGAAAAGTTTAGGAGGCCAATGTTCACCCCAAACTGTTCACCCTTCGAAAGTAAAGTAAATAGTAACTAATAGATATTCTCACCGGCTGCGTTATCTAAATGATGTTGATAGGAATCCATTAGGGCACTGATCCTGAGTTCGATCTCCGTGCAACCAAGCGGATACCAAAGTTACGTTTGGGGCTAACATTTGAATTAGTGCGAAATAGGCAACTCCCGCTTGTTAGTATGTTTTCATTTCTGCTCTAACAATGGGAATATTATACACTCCCTACTAAAAAATTTGCGCTCAAAACTCCAAATGTTTGGGCGAAAATCGAAGAAAAAAAGTTGTTAGGTGGACGGTACCGAGGTTTCCTCTCGAAGGAACGCTGGCGGGAGTATAAGGTCCTTCCCCTACAATGTCTCTCAGCATCCTTGTACTTGTGTTGTACCTCCATTTTAGCAAATGATCGTAAAATATGAACCTATCGCAATAGATCCAAAAAATGTTTGGATTAAAATTTTCCAAAAATTTCTTCATGGAAATGCGTTTTGAGGCATTCTGGATCCCAGGATTTTTACGTTTTTTTTCATTTGTATATTAAAATGTATACATGAGACATTACAGACGATAAGTCTCTTTAGAATTGAGATAAAAATTCCTTTTTTGCGCCAATCAAGCATTCCAAAAGAAAGGACGAGTGAGGACAACCTAATGAGCGCAATAAATTGGCCATATTTAAAAAAACGTGCTGAAAAAAGCTGAAAATTGCAGAAACATCTAAAAACCATTAAATTTATAATTTTTAAAAAACCAAAATACAACTCAAAGATGATTACTTATGAGCTAGAAAACAAATCGTGCTCAAAATTTTACTGAAAAATGTACTTAAATGTTTTTTACGAGTTCTGTAAAAATATTTGTACGGATCCAAGAATTTTTTTTATCGTAGAATATTGAAGAGGTATTTTTGTTCCGTTAACTGTATAGTTAATAGTATCTGTGCACACTATTATTAGACGAAACTCGATTCGTGACCGACGGACGGACGAAGATTCTGACTAGCCGAACCAGCTGGCCTGATCAGGGCGGATTGATCCGGATTCGATTGGTGTAAAGGTAAAAACAGATGGCGATACGTTTGAAGGCGTTCGGAAGGTTTTCCTTGTTGTCGAATTTTGGCGAATCAGATTCACAATGATCCTGGTTAATAGTGATTGATTCGGATTCTCTTAGTGTGAACAGGGCCATAGTAGACTACTGCAACCAATAGGAAATTCCGTTACTGATGACGACCTTTAACCTCAAATCAGAACCGCTTATATTTAAACCACAAACAAGACAGCAAGCAATCATCAACATCAACAACAGCTTTCTTTGATAGCTTTCTTAAAAATAAAGAAAGAAAAAAATTTGAAGAGAATAAAAAATTAATAAAAAAAATTATATATATATATATATATACCTATATATATATATATATATATATATATATATATATATATATATTATAACTGAATAAATAAAAGTAGAATAAATTGAATTTTTTTTAAAATTATTGGCTTAAGTATTCTTAATAATAAACCTTTGTAATCGACCAAGAAAACGTAACGGTAAATAATTCATACATTACAGGGACGCTATTATGAATGGATTGTATATAATTTTGGTGAGAGTCAAAATAAGAGAAAAAAATAACAAATCACGACTTCTCGAAATTACCCTTCCCCCCATTAACTCCCTCCACCGACAGTAAATTTCCATCATACAACTTCCAGCATGAAATTTCAAAGTCTCGACATATTTTCCAAAACTGAACCAAATTAATAATTGAACAAAAAAGATCACGAAAATTTGACGAGAAGAGTTAAAATATCCTGATTTATTGCTATTGCCCCCTTCATTCACCTCCTTCCATAATGCAATTTTAAACACCTGTTATACCTTCCGAAACAAGACCAAACTTGAATTTGAACAAAAAAAGAATCACGAAAATGTGACTAGATTAGTTAAAACATCATGACTTATTACTATTACCCCCTCCACTAACCCCCTTCCATAATGAAGTTTGAAAATCTTGACACGCGATCCAAAACTAGAACAAATCACTATTGAAAAAAAAAAAAAAAAAAAAAAAAAAAAAAAAAAAAAAAAATTACGAAAATCGGTCCAGATTAAGAATAGATAATTATCTCGTTCATCTCCCACCACGACTGCAAATCCGAAAATCCCAAGATTTGCTGCTCGACTAAACTAAAATTGGAATCGAACCAAATCAGAATCACGAAAATCGGGTGAGAATTGTGGCCTGGATGGCGTCGACAAAATTTGTTGAAAAAAAAAAAAAAAAAAAACGCGTTTTTTGGCTTTACTCCCTCCATTTCCCCCTTACCATCACGCAATTCAAAATTTCTGGGGTTTGTTGCACAACCAGACAAAAATTGGGATCAAACAACGAAATAATTGTGTCCTGGACTGCCTCGATAAAAGTTTACACCCACACTTTTTTTGAATTTTATTTTATTCTTTTTTTTTTTTTTAAACTTCCCTCAAAAGCCTTCAGCCCCCACCGGGAACACAATTAAATTGAAAAAGAAAAAGAAAAAGAGAGGAGGACGCCCAGGTTTACCCGAAGCCGGCTCTAGGGATGAGAGAAGTAGCAGAAAGATGAGGAGGAAGATTGAGATGAAAGAAAAATGAAAATGAGTGGGAAGGAAATGAAATGACCACCAGTTCAAGTAAGAACCACTCAGGACACGGGTGGTGACACCACGAAGCACTCCCGCCGAGAAAACACACATACTCACACATTCACACATATACACTCAAAGACCTATGGTTTTACTTCCTGACCAGTACCGAAGGTAGGGAAGCATTGTGTTCGTGATTGAAGTCGAAAAACTTTTGTCGTCCAAAATCAAAATTTCTACTCGCATTTTCCATTTCCATTTCCATCTTGCGTTTCAGAGCTTGCTGATGAATTTTGTTTCCGTGTCTGTCTGTCTGATGTCTATCTGTGGTAAATCCTTGTCACGACCAAAACTAAACCAAGTTTCAATCCGATTCCAAAGACATTTTCAGGGATTGTGTGAGTTAGCTAATAGACGGTCCCCCATAATTTTCAAAACCTTCGAATCAACAGTAGCCAGTGCACATGCTCAAACGTTAATTTCACATAAAGTCGATTTCTTATCATCTGTTGGTCCGATATAGTTCAAACTCGGTTGATGATTGGTTATATGTTCTTTGGAAATGTCCTATAAATTACATTGCGATTGGTAGAGTAATAACTTTTGCGCATACCCGTACGAATAACGATTGACACAAGCATAACTCAAATCATGTAATCTAATAAGCATAACTAACGATTTTGATGAAATTTTCAGAGATTGTGCAAGATCGCTTATAGACTGTCCCCTATAATTTTATTGCCGTCATGTAAATAGTAGTCTGTGCGCCTGCGCAAACGTTAATTTATTATAAGCCGATTTCTTATTATCTATTAGTCTGATTTTGTTCAAATTCGGGGAGTAGATAGATATATGTCTAGGAAAATTCCATGAGAATTATATCGTAACAATAACTATAGCGCATGCGCAAAACTACAATTTATCAAAACTCCGGGACTAACGATTTTTATGAAATTTTAATGGATTGTGCGGTTAAGCTACTAGACATTCCTCTATAAATTTCACTACCGTTGGAGTAATAGTAGTCTGGCTCTTGCGCAACGTTAATTTCTTGTAATATCGACTTATCGATCATTTGACTAGTACTTTGTTCTTCAACTAATCCTATACCTACTTCTATGCTACAATGTGTGAGGAAGCAGTTCTGCCCACCCAAGTTGACAGACGTTTTTTTCATGGATTCAGTCTTAGAACTGTCTGGATCGGATTTGTTTGCGCAATGGTTATTAAACGAACAATCATGAAATAATTTATAGGGCATTTTCATGAAACATATCCTTACCCAATCATCTACAGAGTTTGAACGAAAACGGACCAACAGATGATAAGAAATCGACGTTATGAGAAAATCACGTTTGCGCATGCACACGGGTTACTGTTGATTCGACGGCATTGAAAATTATAGGGGACCGTTTAGGAGCAAACTCACACAATCTCTGAAAATTTCATCAGAATTGGACTAAAACTTGGTATACTTTGGGGCGTGACAAGTTACCACAGACAGACAGACACGGTATGAAAATTGATCAGCAAGATCTGAAACGCAAAAAGCAAGTGGAAATTTTGATTTTGGAGGACAAAAATTTGTTCGACTTAAATTACGAACACAAAGCTTCCCTACCTTCGGTAGTCAGGAAGCAAAAAATCCGTCCGTCAGACTAATGCCACACGCCGTACAAAGCTTTTTTCCCGAACTATTGAGCCAAACTTTATTCAGTTTGGCTCAAAAAGCATCTATCGGCCGAGGACGTGCATCGGCAAAAATTATAATCAACCCTACAGGGTCGTAATTAAGGGCTATAAAATTGAAAAATTCAGATCACGAAAACTTTCAAGGTTACAGTAATGTTTTTTTGGGTCTCATTTATACAGGATGTCTCCGAAACAGGTGTCACACCAAAAAGGAATCGATACTACAGCTAGTTAGCAACAAAAAGTTCCTCCAAGTGATTTTTTTTTTAAACGCTTAGTTTTCGATTAAATAATTCAATATTTATGATATTCTCGTGTTTTTATCCTTATATAACTAAAATAACCATAACTCCCTCATAGCAGTGAATATTAAAAAAATGAGTTGGAAAGAGTGTTAAATTTTCTACCCCCCTGATACCACTTCAAAGTTTTGTAAGTAGGTTTACTTTCCAAAAGTGTAGTAAATTTTAATGTTGAAAAACATTGTTTTTTCAATGAAATGGTGGGTTCCCTTGAAAAATAAACTTCTATGAAATTACAAGTTTGGGGTTGGTTTCAAAGTATTTTTTTACGTTGAATCGAATGGTAACACTTGCATGTCTCTTGAACCCTGTTATAACCGAATTTTACACTTTAGCTAACTAGGCTAGGCTAACTAGCTAACCCCTAAAAACACATAAAATGCATCATACCAAATGAACTCCAATTTGTGAGTTAAAGTGTTAAACTTGGTTAAAACGGGATTTATGGAACGGGGAGATATGGAAGCGTTACCATTCGCTTCAGCGTAAAAAATACGTGGAAACCGACCCCCAACTGCTATTTTCATAGAAGGTCATTTTTCAAAAAAACCCTCAATTTCATTGAGGGAAAAAAAAAAAAAAAAAATTCTCAAAATTAAAACACAGTTTTTTTCCCTAACTAGCAAAGCAATATTGAAATTGATCACACCGTTGGAAAGGAGAGATCTAGGCGCAGTTTTTCCCGTCTCTGGGGGTAAAATTTGATGGAAGACTTTCGAGGTATAGGGCTCCGAATTTTGACAGATTTCTTAAGATTTGTCAAATTTCAAGTTTCAGCCGGATTTCTCTCCTATTAAACTCGCTTACAAAATTTTTAATTGGTATCAAAGTGGTAAGTGCAGATGGTAAATGGTGGTGGTGGTATACGCGATCAGTTTCATCGCCGACATATCAATCAACTCAGAAGAGTGGGGTCCGAAATCGAAAGAGGATCAAGCAGCTAAGAGGGAGGATCTGTTGGGACAATAAAATATTCAGTTGTGAATTTACTTCGCCTTGAATTTAATAAAGTTTCAGCCGGATTTCTCTCCTATTAAACCGGCTTACAAAATTTTTAATTGGTATCAAAGTGGTAAGTGCAGATGGTGAATGGTGGTGGTGGTATGTACGCGGACCCGAGGAAGCTTGTATAGCTATCCCGGTCTGGTGGGGGCAACCCCCCGGGGCTCCCCTTCGACAGAGGGACTTGTATAAAAGGCCAGTAAGCCTGCCTAATAAACCATATCATATCTCGACTTCTTGAAGTTATTATTTCTCATTTTGCATCCCAAAGAAGCCTTCATCATGGTAGGAAATTTAACGCTTTTTCTAATGGCGTACTCATTTTTTAATCTTCATTGTTATTTGAGGTAGTTATGGTTATTTTAGTGATTTTAGGTTGAAAACACGAAAAAAATTTTAAATATTGAATTATTTGAAAACCAAGCGTTTAAAAACAATCTCTATGAGGAACTTTTTGTTCCAGTTGTAGAATCGATTGCTTTTTCGTGTGACACCTGTTTGGGAGACACCCTGTAGAATCATTGCAAAGGATCGTATGAAACCACTCGTATCGCTGTCCGTTCTCCGTTTGATCTCTGTAGAGGGCTAGAACATCAGTAGGAAACAAAATCAACGACTCTCGTGCCAGATGATATAATACTTCCAACGGAATTTACACTCCACGAAAACGGGTTTATTATAACTTTTGTACTTGTGGATGAAGTTCTGGAGCGTTGGTACCTAGGTGTTTAAAACATATATAATTAACTTTCAGTTGATGGGTCACCTTGTGTTAAATACTAGAAAAGTATAGGTTTTTATTTAATTTATCTGATTAATTTCTCTTTTTGTAGGCGTCTACATTAATGCAGATATATTTTAGATACCTAATGTATAAAAGACCGTTAAATAATTATACACAGGTGCTCTGCGTATTCAATACAGAAATTATAAACCTTTGTGTAATAATTTGAAACGTTTTTTCTCTCACTTCTAACTGGTAAAAAACGGTTTTCCCTGCTCGCCCAGAATGTGTGCCTCTGACTAGCATTAGCATGAAACTTTAACTTACCTATTAAAACCGAATGAAGCTGAGTCCCCTCCCCCCCTTCCGAGCAAAGTGGAATCAAGTATGAGTCATAAACCGGAAGAAAGGAGGAGCCGAGAGTGGGCAACCTTGAAGTGCTTCGATCCGCGGTGGTTTGGCTGAGATAAGTTGAAGACGCAAGCTTGGTTGACTTAACACCGATGTTAGTAAACAATTCTCAAGGGCCGGGATAGAACAAGAGGATGTCTATCGCTCGAGTCTATGAGTTTACCTTTCCATCTACAGGTCTTTGCTCGCCAAAACAAACCACACTACACGTGAGGGGCTGGAAAAAAGTTCCGGCGATAGAGCTTGATAGTATGAGCGAATTTTCGTAGATTATCATATATTATGTTACATTGTTTAGAAATTTGAACACTTTGAGTGCAAAGAAATTATTAACCATCAATTTCATGGCGCATAAACTTGTTATGCCTAAATAATATTCCACAATTCAAAACAAATTTGGATTTTTAGAAACTTTTCTGCTTTTTAATCGCAGCAAGTACTTTTTGAAATTTGAGTAATTTAATGTGCTCAAAAAGTTGTGGCCAACGAACTCTGACTTCGTAAAGAGAACCTCAGCATTAATTTCGATCAAGTCTAAACGGTAGGAAACTCTGGGGGCTGAGGTCAAACTTAAAAAAAAAAAATTCTTTGATAGGAAAACGGAATTATTGTAAAACATGGTAAAAATCGCTTTATAAATTATGACGATCTTATCAGATGATAAATATTATTCCAATGGAATTCTCACAACACGAAATCGAGTTCATTATATCACCTACAGAAGGACTTCTGCACCTGTTTTGAAGCGTAGGTAGGTGATTTATTTTACCATTATAATTTTCAGTACCAGTGAAGTGTTGGTGTTTTATTTCATTTAATTTCTCCTCGGTAGGCGTCAGCGCTTGTGCAACAATATTTGTATATAGGTAATGTATAATACATTTACTTCGATTAATAATTATAGAAAAAGTATTTCGCATTGAAGGGTTATCCTAAACATAAGTAATAAACCTTTTAGTAACAGGTTATAGCAATTTTTGAAATATGAGAGATCTGTTGGACTATTGGGTACCGTCGAATGTAGAATGCATGATTTCTGTAATCTAATATGGGGTACTTGCGGTACATTATGGGCTGTCCGATCCGCTGTAGCGAATAAAAGCAGGCATTTCAAGCTCGAAAACCATATTATTTGTAATGTATTTGAGCACCCTGCAGCATTATTATAGTTTAGTTGACAGATAAATTTCCATTGCTGCAATTAACTGTAATGGGCGCTGCAGCTCGGAGGTCATATACAAGTTTATCCCTTGTGGTCAATTTCCTCGCGACAATCCTCTAGAGAACTTCATCCCATGTACTCGTTTGCGGTCTGTGAAAAGATTTCCTCCTGTGATAAATCATCTTTTCCATCGCTATCCCCAACTCTGTGTGCAAACGGAGGCTATGCGCTAAGTGGGTAAAAAATCTCCCTCTCCCCTTCTCAAACACGTTTTTTCATTGGCATTTAGATCCAGCCCACGTATCCCGACGCCAACAGGCTGACTGATAAACAAACAATGGTGATAAGGATAATGACACTCATCGTGTTTCCGTGACTGGCGCGATAGACAATCCTACCCACTATCCCGTTCCATTGTAGTTGCTGAATTGTAGAGCGGTGAATTTAGATGCAAGCATGACGATTCACATCTTCAATCTAACTGATTGCGGCTGGAATAACTAAACAGCCCAGATATCTTGAGAGTTTCGGCTTGTAGCTACATCAACGTACACAGACACTCTTTTCTGCTAAATATTGCAACAATGACGAACGAACTCGTAAATATTTAATCAATACCCAAGTTACTACTTTCCAAACTCCTGAACAATCAATGAAAAATAAATCTCAGTAATTTCGAATTCTAAGAACGGATACTGTAAGACAGATGGGAGATAACTAGCCAAATGAATGTTACTTTGGAGTATTGAAGCGTATTTATATCATCCTCCTATTCGGAGTAGCCCTAGTCAAACGCAAAAGTTGTTCCTTCAAAATCTTGTGCACTACAATTTATATTACAAAATTGCATTTTGTTTGCGCGGGAGGAAGTTAGCAGATTATTTATATTCTTACCTGTGATAACTAGAACTTCAAATCAGACTCAGACGATCCAAGCCAACAGATATATTTATGAAGATTTTAATGCAAAACTAAAAATTTGGGGTCCTGAACGAATGTCCCCCATTTTCAGTGATTCTAACGTCTATAGTAACATTTTAACGCCTAATTGGCATCTGTTCAACCATTTGAGCTGAATTTATTGCACATAGGCGGATTTAATTCTTGCTTTTACACCCGTGAGGGATTACTTGATTTAGGAGAGAAGGAGAGAGAATAAGAAGAACTCAGGGCACATAAATCCTGGAGAAGAGGAAGAGGTGAGCCGCTCTGTCCTCCTTTCTAATGCATTTTAGTTTTTAAACCTTGCTTACCTTTTCTATAATAACACATGATTAGCTATTTTAGATAAATTCTTGTTTTTGTGGATAAATTCTATAGGTATAGATTCAGGAATGAATGTTGCTGGCAGATGCGATTTATGTCCTCCATGGGGAATTTTCATGGTTATTTTTTATTTGTTCAATAAAAAGACCTTAATGAGACCTTTATAAAAAGGTGCTATATGATGGGCATCTGGACAGTAATACGGCTCGTGAAATTCTGACGTCATGACACCGCCTGCCTGGGGGAACCCTCAGCTCCATGCACTACTACGTCACGCGTGATATTCCTACCCGTTTATTAGCCACACTTAACGGTCTTCTGTGCTGAAAATTGCTACTAGGAGTTTTTCAAGTGAGCTGATTCTGAATGTGTGACCGAAAATGTGAAATCCCAACACAGTTTCCCATTCCTTAACTGGTCATCGCGTAGGTTTGACCAGCAGTTTTCTTCTTCTGATTAAGGTAATCAATGAAACCATTCCATATATATCGAGAGAATAAAAGAAGATTTAAATACCATGCATGTTTGTATGTTTTCCAAGTTTTAAGGTTGGATTTAAGATGTTGTAGCAGATATAGAACACCATAAGTAATACGCTGCAAATTATTTCACAGATTTATTATTTTTGAAGAAGATAGCCCTTCTATGCCAAACACTTGTCTATAATAATTATTGAACGATGTCAATTAATCATTAGGTGTCACTATATAATTGCATATGAGTAGACATCAACCGAGGATAAATTAATTCAATGGAATAAATCACATACCAACACTTTACCAGTCCTTCTGTTTTTAACAAGTCCTGATATAATACTAAATCATTATCTGAGTATGTTTATCAACATTGACTTAGGCACTTACCAACTGAAAATTATTGAGATAAAATAAATTACCTACGAACGCATCACTAGTCCATCTATAGGTGACAAAAGTTATTATAGACTAGATTTCGTGGTCAAATAGGCTAAAAGTGTTCAATTTGGAATCCAATACTTACCATACATATGGAATTTTATGTTGATTTAATGGAGACCCTCTGGTTAACTGACTTTCGTCTACTGCCAGAGAGCCCCATCAACACAGAAGATGGGGGGAGGGGGACTGCTGCCTACTTTCTAGCGAGTTCACTACCACCACGAATCCAACCTCTATTGGAGGCCAGGCCGGTGAAGCTTTGCCAGAGGCGATGCTTCTGTGGCCTGGGGCTCCCTCCGCCCGTGGTACCATTTTGGTGACTTGAGCCTGCAGGGCACCGGGCAGAAGCCCAGTAGCCCCCCCCCCCCCCCCCCCCGTCACAAGACCCCTAAGCCTCGAATGGTCGCAGGCTCGACCCTCCCCATTTTAAAATATTTTAAGGGAGGGCCTACCGCTTTTCATGAGCCAGTGATCGTGTGGTTTGGACTTGCCACCTTTTCACTGACCCATGAGGGATACGGTCCCCGTTGTTTGTCGCCACCTGAGTCTAGAGGTCCAAACTCAGGGGCTCTCCTCTCTTCCTACCTAACCTAACCCGTTCATTCAAAATAATTTACAGTCATACCTTAAATTACATTCACTCAATCCTAGCTAAAATAACTTCCTAACCTAATATCACAATTGTTTGGGAAGCTGGCTACTCGATATTCATCAGCCTCCCTTCCTACCTAATCCTATAGTTTCTAAGCCTAAATCTATTCTACCCTACTGGCCTCGATGGCCGGACGCACGGACCACCCCTCCTTCCTACCTAAAACATCCCATGCATACTTCTTCCATACCTCATAACTTTCTTCCTTTCTCACCACCGTCATGTCCCATTCCATTCCTATCTTATTCATCCTCCTTTCTGCCCAACCCATTTCCTCATCAAACAGCCTACATTAAATCACAAAGTGATGGACAGTACCAGCCTGTCCACACTCACACAGATTACTCTCTTTCAATCCAAAACCATGCAACTTATCCTCGAAGTCCCCATGACCAGATATCATCTGAGTCATGTGGAAGTCGAAGACCATCCATTCCGCTTCCACTCTCTCTTTAACACAAGGTAACCATTCATACGTCCACCTGCCTTTCATGCTCTCATCCCATCTCCTCTGCCATTCATTCAATAACATTTTTCCCAGCATCCCCTTTCTTTTACAACCTATTATCCTCTTTCCCAGCCATTCAACATTTCCATTCACTCTCAGCCAGTACCTAGCCCAACATCTACCAATGTCGATATCAATTGGGCAGGCACCAGCCACCACGCATACTGCATCCGTTGAAATAGTCCGATACGCCCTAACCATCGATACCAGCACCACTCTCTGACCACTCGCTAACCTTCTCCTGGTGTGGGCTGTCAACAGGTCCCCCATGCTCCGGCACCGTAGGCCACAATGGGGACGTACACCCCATTATAGATTCTCATTAACTCCTTCCTCCTAATGCCACACTCCCTTGCTGGCATTCTCGCTAACCTCTCTACTGCTTTTCTCCCTTTCTCCACTACATGGTCTACGTGCCGCCCTATCTTCCATCCTTCTTCCCAAATCACCCCCAAATACCTAGTATATCCTACAAACTTGAGGACCTGGCCATCCACCCACACCCGGGGCCTCCTTTCAGAATCGAATTTCCCCTTTAACATAATTACATGACAGTTTCATCTTGCTCCTATTACACCACACCCCCACCTCCCTCATTACCCTTGTTCCCCTTTCCTCTAATTGTACATTACCTCTTTCCTCTAATACTTACCATACAATTCATCGTTCGCAGGTAAGGACTCTGAGGGAAATTTAACAGTCTCCGCCAACCCCCCTCAGGAAAATCTGACGAAAATGTTACCGCCGCCGATCGGTATGGACTCATCGACACTTCAGAAAGGAATAACTCCAAGTGTCTCTTTGTTGGTTTAGTTCAGAATGAGAAACATGACTTAGGCAGGTACTATTTAAACTAGGTCAAAGGACCATTACAGCCAAAAGGAAGCCACGTTATTGTGACCAATAGGAAAACAGCCCTTGGTGGGCTAAACTACCACTACGGATCATGGGCTGGCTACATCACCAAGATCTTAATTTTTTTAATTCTCTAGTGTTAGCGCTACCATTTTAGTCCTGTAAAATGGTGTAAAAAAAGGTGTTTCGAGAAAAATTCTGTAGTTAAGTTTTCAATTTCATTTTTTGTTTTTTCAACACTTCCATAAAAATTAACCGTTCAGAAATATTTTATATCACCCAGCAGTCCCAAAAAGTCACCAATTCAAATTTCAGCAACCAAGTTTCAACTTGTATCCAATTAATAGAGAGTTCCTAGGTGATCCCTAAAACACAATACGTCGTGCGGTATTGACAATCAGGCGCCGTAACTCTGACGCAATGATTTACGGTGAAGTATCCTTCCGTACAGATACGTTAACGGATCGCGATTTATCAACCAAGCGACCCTCAATGTAACCAACAATATAACCTTAGTTACGTTAAAACTGTTTCCGACGAACATTTCTGTAGCTAATAAGGCGTTTTTGAATATCAATTTTTGAAGATCACTCCTTACGAATAAATTCTGCTTGGCTGAACCCACCAAAATCGTTTTGGGATCGTTGATTTTGTTATCGAAAGTTCATTACGCGTGAAACCACCCCACCACCATTTGACGTGAAAAGTTCAACGCATGTACAGTTTTTCCTTAATTATGAAGTTGTTTACCCGGGTGACGTCGTTAGGGAAAGCCAAATTTTCGATGAAGAAGTACCTAAGTCTAATGCAATATTATCCTAAATGTTATTTCGGAACTTGCTCGTGAATTTGTGCCCACCCACGTGGAAATGGGTGCGACCGTTTGGACATTTAGAGCGGACAAACAAACGAATTTTCTCTTTTATGATATATATATATATATATATATATATATATATATATATATATATATATATAGGGATTTGTGGTATTGATTTTCGCAATTCCACAAGCAGATATCAATTTGCATATTTTAGGATTGGGTTTAAAATGTATTTTTCATGAGAGATAGAAAATGTTCGTTAGTAACCATTTTTTTGGGATATCATAAGTAAAAACCTGATAGTTAATAGGTAATTTATGAGTAATATAGATGTTGATAATAATGTGATGTACATTCATCATTCAACGCTGGCTCAGGGTTCGTGACAAACCACAATACCCTGGAGGCCTACATTAAATCAGAATCCGTTTGAGGTCCTGGAGAGTTAGTTTGCTGGTGTCGTGCTTCTAATGACTTGAAATGATTGATCATTTTGATCATCCCGTCAAGTAATGATAGGGTAAGAACGTTCCTGCGTTAAATGTGTAATTATATAAACACCCTCACTATACTGTAAGCGCAGTGAATGTCTTGGATACTAAATTTATTGCCTACCTGAACCAATTTGCCTTGAGTGAACGGCCCCAAGGTGATTTTATAATTTTGAACGAATGTTTCACAAGTTTTGAACCTACGAAACTTCTCAGGTTTGCTAGTTTGATATACAAAAATACTACTTCTAATGAATAAAGGTATGTAACGATGCAGGTAGAAACTTTATGTCAACCTTTTCGTAAAATGGTTGTTAGCTGTATTTTCCCCCCATTGGTTCGTTGCAATCGTTCCGTATTGAAATTAGACCAAGCTGGAATTTGCATGCTCTATAGTTTTGTAGCTATTGCAAAAGTTGAATTTTCTCTGAAATTTAAAGACTAGTGACAAGGTAGGTGAAGGTTTGAACTGTGGAAGCGGGCGATGTGAAAAATCGCGCACGGAATTTTTTCGTATTACCTCACGGAAGGTTAGGTGACTGTTATTGCCTCCCTCGTTACCAATACCCCTGAAGGATGAATCGGACGAGTTTAATGCTGTTCCCAACTCGGCACAGGTCTCCTGGTCATGACTCATACCTATTTTCACTCTATTGACCTATTTTTACAATGGATTCATTGCTTCATTCTTATAACTTGGTTTTGTTTCCATAGGTTAAAACTTCCTAATGTTATGCGAGGGATGATGGAGATCATTATAACAACCAAAAGAGTTCAACAATGAATAAATACAGTTTAAAAAATCATGAAAAAAGAAATTTGAAATTTTGTTAATAATACACTTCAATTTGTTTTAGTTGCTCTCCCCATTTGTACACTTGCTGTAAGTGAGAGTTGGATAATCTCGAATTTCAACGCGAATACGAAGTTTTCTGAAATTGATCTCTTCAATCGCTGCGAGCAATCAAGTCGTTTAAGAGCGGCGTGTACTGTAGGGTTATAGAAGAAGTGGGTGCAAAAATCATAATCATGTTTATTTAACTTATCACAGCTCCAAAGTGGGATTACCTGCGATCATGTTATAAGTTTGGCAGTCATTGATATGATTATTTATTTTTCTAATGGTCAGTGTGAGAGACGGCTATGCAAGCTACGCTGAGAATTCGCCTTGTGTGAGCGCTCATAATCAGGGATTCCAGTCAGAGTCCCCCACGCTATTCAATTGGTAGTTTTTCTTCTTGTAGGGTCGAGCGAAGGCTCCCGACTGAATGACAATACTAATGAGCTGAAACTGTTAGGTAACGTATTCGACGGATGTACGATCATATTTACCAAGCTGTCAACCTCAATGTTTACCAAGTTCTCCGGACTGCGTTCTTCGCGCTTCGGAATATGTTGTAATGTGGGGCGTAAGAAAGAATGTTTGAATTCATTCATTTATATTTAATTAATTAGTGGAAGTTAAATTAATTGTTACTAAGGGGTTTTCTGAAATATGTTGGTACGCTAGTAATGCAAATTACATAGATGTGGGAGGAGTAGTGTGAATCCTACAGGACTATCTGTTTTTCTAACACGTTGCGTGTATACAGGTACGTGTCGAGTTGTCATCTCGGATAGTTATGTTGGCTCACTTAACGAGGGCCGACTCACATATGTGTTTGTTGAAATGAAAAACTCATATTGGTTGTACACAATAATTATTTGTTACTCTTTAGCATGCATTTTGCGTTTCAGAGCTTCTTACATTTGGTTCCTAGCCTTTCCACTTCCTCAGCGACGCACAGTGGGCCGGAAACCGATTATAGGTGGTCAAAATTATTTTATTAGCTAATTTTATAGAAAAATTTGAGCTGATTCCGAACACACCCCATGTCCCTATACCTGCAATCGCTTCTTCGACCCAAAAAATAGATTTTTGACCATTTTTCTCACTTTTTGACCTTTGAACCCGACCTAAATTTTTTATGTACTGAAAAAGTTGTAAAAGAATAAATTTTGCATTGAATGAGACCAACGCCAGCTCTTTAATTTGTTTTTTCGAAATTTTCGTGACATACCACTCACTTGTTGAAGATTTCCATAGAAGTGGGTAGTGAAAAAACGATTCCAGAATAGAGGGGTGGTCAGGGGCTGGTATATTTAGTAGGAGACCACACCTGGAGGCACCATTCTCTTGGCGAATACGGCATATCATATCAGGCAGAACTCATCACAATAAAGGAATGCGTGGCGGAAATAAGAGGGACAAACATTCTCATTTTCTTGGATAGTTAGGTAGAACTTGCATCCCTCAGATTAGGTTAAGACTGGTTAGGGAGTGTTGGAATGTATTGAATACCTTGGGGGTAAACAGCAAGGTTACATCGGAGTGGGTTCCAGGGCCCATAGGAGTTGCAGGTGATAAACGAGCAGATCTGCTTGGAAGGAAGAGGACGAAAATGCAGTTCATTGATCCGGGACCGGTTAAGCGTAGCAAGATGCTCAGTAAAAACTGATTTGTGGGGTAGGATAAGGAAGGAACAGAAACAACACTGTGGAAACATGGGGAAAAAAGCATGGAGAGTTGGTAAAAAGCGCCCATGCCATAGTAGGAGGAGAATACTCGCCCTCAATCTCTCTTGAAGGAAAATGAGATGGGATGGTGACTTGCACGGGTGCTTTAGAAAACATATGCATAGGGTTGGAGCATGCACAGGTGATCCAGGGAGCAGATAATGAGGAGAGTAGGAAGAAACAACCTCCTATATACACTTCAAGTTTCCAGCACTGAAAGTCAAACGATTCATTACCTTTGGAATGCTCAATTCAGGGAAGATTGTATCAGCAGCTGACCTGATGGGAAGGGGAGAGGTTTCTCTGTTCGGTGGCCCCAGAATTTATAGATAAACATGGGGAATTTTCGCACAATAAGTTACGATTTCGGTGCAGGGTGGCGGAAGGGAAGGGACCCTCCTAGGACCCTGGAAACAACAACAATAATAATAGCTAATAATCAGTCGTTATAAGTTCCATCATCGGTACGCGCATACCATTTCAAGTATGCGCTTACTCGAATTTCGAAAAACCTATTTCTCACGATTTAATGGCCCAAATTCTTAGAAGAGGGTAGTGGAATGACGATCTCAAGGCGGGTTACCGTAAACTCTGTTACTGAAGCCACTGCAGAAGCATACATGTCAGAGTCTCGATTCGGCCCAACTAAGAAATTTTCAGGAACTATTCAGGATTCAGGTTCCATAGAAGTATCATCGCCATCAGACTTTCGTAAATTTTAATGCCAGCGTTAATGCTAGTCTTTTTAATAGATTTTAAAGACATCTTCGTTAATTAGGAAAGTTAGCCCTCATAGACCCTGATGTAAATTTAATTGTGACCAGGAGTAAATTAGGTTCTATATAATTTTGTTAAATTTAATCATAATCTGAATTTAAGTGCTGCATTTATTTACAAGTACGGCATTCGCCAGTTACATAAGCATGCGAATATATGCGAATATTATGATAAGTGATAAAGGTAAGCCACTTAACTAGCATGGCTAACGGTGTTTTATTCTTTTAAATTATAATCGAAATGGAATGAGGTTTTATCGAAGGAATTCTCAAAGATTATAGGCGCAAAGATGGGTGCATCTTCAAAATAAAATTCGATCGACTATTTCTGGAAGAAAACGGAAATGAATAATTTTCCCAACAATGGGCTTTCATTTATAGAAAACCCGTCTTTCAATAAACCTTGAAATTACTGGGAAATAGAAAAACTTCCTTGAGGAAAAACTTGTGTTTGTGGGTGCTGCGAAATTGATTTCGCCTCAAGGTATTTAAAATATAAATAACGAGGCCAGGTCCACAAGCCACTGCCAAAAATCGATTGTATAAATGATTTTTGACAGAACGTGTTCCATAACATTTTTCTTTTACGCCGAAATTGAGACGATTGAAGATATTTTAACTACCTATACCCACTTTGTCTCATCGAAACGCACCTAAGTGCCTCAAAGAATGCTGAAAATTAAAAAATGATGGCACTGTTGAGGTGACCATCATATTGTCTATACGCCACTATTTCCTAAGCCATTTGGTGTAGAATCAAATTTCTTTAAGAGGTGTGGAAAAATGAACCCAAACAGTAAAATTAGCAAAATTACAAAAATGACAAGTTTTTTCAAACCCTTCCAAACCAAACTGAATCTGCTGGTGAATTAACTAACAACCAAACAATTCCAATGAATAACCACATGTTGTGACCTTGGTTACTTCACGTTACCCCCCCTCCCTTCCTCTTTTGGTCGAACATCCGTCTTTCCCAATCGGTTTGAGTGAAGTCGCCTCTTCATCATTTTTCCGAGTTTAACATCGTACGGCACATCATTTTGTCTTTTGGACTACCCTTGGTCCCTTCCATGTAGCCCGCAGCTTGGGGCAGAGACCTTATCCTCTTTTAGGACGATCATGAACTTCCTTCTGAATTCGCATCTTCAGGTTACCTGTATAGTGAGTATAGTTGCAAACAGTTCCCAGGTAGGTCTGAAGGTCAAGAGCATTTAATAGGTTTGACAGACTGCTCATCAACTCTCTGAGAGTGTTTTGATTGACTCTTGAGGGTTGATTGTTGTGGCTTCGCTTTACCTTGTTTGTTTTGTGTGTGATGTGTACCTGAAGATGAAGTGAATTACTTCGAAAAGCTTTGTGTCAATAAAGCACTGTGATAATTTAAAGGTAAAAAAGTGTATCTATCAACTTATTAACCCCATAGTTGACAGACAGCTTCACCAATATTTCTGGTAGACGTAGATCACGGCCATACACGATCTGTGCTGGCGAAAATGTAGTTGTATTATGAGGATTGGAACGATAAGCCATAAGGAAAAGTGGATCTTTCTTCTTCAAGTCTGTCTGATTATGATTGACGAAAACAGCGAGGTGTTCAGTGAGTGTACGGATAAATCTTTCTACTGACGCTATTGATTGGGGGTGTAGAGGTGTGCTCGTGCTATGAAATCCCGAGGCTTTCTTATTTTTGTCACTAGTTTCGATTCAAACTTTTGTCCCTGGTCTGTATGTACTTCCAAGGTAACACCGATTCAACCGCAGCTGTCCTACCAAGGCAGCGGCAACTGTACGCTCTTCTTGGTTGGGCACGGGCACTGCTTCAGGCCATTTAGAAAACGGTTAGTTTAAACGTTTGAGAAACGAATTCAGCACAATCAACATTCAGTATCTACTATTAAAAATAATTGAAATACTTGTTTCAACTCTAGATACTTGTATACAACACTAAATGTTTTCTGAATACATACTATGGATAGGTTACATGAATAGATTATTTAGGGTTTAAGAAATAATATTTCAATTTATATCACCTTAGAATAATTACAGTGGTACTCGGTTTATTGGGTTTAATGATTTGTTTGTGTTTCCCAAATCGGTATGATGATTATCTAATAACTTTGAGTAAGTATTAATTATCGAGGATTAAGTTGACTAGATCAACTAGATATAATTTATAGGTTATGACTGCTCCCTCTAAATTGTATCAAGCTACAATCCCTTGATTAAAAAATGATGCGATAACCATCGGAACCCTTCGAATCGGTGGTTAGTTATTTGTCTTCTGCCATATCGATTGTGACGGACAGTGTTCTTGAAGTTATCTATCCACTGTATTATTAAACGAGCGAGCATGCTTCTTAATTATCCCGTAAACAGCGGTCGATTGAAGGTAACAATAGGTCCTTGAATCAATAGCGTGTGGTAAACGTCGTGCCGTTTTACTCAGTGAAAGGAGTTATCACCCTGAACTGTGTACGTATTAAAATGTAAAGTGCGTTCCATACGGGATATTCGGTCGATGCAAAAGCATTCTAAACAAGAACTCTCTACTTTTCAATGGCTTCTACTGAAATGGTGATTCTCTACGATATGCAACGGTATTGCTATCCTTATTGGTGGACAATTATTCGAATGCTATTCAATAAATCAATAGTATAGCATAGGTATACCTACCATGGGAAATGAACCTTGGCGGATACGAAGGCTTATCACACTCGAGAGATGAATTGATAATTTAGTGGTGCTCATCATTCGTTCCCATCCCATCACAATCTTTCTCCATCATTATAACATTGTACAGCGAATCGAAATCAGTGGTCAAATACGTAACTAAATATAAAGCGGTAGGTAGATACCTATTAAAATCACTGGTACGATTCGACCGGAGACACTCATTCAATATTCCAAATGCATAAAAAATAAATAAAATAGGTAGCTACTTAAATAAATCAATAAACTAAAAAAGCCCCGATCATGCAGCATGATCTTATGAGCAAATTTTGTAAATTATTATTATTTTTTTAAAGGTTTAAGCCGTACCTCAACCAGAAGGGTCATTAGCGGCATTGAACGAGGTGTCCAAAGGGACACTGGCAGTGGCATGATTCTAAGGGGAGCCATGCTGCCATCCTTGACTAAAAAGGAGTACCATCATGGACCCCACCGGCAACCCGGAGGGTAAACAAAATGAGGGGTACAGTCCACTGTTCAATGAACAGACCACTGTTCATCCCCCAAAGTGGTTGAAAAAAAAAAAAAAAAAAAAAAAAAAAATTAATACAACTAAGACTAGATGTAAAATGGGCTAATAACTATAAACATGCTCCTATATACAATCTGCAAAGTGAAATGAAACTACGACTAGATATATATTAATATATCGCAGATCAGATATCACAGTTCGTAGGAGAGCTCTACGACTCTCAGGTTCAACAACAGGGATCGGATCTTGTCTGGTCCGGATAAAACGTCAACCCACTGAGGGGGCTGATGCTGGACTCGGAGTTCCGCAAGGGCTGGGCAGTCCTCCAGAAAGTAGCGGATGGACATATAACCCCCACACCTCCCACACACAACATCTCGAGCTTCTGCACTAAGCAGGTGTCGGTGAGTAAGACGGATATGGCCAGTGGCTACCCGGTTGACCACTATTCGATCCCTCCTTGGATGTAGGGTTACAAAAGGGCCCACCAGGCTCAAGTCCTGAAGGACACCACGCAGACCAGTGACCTGGCTTTATGTTGCATGTAGGAGATTTGATCCTCTATGCGTATAGGCAACATATCAATGGAGTTATCACAAATGACTCTCCTTGCAATTTTGCAAATGACTCTCATGGCAACTGCATACTCAATGCCATGAATACCCACATGGCTCCGTACCCACACAAAAGTTATGGTTGAGCCCAATGTCGTGGCTTGGTGTAGCGATACACATTGGCTTTGTATTAGGTAAATTATCATATCATATTATGTTATATATTGTTTTGAAATTTGAGCATTTGTAGAGCAAAATTAATGAAATTCAAGTACATCTTTCAGCATAATTTGTGAAGAATCTTAAATTTCTAGTTCATTGTTGATAAACTTCTTTTGACGCTACTTTTGAAGCGTCAGGGGTTCTTGATCTGGTCAGAAACCTCCCCTACTTCGTAAATGTATTGTAGATGTCTCAAAAGAGCTCTATTTTCGGTTTCAGCACCTTGAGTCGATTAAGGAACAAATTAGACTCAGAGGTCCCTCAGCTAAGATTTTCTTAGCTTCAGGATATCCCCAAGGTATATATATTTCAGCTCTGCAGGTTGATTAATAAAGAAATTCGTAACACGGGTCTCATAGCGAAACGCACCGTAGTAACCCATTTGCGTTGTTGATCGGACGAAAGGACTTCATCATCAATATGCCTACGCATACAGCTAGTCCAACGTATACAAACAATTACAGATAATTAATATATACCTACAGAGGGGAAATTACTCCAAAAAAATACATCTACAATTACGATAATTTTATGTAAGGGTCATGTATTAACGAAAATTCGCTCATACGATCATTTTGGATGGCTGGAACTTTGTTTTTGATTCGAATGACTTTTTCGCTTTACTGAATTAGTGCCAGTAGAATAAAAGCAGGTAGAATATAATTTAGATACTCCTTCCATGAACCAACCCCTAGGCGAGTTGAAAAGAAGTGCCTTATCCGAATCACTGTGGAACTCTTAAATGATCCTTATTAACTTATTATTATCATTAACTTTTAAAATTCGTATTCTTGTAAAATGTTTTGAAAGCGTTTCTAAGTTTTGGTTTTTCGTTTTACAGTTATTGAAAACTCAAGTAACCAATATGAAAACACATGTGATAAGTTTTAAAATAATTGTTTGAATGGGGAACTTTCATGTGCTAGAATTTCACACTTTTGACCTCGGATTTAGCGCTTTCGAAAACCCCCCTAGTTCTAATTTTCAGCTCTAAAACTTATGTTTATTTTGGCTAATGAACCTGTAGGAAGATCAAGCGTGATGTAGTAGCGGAAGGGAGCTGAGGGTTAATGATAATTTTTACTGGAATCAGATTCACCGTTGTGAGCTTAATAATTACTTTTTGAACTATCCATTCATTAAAAAATATCAATTCATGGTCTTGGACATGATTTTAATGACACAATGACATTATTTTAAACTATTTCCCTGGAATTGCTGGAAAAAATTAGCAGGCACACAGTAAGTAAAATAAAGCAATATCCAAAAAATATTTCCTCGAAGTGAAACATACTTAGTTTTCAAAATATTGCCTTTGTACGTTTACTGTACAAAGCTTTGTGGTTCGTGAGAAATCCGAAAAGTTCGTTTCTAGCATCACTGCCTCTAATGAATGAAAATAGCAAATTGACGTATGGTAGGTGACACGTGATAGCTAAGACTGAAATAACAAACGAGGGTTGCTCCTACTTAATAAGACATTTTCTGATTTTCGCTGGAGTGCGGAGTTTTTTAATGCACTTTTCTCGAAACTAGGAAGAAGCAGATTTAACTTTTAGGCGTAGCGGTAGCGATATTATGAAACCAGAAAATACAATTATTAATATTATATTCATGTGGTTCGTCTCTAAAATCTTCTTTGATGTTCCGCCACTTTTTGTAACTCGCTGGAAAAGTGTCGAGGCTCTTTTGTCCCCCTCAAACTTTACACCGTCCTTCTGTTTTTTGTTTCTTTGTTTATTCAGGCTAGTACCTACATATATACACGAGGTCATGTAAAAAATAATAAAGGGCACGCAATTCGTTCCGTGACGTATCAACGCGTTCTTTCGACGAAGTCCAAACTAGCCTTACATCATTATATTAAAATCTAGTTTCTACCGGAGGAACCAGGTTCGTTGCTCAAGGTAGTAAACATGACCTGCGACTGAGATCATTGTTAGATAAAGCCATTTTACCGTCTTATTTATCTTAAGATAAACAACGTTGTCTACTAGGAAATCTCGCAATTTCCTAATTTAACTACTAGGTATCACCTCCATTTATGTCAGTAGGTATGTAGTACTGTTGAGTGTAAAACGGAGTTAAAGTTTTTCATTCATCGATGCAATTTGGAGACCGGTTTCGAACATTAATGTCACCCTCAATCCTAAAAAATATACAAAATTAAAATTTTGTCCTGATGTTTAAATGAGTATGATGGAAAAACTCACATAGATAAACATAAGAATTACATAATTTTTGGATAACTGAATAATTTGAAAATTGACTAAAGAAATTGACGACTAAATAAGTTTGAGGCTTCTAGGAACCTAGAATGGGGGTGGGGAGGAGGTCGAAATTGGGAACACAAATTATATGATTATACACGGTATGTATACGTGGATACGAAAACTTTTTTTGAGTAAAACCATAAAAAAAAAGAGTGAAATGCCGTCAATATCATGTTATTATTCAAATCCGTTCTCGAGATATATTTATTTATTTATTTATTTTTTTTTTTTTAAAGGAAAACCGTTTTTTTTTTCTTAAACCTAAATTTCTCCATTTAATTAATTATTTATAGCTTTTGACCACATTTTCGGAATCAGCGTTAAATTTCCTATGAGCATGGTGCACTTAGGTTCGGGAGAATCTCCATATACCGACCACAACAGCAGCTCAAACGCAGAAAAATTTGAAAAAATACAATTTCTGAAAATATTTATACAACTATTCCAAACATTATACAACTCTTCCAAAACAATCCCAGTAAACTGGAAAATCTCACGAAAACTACTTCTTCCAACTTCTTCTTTCCAATGGTATAGTAAATTTCAATTATACTTTGCTATTTATTAAGAAAAATTTGTTTCAATGTTAAACTTTTTTCAAGCGAATTTACGTAAAAAATGAAGCTGTTGCAATGACTCGGAAAATTTTAAAGTACAAACTTTTGAAAATTTCTTTATTGAAACCCGTTTTGGGGTATCCTGAAACGATTCCTGAAGTTCGCGCTTTTTCATATATATATATATATAGCCTGTATGTTCTGTAGGGATAGTTTAGCCTTCCTATTGGCTGTAATGGTCCTTAGACCTTCTATAAATAGTACCTGCCAAAGTCATGTTTCTCATTCTGAAATAAACCAGCTAAGGAGACACTTGGAGTTATTGCTTTCTACCTCATTGTCGACGAGCATACCTGCGGCCCCTCTACCTGTGCTGCTAAGCGTCTATCTTGCCTTTCTTTGGCCGTTCTTTTCCCGTCTCTAACATGATGTCTTCTGCACCTGTATTAGTTCCGGGGGGGGGGGGGGGGATAGTCTCCTTTTTGGAACTTTTGGAGTTATTCCTCTTGGGAGAACCCATCAGCAACGAAAATCGTACGGTTGGGAAACTGGTCTCGTCCCTTCCTCCTGCTGTCATTGAGAGGCTGAAGGGGTTCCTCTCCGATGATGTGATCAAAACTAAATATAAGGGTATGAGGGCGGCGCTTATCAAGCTCTAGGCTCCGGTGGACACCTGTGCTGCTTCCAGACTTGAATTTTCCCGCATGGTGAAGGCCCCTGGTCAGTCCGTCAGTGATTTTGTGGAGGCCCTCAGGCGCAAAGTGGGCTGCCTGCGACTATGAGAGGGCCACGGTGGAGCAGATGCTGTGTGATAGACTTATCTCTGACATCGAGAATCATCAGATCGTCGCTGCATTACTCGCCTTGGGGAAGGAGACGTCTTTCGACAAGTGGATTGAGTCAGTGGTGAAGCCGGAGTCTATGAAAGCGGCAGCTGAGAAGTTTGTGCAGTCTACGCTTCCTAAGGCGGTTTCTACCCTGCAGCTGAGCACAGCACGTGGTGGAAGCAGCGGCAACAGCGGCTTTGGATCCAGTGGAGGCTTTGGCTCTCAACCAGGGGCCTACCATCGTGGTCGTCTTAGACCTTCACTTCAAGGACAGCGAGGTTTCAACAGGAGCTCCTTCAACCGCATTCCAGTTGACTCCCGTCCAGGTTCCAGCGTCAGGAGAACGTGCAATGGGTGCATGGTCTTCTAACTGCCCTGCGGTGTCATGGTTGTGTAATTATGTAACCTTCAGAGGGTGACGCTCTCAGAGGACCTATGGCCAGTAAACTAACGCCCTACCATATGTGTGGTGAATTTTTTTGTGCCCTTCAGGCGATGGAAATAATTATTTAGGAAAGACACTGAGCAATCCCTCAGGGATGTTCGATCGGCTCTCACGGACCTCACGGCTCCAGGTGAGGGAACACCTGTTGATAGACGTGGCAGTGCTATTTCCAATAAATTTTGTGAAAACCATTTGGGCGAATTAATTAATTAATGTGGATTCTGAAAAACACTGAGTTGGTGGACGAGCATGCCCTCAGGGATGCTCAAGAGTCCTAGACTTAGAGCCTCCATGCGTAGGGAGAACGCTTGTTGGTAGACGCGGCAGTGGTTTTCTCAATTCTTGGAATGAATATACTGGTTTACGATTAACTGACCTCTTTCGGCCTGTAAAAGAACATTTCGTATGTTCAGCTATTGAAGTAAATCCCAAGCCTCTGATATTAGGAAAGATGGGTACTCCTATTAAATCAGATTGTTCCGAGGCTGCCTTAATGGTGAAATTTTCGATAAATTATTCGCCCCAATACATTTTATGGTGGATACGGGAAGTTCAATCACTGCAATAGACGCAACATTATTTTAATCACTATTTCCAAATGCCCCTCTTCAGGAGAATTACATGTTAGTATGGAGCTTCTACGTCCCCCTCAGGAAAATCTGACGAACGTGTTACCGCCGCCTATCAGTACGGACACACCACGGACCCTTCAGCAAGCGAAGACATTACCAGCCGTAATAGCTCCCTCCCGTACTAGGTCAGGGTTAGTGTATAATAGCTCCTCTTGTCCACCAAGCCTTAGCAAGTCCATAAAACCAGTATAGTCTTTCCATATTGTTGAGGGTGCCACTGCTAGTCTGTGCAAGTCAGTCAGTTTTTGTAAATATTGTAAATTAGTAATTCTTGTTAGTGTTTAGCTAGCTTTTTCTTGTTAACGTTACTGTATGATTGTGCATAGACAAATAATCTAAGTCTAAATATTTATTTAAAAAAAAAAGAGAGAAAGAGAATGAGATAAAGCGAAAATGTAGTTTAGAATAAAATTAAGGTTTAGTACGATAGATGTATTAAATAAATTACACTTCTTTGTATAATTTTACATTATTAGTATTAATTTTGATTATTTTATGTATAAAAAGAAATTGGTATATGTGATAATTTTTTGTGACAAAAGTCTATTATGAATTAGGGCATAATGTAATTGTTACAAGTTGTGATTATATAGTACGTATGCACTTGTTAGAAATAGCTTGATTTTAGGGGAGAATGGTGATATAGTCAGCTCATGTTCTGAAGGGGTAATTTAGCCCTCCAATGGCTGTTTTCCTATTGGTCACAATAACGTGGCTTCCTATTGGCTATAATGGTCCTAAGACCTAGTATGAATAGTATCTGCCTAGGTCATGTTTCTCATTCTAACATAAACCAGATAAGGAGACAGTTGTAGTTACTCCTTTCTACCTCACTGGAAACAAGAGTGTTTTTTGACTGTCATTCAAAGACATATATATATATATATATATATATATATATATATATATATATATATATATATATATATATATATATATATATATATATATATATATTCTAGACGATAACTTTCTATAGGGTTGAGATAAAAATCCTGTTCTTGCTCCGAAAAATCAAGCTTTCTAAACGAGAGGATGAGTTTGTTGGCCAACAATTTTTGAGCACATCCAATTGGTCAAATTTGAAAAATGCTCTAAAAATGGCTAAAAACGTCTAACAGTCATTAAAATTATCTATTTTTGCGGAATATTGCTCAAATAGAGTTTACTAAGTAACTATAAAATAGAACATTAAAAAATTTATGAACAAAACAATGCTGAAAAAGGTACCTAAATTTCGTTAAAATTTGCTCGAAAAATCGATAAGAATAGTACTTTTTAAATAGCATTATATTCAATCAGCAATTATTTATATAATAGCAAATATCATTCAGAATACTTTTTTTGCCATACAATTAATAGTAAACAATTTCGTTGCACTCAAAAAGATCAAATTTCAAAGCAATTTAACATTATACAATTCGATAATTTACGAAAATTCGCTCATTCGATCATGCTGCATGACAAACTTAAATGAAACAAATAAAATTGATGTTTTTCTTGAAACATGACCGTCTATACCCACGAGTTTGAGCTCGGTATCTGCGTATTTTTCCACACTGAATCGAATGGTAACACATACAGATCTCTGCAACTCCTTTCCTTTTATAAACAGTTTTATACATTTTCAGTTTGTTAAGCTCAATTGTAAGTATGTGTTTTTAGAAAGAAGTTTTTAGAAGAATATAGGTAGGCACCATGCTATCATAAATATAGCTACATATAAATATAGGCTGGTGTATATCAGTGAATTCAATATACAGAGTGTAGGTACAAAAAGTCCTTCTCCCCAACTTTTTTCCAATTTTTCAAAATTTTTTAATAAAGTACCTACTTATGTACCTAAGTTTTTGAAAAAATAGCGCTTCTTCATGGTTTATTAGCTTCGATCCGAGAACGGAATAAGACATTACAATTATGGTTTTATCATCGAGTTTCAGCACAACAGAATCTTTAAAATGAATTGTCACTTGGAAAAAAATGGACACATTCTTTTTAAAGTAGGTACCTAATACCCCGTTGGGTGGTCCAAAAACTTTTTAATTTTTTTCCCTGATTTTTATTTGCCAATATATATTATATATATTATTTGCCAACATAATTTATATAATTTCACTATATGGTTGAAATTTGCCCTTTTGACGCGCCATTACATAATTTAACAAACTGTTAAATTGAAGTAAAGTGGACGATTTTTTCAAACTTCAATGAATGTAAATTGTCTAATATTAATATTAATTTTTTATTTATATTTTAATTCCTTATGATCTTATGACGTTTGTTTGACACTTTAACTAGCTGCAATGTGTCAATGGTAACAAATTATTATTATTAGCTAGAACGAAAAAAGTAAAATGAGCTGCACTGATGGAACGCTGAGTTTTTGGGCCGACTTTTGAAATAACTGTAAGGGAAAATCAGATAAAATTATTCAGACTTCAAAGTATTTGAAAACCTAGAAATTTTCGAATTACTTCGAACTTTACTATTTGGGATACATTTTAACTTCTGAGATAAGAAATTTAAGACATTTTCCAACGGTGTTCCTAAATTTGTGTACATGTGTACATATTATTAATCAAGGGTTTTATGACCATTTAAGACATTTTTGAATCGCTATAACTCCCTCGGAAAGAATTTTCGAGAAAACCTTCATGTACAAAACTTGTTGTTGGAAACTATTTATATAATTGGACCTTAGTCAGTGGTGCACTCCAAAGTGAACTCTGAAAGTACAAGTCAATCATAAACATTGTTCTCAGCACCTGTATGTTCATTGTTTCTAAGCGGTACGATTAATGATTGACAACATATTCCCCATGGGTTGAAAAGCGGGATATCAACAGGTAAAATGATGGATTGCTTACTTTTCCTGATCAGAGGTTGTTTCTTTTTTGACAGAACGGCCGTTGGCCGGAGCAGTCACTATTTGAGCTCCGGTCTCCGGGTCTTTGAGAAGGACTTCGCATTCCTTGGCCGTCTTCTCATCTTCCTTCACCATTCTGATCGCAACACGAGTACAAGGACTATTTCTTAATTCCGGTTCTGACTGACGACGCGTCGGTAGGTGCAGGTACCGGCCTTACTCACAGTCGCGGGCCCCAGTCGTAGTACTCGTTCCAACAAACCGGAGCCGAATGTCGTATCGTCCGTCTCGGTCGTAACCCCCCGATCGACTAACCTTGTGAGTCTGGTGTAGTGTAAAACCGTCTTCGGAACTCTCCTTGGCCCTGTTAGTACCGGTACTGGAAAACCGCAGAAGGGGCATCGAGAGGGGGAGGGAGGGATTGCCTTCGAGTGGCTCCAGATTTTGTGTTGTGGTATTCAATGTTTTATTCGCAGTAGAGCAGTTGAGATTTCAGGTTCCAACAAAATACAAATCCGTCAAATTCAAGCGAAGATACAATTTTTTTCATTTCCCTTACGGCTAAATATTGGATTGTAAGGGTATGTACCTTCAGTGTTGGAAATACGTATTACTAGAGAGGAATTAAAGTGCTAGTCTTGCAGCATGTCACTAAGAGAATTCCGTTGTTAGGTTGACGATTTTTAATAACATTATCATATTGTTTTCTGACATATTTCAGATTATTTATTGCCCGGGTTAGCCCAATTTCGTTCATATTTCAAACAAATTAATGTCATCATGGCTTCATTCATATAGCAAATAAATACAGATTTAAAAGGAAAAACGTATCTGTAGAGCTCACTTATAATTGTATCCACTGAGTACCTAATAAGATGAAACAAGCTAGAAAATCCAAGTTGGATAAGAAGAAAAAGGTGGTGATTTTTTTGGCACATAGTTACTAATCGACGTACAGTTTCATGTTTGACCCAATTCAATGTTTTCATAAATGTTTTTTTTTCCTTTACTACCGAAGCCAGGAAACTTTGTGTTCCTGCAAAAAGTAAAAAAAAAAAAAAAAAATAAAAAAACACTTTTTTCGTTTCAAAGCTTGGTTATTAGCAAACCGTTTCGTCGTGCCTGTCTAATGTCTGCCTGTCTGTGGTAAGTCCGTTTCACGCCCAGAACTATATACTAAGTTTCAGTCTGATCTTGATTCAATTATCGGCGATTGTACGGGCTTCCAAATGAATCTTCTCTCATAAATTTCATTGTCGTCGGAATAATAGTGGTCCATTCGCACACGCAAATGTGAATGGCTTAGAACGAATAATTTCTTATAATCTATCTCGCTCGAGAGCGAGTCGGGTGTATGGTTTAGGGTGATTCCCTACAAATATTTTATGGGCAGTGGTAGAGTATGCAAAAATCGAATGTTGGTTGACCGAGGTGTAACTTCTACCCTTCTTCTACAACTACCTACTAACCTTCTTATGACCTGACCGGTCTGGAATTGTGCGTGATAATTTCTGAATGGTTCCCTATGAATTATATTGCCCTCGAATCAATAGAAGCCTGTGTGTATGCGCAAATATATATTTCTTATAACATCAATTTCTCATGATCTGTTGGTTCAATTCCATTCAAGCTCGGAGGGTAGTAGGGGTTACGTTCTAGCATGATGCTCCATGAATTTTATTCTCAATGGTTGAGTAAAAACTATTGAGCATGCGCAAAACTACTTGGTTGACACAGAAGAAACTCCGAGATTAATAGACCGAATTAAATGGTCAGGACTGTGCTACTTACCTCTAAGTTGGCTTCCTACCAACCATTCCATTCACCTTATATGGTGAATGCTGTTGGATTGATGGTAAAGGGTGCGCATACGCAAACATGACTTATAATCCCATTCCGCATATTTATATTACATTTATATTACATTACTTTCTAATTCGTAATAAATAATTTTGTCTAGAACTTTGTTCTTCAACTAATCCTATTCGTCCATGTTTTGATAAGTGAGGAAGGTATACTGTCCACCCATCTCCGGAGACGATTTCCGTTTCACATTTGCTATGCTACTCCCTATTTTATACACGTATTCTAAACTAGGGATTAAAATACTTCATGGAAGTTGAATACAAATGAACATTATTTGAACAAATAGTATTTTACCTTCCAATCAATAATATTTATAGATGTTTCATGTTTATGTAACATGTTTCGTTTTATGGATTTTAAAGATAAAATGTCCGAACTTAGCCTTGATTTCTTGGCGAAGAAATGCATCTTTAAAAAAATAGTATTTGCAGATAAAGTTAATCTTTCCAAATAAAATTGGTCTAATACACGTCTAATAAAATTGGCGAAAAGGTTAATTTTATTTGCGGAACGATTAACTTTATCTGCGAATACAATAATGAGGAGCTCATGTGGAGGAATGGCACTCACATCTACAGAGGAAAACTTATTAAAATTGTGATGGATATGAATAGCTCCACCTTTTCGATTCTTGCTTCTGCTACTCCTTGGCATATTCTGGAGATTTTCAATCTCCAGGATAGCCTCTGGGAATAGCAGGTCAATCGCCTCTCCTCTTTGAAGGAGGAACCACTCAATTTCCATCATATGTCATTGTCAGAATATCTAGTATTCACATCAGGACTCCTCAAAATAGATTTTTAAACTTAAACCTTCCAAAAAAGTTATTACCACTTTGTTGAGCAATTGCACTATAACGCAATTTTCGTTGATAATTTCCTGGAAGATATCTCCTTCTTCCACTCTTAGCTTAAAATCACACAAAAATATCATTCATAATAGGTACAAGTATGAACCACAGTTCCAGTATTTTGTATAATTTAAAAAATAAGTAATAACACACTTTTTATCAGAGAGATTCCTTGGTTGCGTACATTTTAATAATTCGACGTATTTCAACAGGAAACGTGTTTAGTGCGTCTAAATTAAGGTTGTACAACCGTATCAATAGACACATCAACTGACAGGGCAATGTGTTGTTTTATAATATTTTCTTGTCAGTTGCTTCTGAGACAAACCACTCGACTGGACGAGTTTGATACTGATCCCTTTTAATTGATACATTATATTTACGTCCAGCTTATCTTATCTCCAGGTATCCACCTGCTCTTGAAGATATAATTTCAAGTAGGGATTTGGTACGGGACCCATCCTTAATCGGATATTAATGTTAATGCGAAACTGATTCATATGTTGCTCGGCAGTAAAAGAATCTCAAATGTTATATTCACGATACCGATCCACGACCTGCCGTCGTTACATAATATTGAGAAAACAAATATAATATCCACTATATAAAAAGGTAACAGTATGGATGTTGGTCCAAGTTATAAGATTCTGAGTATTATAGTTTGTTAGCATCTCAATAGTTTTCATTGACAAAGCTAAAAAGACCGATTTGTAAAAACCTTTCAGATAAGATTAGTCACGGATCGAGTAAGGTAAGATTAAGCGAGTTTTTGTCCAATGTATTCTGTGTTTAGTTCATCCGTGGAATTATTGCTGTATAGTATCGTAATCAATATCATCATTTATTTTCATCAACTAGGTCATCTACTGGGTATCTACCAGGAGGAACTCATCCAACATCTTCCACCACATTCAATGATGGATGAATTTGAAAAGGTTGGCCAAGAAAGCGCTGCGAATCATTACATTTAAATTAGGATAAAAAAAAAAACATAATAATAATAATAATAATATAGCTCTTCTGCTCAGATAATTGGTCTACAGGTAGATATTTAACGAAACCTGTGTTACGTTATCAACCAAGTCGCTAACTTAACCGCAAGAAAAATAAACGTGTGCCAAATGGGAATCAATGGAATCATTGAAATGTTTCGAATAAACAAATATAGGTTCCAATTGTTAGGGGGTTTAGTAAATTAAGGTTGGGCGTAAAATTCAATTAGAGAATGAGAATTAGAATTAGAATGATCCATATTTCAAGTAAGTCCCATCAAAAAACCACCCGCCAAGCTAATGTTTCCAACAAAGAAATGATAGAAATGGATGATGGATATGAAATACTGATAGGAAGCCACATTTTCATTCATTCGCTTCAGTTCACATTCATTCACCACTAACGTGGTGAGTGAGTAAAAGGTGAGATAATGAAGGATACATAAAACTTTTTTTTTCTGATTGGTCAACACTTTATTAAGATGGAGAAGAGTAGAGCATGAAAGGATTCCATGGCGCATCCGGTAGTGGCACAAGAAAAACGCTGCAAATTATTACACAATGGTTTATTATTTCTGTGTTAGATTTCCCTTCTACGCAGATCATTGGCCTATAATTTATTATTAAACCTCGTATATATGATCAGGACATGGCGCATCCTGTGTCGGAGAAGGGTTCACACTTATACAGTTCCAAGACCCCGCTTCACAGTAAAGATATTTAGAAAAACGAAAAAATGATGCTTGAAGTAATTTACGTTAGCGCATGAGCAGAATAGAGTAATGATTTGGGAAAAATAAAGTTGGTAGGATACAATCTACACCCTAACCCACAAATTTCCAGAAAATTTAATCAAAATCCGATGAAAACTAGACCTTGTTCGTCGGAGTACACTTTTGCACATGCAATCATGTTCAAATTAACATGAAACAATTAAACCATTGTCCCCTAACTATGCACCAAATTTTAGCGGGAGTGGACGATTAGGGCGTAAAAAATTATGCTTGAAGGAATTCACGCGCATGCGCTAAATCGAGTAATGATTTGAGAAGCATGGAATCATTAGTGGACCATTTACAGCCTAACCTGCACATTACTTGAAAATTTCATCAAACTCAGATGAAAACTGTTGAAATTAGGCTTGTTTAAAAAGGAATGCATATTCGGGCATGCGCAAGAGCTACTAATGATAGAATTATGTTCAAATTGCTACGCAAAGCTCCTACAAATTTGAGCGAGATCGGACAACGGGGGCGGGAGGAAATGACGGTTGATGGAATTTACGTTTGCGCCTGCGCCGAGTGAAGTATTGATTTGGAAATAACATAACTCATAGGGGAGTAAGTGGAGCAATCTTCTCCCTAACCCGTACATACCATGAAAATTTCATAAGAAACGATTGAATGCTGTGGAAATTAAGCTTGTTTCATGGATTTTGGTTTTAATCGATTCTTTGGGATTCAATTTATCATTGACAACAAATTATTACTGTTACTTAGAAAGTTTTCGAGATCTCGATTTTTTTAATGTTTAGCCCTTCAACGAACCTTTAGGGGTGATAAAAATTGATGCCGAGCTTCTAGGACCATCCAGACCCCAAATGTGATTTTTAACACAAGTTTTATATAGTTCGGTCCAGTATTTTTGGAGAAAAGCCGCGGACGGCGAACGGCAGACGGAAGGAATTTTTTCAATTCGGTTTTTGGATTCTACGCATCTTGAAACGTAAGAAATTTTCAGGAGGAGTTAAAATGTTTTTTTCTTGGTCGATTACAAAGGTTCATTATTGAAAATAATAAACCAAAATTAATCGAATTTCTAAGCTTTTAAATCAGGGTGAGTGAATGAAGTGCAATTTAAACAGGCGAACGATTTTCAGAACATTTTGTTTGCTCGGCGGTACCAAAGCAACCATATAGCGTTTCCAAATAGAGCGGATGATCGGGTGATAGACACTCGTTGAGCCTATCATTCGGTTTCCCCCGCAAGTTGCGCTCTTTCCGCCTCTCGCGATAAAATGTACCAAGGTGAGTGAATGAGTTTAAACGCTTAGACACAACATTGATGGATCACTGTGATCGTAATAAACCAGGTAAAAACCACCAAATCATTTGTATGAATTTCAATTAGCAGAATCAATATCTCTTGCGGAATAGTGAATAGTGAGGAATGGAAATCCAGTTTGGACATGGTGATTGAATGAAAATATCACTATTTTACAAGAATTTTTAATGAAAGGAAGAATTTTCGGAAAATTTACGGCCGACATGGATTTTGTAGAAAAAACTGTCCTTGTTATCATAGAATTTTTTTAAAGAGCCTAAATGCAATACGAAAAGCGCCATGTCTTCAGGACAGCGATGTTAGGTTTCTGTGAAAATGATCCATACACACAATAAATTGATGTAAACATTGTAGGTACCAGCATATTATTACGATTTGCACTCTTATTCATTTAAGTAACGTGAACGTAGTTCTGAGCTGTATTGAGGGTGTTCGATGTTTTTAGCACCTGTTTTAGTTTATGGTGATATGCAGAAAATCCAATAATCTAACTCAGACTCCATATTATACTGCAGCATCAATGTGGAAGAAGAAACTCACAAATATCAAAACAACTAATCACGGAAAAATGAGTGAAGAGTGTTTGGTTTACGATGGACAGGATTCGGACGAACCTAAAATGCAGCTTATTCTCTTAACGTTTATAAAAATTAGTATGAATAATGTGATCTACGAGTTCTAGCTGAAAGACAGGTCTATAAATATAAGCTCGACAGATTAGAGAAAGGTCGCATTGAAAACGATCATCATTATTCTTTATAGATTGAGCGTGAATACGTTATAGGGGTACGAGAAACGGAACAACCAGTTAGTTGAATGAACACTGTGGTCCTTCCAGCTAGAGGAGAATGTTTCGTAAGGCACTCTTCTGTTACTGTAAGATTATAAATCTAGGGAACGAGTTTGACCAGGATCACTCAGTTACAACATGCCTACCTAGTTTTCATGAGTAATTCCAAGGAAAATTTTTCTTGGTACCTTCCTAAAACTGAGTCTTATAATTACAATCGCATGCTTGATATAACCACAAAAAAAATTGAAGGAAAAAGAAAATAAACCCTGCAAACTGTGACACAACGGTTTATTATGTCGACCTAAATGGAGCGTTTGTATATTGAGACATGTGTTTTGGAAATCAATCAAAGAGAGCTCCCCCTCCCCCCTCCCATATGTGTGGCCTACTCAAAGTATCTACACACCGTCGCGACTTGTAAAAACTCTACACACTGCTCAAATTAAAAAATTAAATTTATTTGATTTTGATCGAAAAGAAACTTTTCGGTCTAAAACCACCTTTTTCAGCAAACTCAAGATACAAAAGATATCGATTGTGTGAATCGATTCAGAACCGGACGTAATAAATCAATACTAATCGGACAAATACAAAGTCGATTTTTTTTTTTTTCAGAAATAGATTTTAAAATTGCTACTAGAAGTAACCGTTAAAATTTTCAAAACTGCACAAGTTGATGACGTTTTCTTGATTTGCATACCTTAGTAGGATGATTAAATCTTCTTTTCCCAACTATCCTCTAATTTTGATCGAGATTTGAGACTAGGGCGTGAGGAAATTATACTTGATGGAATTAACGTTTGAGCTTGCGTTGAGTGAAGCATTATTTGGGAACAATGGCACTGATAGAAGATCATCCACAGCCTAACCTGCATATTCCCCGAAATTTACATCAAAATCGGATAACAACTGTGGAAATTAGGCTTGTTAAGAGGGTGTGAGAATGCGGACACACACACATACACACATTCACTACATACACGCCATTCCCAATTGGAATTCGGGTTACTGCGTTTGCGGATGACCTGATACTGGTGATTTCGGCGGAAACAGAATTTGATGCGGCATTCCTCGCGAATTACTCACTTTATTTGGTGGATT
Source organism: Adelphocoris suturalis (assembly GCA_030762985.1). NCBI lineage: Eukaryota > Metazoa > Arthropoda > Insecta > Hemiptera > Miridae > Adelphocoris > Adelphocoris suturalis. The sequence goes on from CM061042.1 coordinate 90,418,017, forward strand.
CATGGGCTACAGCGAAGTTTAATGATCAAAAGTCGAAGGTGCATCATGTGTCTTGGCGGCCACAAAACCGTGTTAGTCCTTTGTACTTGATGGGAGCGCAGCTCGAGGTATTGAAAGAACTGAAGTATCTTGGAGTGATATTTGACAGTGGTATGCGATGGGAACGTCACATTGAGTACATTAGTGCAAAGACAGAGCCACTTGTTGGTCCTTTAGCTCAATCGGAAGAGTGCATTGGGGCCTTGGTGGACAGACGCTGCACATAATTTATGAAGGGGCCATACAGCCGATGCTGACATAAATATGCAGCCCCAGTGTGGTATAAGGGTCTTTCGCTGGCTCGGAACCGGAACAGACTCCGTGCGATGCAAAGGAATATGCTATTGCGCGTGATTTAAGGGTTCCTTACGCTCTCTTTGGAGGCATCCTGTGTGAAGTGGAGACCCACGACGTGGAGGAGTTTTGTGGGTGGGTGGATGCAATGACACCGGTGACAATGAGACCCCATCCAATGCTGAGAGCAGTTGGTATGGCTGAAGAAGAGATAGCTGCGGAACACTACCAGATCTTCACTGACGGAAGCAAGATAGAAGGATGTGTATGCTGTGCTTTCGTGGTGTTTGTGGGGGGATCTCATATCCCCTTGATCACGAGGAAGTTCTGGTTGGACAGTGATTGCTCGAACAATCATGCTGAACTCTTGGCGATCCTTGAGGCCCTTGAGTGGCTAGCAGGACCGGTGGCTGCTGTCGGTGAAAGAACGGCATGTATAACTACTGATATGGTGGCAGTGGACATGATACGTGGAGGTCGGTGCCACTGTTTGCTGGTGGATCATATCCTAAGAGGAATCTCAGAGCTCAGGGGGGACACATTGCGCTGAATATATCATGGACGCGGGCCCATGTTGGGTCCAGTGGGAATGAGCAAGCCGTAGGGCCCTAGGGTCAGGGGTGTCCCCCAGTTTTCAATAATTGTTCCAAGATGTAATAGTCTACATGTTATATCTCTCTACGATTATTAAGTAACTAGTTAATATTACTGATATCTAATTGAAAATAAATTAATACTTTTTGTTGGTAATATGTTTTGTTTGACAAATATTAAGACCTTCCACTAACCTTCCAATAGTGTTATTCCCAATCTAAAACCTTTGGCATATTTGCCTTCCAAAAAAATTCGGATCGTGAAATGAACTGAAGATAAACTGGATTATCTAAGTGCGAAAAGTCGGTCGATGTTCTAAATCTTTTGAAAAAAGTTTTATGTTTGTGCAGAAATAAAAAATTCCGACTCCTTACAAAGAAAAGAACAATTTTTTCAGCATCAATTTGAAATTTTACTGCGGTTGCCTTTCTCAATAACGTAAGAAGGTTCGTTTTCATCAGCGATTTCCGTGAAAGATATTTTTTCAGCCATTCATACTTGTTTTTTTTTTTTTTTTTTTTGTTCATAGTCTCTTCGAATAAGGCGAAAGCAATGTTTTTAGGGTCGGGACACTATAGGTCAAATGAATTTGGACAAGGCCTATCTCGAAATAGTTTCATCAATAATAGAGTAATTGCCATTGTAAGGCAGTTAGAAACCATTGACCCAATATAAATATTAAAGATAAATTAGAAAAAAAAAAAGGTTTCGATCCCAATGAGCTCTGTCAAAGAAAATTGTTACCTGAAAATGAGCATTTTATGCAAGTAATTGGCTTTATCCACCTTCATGGCATTGCTCATGGCACCAACAAAAAAAATGAAACATTTTCAGAGGCCTGAACATAAACATGTGAGGCATAATTGCTACAGTTCTTTGTAATGGTCCCAGGGTTTGTGTAGTTTTAGTTGTTCACCCAGGAAAATTGACATTTGGTCTTTGTTAATAACATTTGACATTACAAATTCAACTTCGATTCCTATACGTACTATACTGTTTGTAGTAAATTTTTGGCCATTTGATTTGAAAACGTTTGAATATATCGGGATGGAGACCGCTGTTGGAACCGATTTTTCAATCAAAAACCCCTAATAATTTCCGGTAAAAAGTTCAGTGTTTTAAAACGTATTTGCGCAATACTTGCTTCGGAAAATAATGTTATTACAGGTATTAAATTTCAAACAATTTAGGGGCGGTCCCCCTACCAAATGGATGTTTTCATCTCCCCCCCCCCCCCCCCCCCCATTTTCATAAGTCGGCGCCCATGTGACTGTTGTTTGTAATGTGTTATTCGTAGAACTCATTGCCAATGCAATTTATGGCAGTGCGTTGTAAGGGGATAGCAGTTCGGATAAAGGAATTGTTGGTTGATATTATAATGTTTAAACTTCAAATTTTGTTTCCAAAAATGGCGAAAATTTGTTTTGCCTTGGCTCTTTGCGGCCAACAAAGGGCTCTATTATTCTGACCCCCAGCATGTTGTCTAGCCTAGTGGTTGAAAAACAGAACGTGCTTCATTAGGTACTCTTTCATCTGATCAAGTTGGTTCCGTACTCTTCATTCCATACCCACTCTTATCACCAACTTGGGTTAAATTGTTATGGAATTGCTATAAATCCTGGCTGATCGAATTCAAAAATGTAATGTGTGATTTCCTCGTGTAAGGAGAAGATTGCTAACATTTTAGCTTCGGAATATAACAGGACTAATTTGGAGCTATCCAACGAGTATGTGTAATGAATAGTAAAGTGGGTCGGAAATTGAAAGATTTAGTGAAGTTAGTGAAATCACTAAGAAAGTGTTGGGTTTTATTTCGTAAAAGAACTTCGCGATGATAATATATGGATAGGTTACGAAATTTTTACTTCAAGACATCCTTTCATTTGCCCCCAGAAGATGTCAAATTTCCATTTTCGTGAAAAGGGTAGCAAATGGCGAAAAAGCATCACGTGTCCTGGGAGTGTTCTGCCAGAGTTCCAAAAAATGTTACAAGCATGAACACTAAAGTTGGTACTATCTACCAGATGGTGGAGCAGCTCAAAGGTTTATCAGGTATTGCGGCTGATGAAGAAAAACATTCGGTAACTGCCGATGTCGACATTCTGAAACAAGTTCTGGTTAATAATTTTGTGTCGAGCTAAGACGTATAACAAACTTTCAGCATGTGCGAAGTTTCGTAAATTATCGGATTATATTCATATTAAACGGTTTCTGAATTTGAGCATTCCGACGCAAAGAAATTGCTAACTATCAATTTTATGGCGAGAAAAAGTCTTTTAAAAAATCATCTGTTATTCAAAAATTCTGAATTTCAAGCATTTTAGCAGTTTTTATAGCTTTTTGAAAGCTCATATTAATGAAATGTATGTACTTTTTTTTTTCAAAATTTTGTGAATACATTTTTCAATGTTCCAGTTAATAGGTAATAAACTTCTGTTGAGTACTATTATTCTACTTTAAAAAAGATATTAATATACATAATGTTAATTACTTTTAGCTTTTTTCTGTTATTTATAGTGATTTTTTCAGAACATTATTCGGAATTCGACCAATCTAACGTGCCCAAAAACTGTCACCCAAAAAAGTCATCCTTTCTTGTGAGATGCTCGATTTTTTGGCGAAAGAACGGATTTTTTTTTAAAATCTCAATCCTAAGGAGAGTTATATGTATGACAAAGCGTTTGAAATCAGAAATGGTTTGGGAATGCCTAGAAACAGATTTCCTTGACCAAAACTTCAGGAAATTATACTAATTTTAAAATTATTGTTGCCATTGCAATACCTTCATTTTCAACAAAAATCCGCTAAAATGAAAAATAAAAATTATTTCCGCGAATCTGGGAAAATAGTTTAAATGCTTCAAATTATTACAAAAGCGTTAATTATTTCAGTAGTAGACCCTTTCTGCACGAATTATTGGTCTGCACAAAAGATTCGGTACGGGGTCTCAATATAAGCAATTAGTTTTAGCGAATTTTGGTAAAAACCTCATTGAGACACAAGAAAACTTTCAAATAACAAAATCCTCATAATCGAAATCGGGTGTGGAAACTCAAAAGATTCTTTAATATAGACATGAGTTAAACCAATATCACCGCACATAACCCAAGATTCATGTTGTTTACTGGAGGGATACTATATAACAGGCTTATGATAGGGGAAGGTGGGGCTGCTCTGATCATGGGGCAGTGTTGACCACTTCTTGTATTCGGTGGTAGTTTGAATACTGGCGCTGAAATTCCAACTATATCGTGAAGCAGTAGATTTGTAGGAGTAGCAGTGAAAAGAGACATTTTTCAGTCCTTATTATACATTGGAGGTGATGTTTGTGTTTTTCTGACAACAAGGTAATTTGTCACCTACATTTAACGTTAAAAGCTTTGCCAGAAGTGATATGCTGTTATAGTGTTTTTTCGATTCATTTCCCTAAAAATCAGAATAGCCTAGTTTCAGAATCTACTTCCATTTGAATAAAAACTTGTAGCATATACACACTCACCTAAAATTAAAAACCGGGTAAAGCGGACCGGTGGAGTTTTTTAATTCGATTTTTGGATTTCACGCATTTTGAAACGTAAACCAACTTTTTTCTCACCCATGGTCGATTACTAAGGTTCAATATTGAAGATAATAAACCTAAACTGAAGGAAGATGTAAAATTTAATAATATATACCAGTCCTCATAAGTGAAAAGAAAAATAAGTTATGTTAAGCTAGATCACGAATCATCTTAAGATTTTCAAGATTCGGGACGAAGATTCAGAAGAAGAGGAAAAGGATTTCAATCTCGTTATTTACTAGGTAACTGCAATTTTCAACTCCTTAATTTGGAGTTACTTAACTGGCTATTAAAATTTGAATAGGTCTCTTCCTACTTCCAAAAAATGTACTTTTGAACCAATGCAAGCGTTTTTTTTCTTCGTTTTATGACTCTTTAAAAAAAAACCTTTTGTTCTACCTAAGGTTATTAATTATCAACTACTTACTGGTTATATCTACCCAACCTATGGGGCACCTATAACCAAAGTTGATCTTATTTTTCAAATTCAAAATTTTGCACTTTGATCAACTTTTTTATCACATAACTTAAATTTCTGCTGGCGAAAATGTCTTTAGTCCTTGGTGAGTTGTTTTTAGGCCAAGAAAATTTGGTACCAGTAATTAAAGAATTTCCAGCAAATGGTCACTGCTCCACCTTCCCCTAATATTAGCTGCTTCTGAAACTGACTCTTATTTCTAGTCCCAAAGTGGAATGGAGATTTTCGTCATAAAATACAGAAGAACTCGACTACAAAATAAAATCACTTGCGACAAAGTTGTGGAAGCCCATATCAATTAATATACATAACGGATGTTAGTGAAGAACGTTGTATATTTCCACGAAATAATGAAGAGTTACCACGTTAATGTAGTACAATGTTATCGTAGGTACAATGTAACTAACATTGTAATTCTTTATTTTTTCGTGGAAATAGACGCTGTTCTTCACTAACATCCGTTTTTTTAATAAAAATTCGAATAATAGCCACTAGAGAGAATAGCAACTGGCAGAAGAGATCATTTGTTTAGGCAGTCAAGTAATGTATGAATAGAACAGTCACGAAAGGAAAGCTACCTGTTGCTTATGGAAAGAGCCAGATATCTAATTTCCTACAAACACAACGACCTTCTTTAGAGTCGCTAACCAAGCTTGTGAAATCTTCGCATTCCTTATTAGGTAGGTACCAACTTAGGACCATTAATTGGTTCCTATATAAACAATGTATTTATTTCTCTATTATGAAGAACACCCAGAATACTAAAATTAACAAAAACTTACATTTAGTTGTGTAGCATTATTACTATTATTCGTATTATTATTATTATTTTAAGGGTTTTACCATAACATGCTCTTCTCCCCATTTCAATTATCAACGAGAAATGGTGAAAAAACCTAACACCTTTCTGATCCTATGACAACTAAACAAAGAAAGAATTTTGAAGATAACTAGGTGTGTTCGATATATCTAGGTTTTTCGAAGTTGGCTAAAGTTTTGTATCATTGCAGTTGTAGATATTCAGAAGTTTTTAATCAACACGGGTGTGATTTGCTAAGTGACATGGGCCTGCGTGAAAAGGCCGAACCCTCGGTAAAATTTGGTTAGATTAAATTTTTTGTTATTTCAATTTTCCATGCACGTGTGATCCCTGACGATTCAGGTTGTTCTGCTAAGAATCTTCCCCCAACCTATTTTCTCCTATCAAGAGCCTTACAACTTTATTAAACGTAAGGTAAAAGAAAAAAAAAATGAGTTATCTAGTTTGCGTATTTATGCAGGTTTCTTATTTTTGAATTCTTCTATGAAAACACGCTGCAATATATTACACAAAGTTTTATAATTTCTGTATTGGATAGTCATTTCACGCAGAACACCTGTCTATAATTATTATTAAACGGCTTACGGTACATTTGGTATTTAAATATATCTGCACAGATGTAGACGCATATCGAAGAGAAATCAAATACACAAAATAACACGCCTACACTTTCATAATATTCAAAAAAAAGAAGAGCCACCAACTGAAAATTAATTATATGAAATAAATCACCCACCTACGCTTCAGAAGTCTATATAAAGGTGACAAAAGTTATAGTAAACCCGGTTTCGTGATGTAAAAATTCCATTAGAATTGCCTTTATCAGCTGAAACGAGCATCGTCGTTATACGGCGATTTTGCTATGTCCCCCCAGTTATGATTTGCTGCCAATGTTGTACATTTTTTTTTTTTTTTTTTTTTTTTTTTTCCCCCTGCCAAAGTTCTATCCCTCAAGAAGAACGAACGGATGAACGTACAGCGACCCGGGTGGTTTAATGCGATTCTTCGGGACGGTGTCAATCAATGACCCCCCCCCCCCAAATATGTATATAGATTGTGTACTGTTACCTCAAAAGTTTTTGATAACTCGATTTTTCAATATTTCAGCCCATAATTATAACTAACCTTAAAGTTTGATAAAAATTTATTGAACCCCGCCGATGTATGATTTTTGAGCCAAATTTCATGAAGTTCGGTCTATTAGTGTCGGAGAAAAGCTTCGGACGGTGAGCAGACGGGAGATTTATTTATTCATTTTTTCTAATTACTTTTGGAATTCAAGTATCTTGAAACGTGAACTAATAAAGTTTGAGGGGGGGGTTACTTTTTTTTCTTTTCTTGTTCGATTAAAAATATTCATTATTGAAATGATGAACCGAAATTATGGAATATGACGTTATTTCTTTTTAAAACGTTCAATTTTTGCTATCTTCGTAGGGCTGCCAATTCGTATTCCAACTGTTTGGATGGTGGCAGACATGACTTTATCACTTCAGGAGGTGAGGTAGGTACATCGGTGTTGCATATATGCTATACAAATAGTAAAATGAGTCATGTTTATTAGCGTGCTTCTGGCATAATAACTTAACCTATGGGAGAAAAGGCCAACCCCAATTATGTTCAAGTGAACTCTGCAAGAAGTTTAGAGTTCAAACCTTGTTTGGAAGGTATGGTTCGAGGCTTGTCTGGACGTCATTGAGATTTGAAATGTCCACAACTTTTCCTGGGTTTTATACATTTCGGTTGTAAATCAAATGTTGGTACCTATAGATCTTTGTGTAAAATATGTATGTAATATATAATTAACACAATATTTGGAAATTAAGAAAACCCTTGGTTTTGACGCTTTATTGAGTAGATATTCAGTGCATTAGTGTATTATTACTGAAGCGGAATGGACAGCCTTCAGAGGTCGTTTCACAATAAACACTCACCGCAAAACTATTACAGCAATCAGAACAAGAAACTAATCTTTTCGACCTTGTCCACTGACTTCAGGTTCAGATATCAACCACAAAAGGTAGGTAGTTGTTCATTCCATCTGAGCTACAGTAGAACGAATGAATACTGGCAACTGGTGGATCGGTCGATAAAGGAACGAACGCCCCAGTGAAGTTGCATTGAAAATACCGTCGCGTGTGTTGTTTCGTGCTCGATTTATACATATCGCGTTCAATTGAAAATTAAAGTTAAGCATGCAGAGGTTTGATCATGCACATACTATAGTGTAAGAACTCTATCGTCAAACATGAAGTTACACGACTCAAATATTTAATGCAGTTTCTCAAAACTCTGATAGCAGTCTACTTCTCCCACTCTTCATTCAATATTTTGCTTCCGAGTCTTCCGACTTTCGAAAGATGGAAAAAAAGTTTACTTACCTAATCAATGTTTACACCTGCATTAAACGGTTTAGACCATTTTGAACAACTTTGGTTTCGTTCCTGTCCCTCTATCTGCGTAAGTGTCGGCCAGTTGCGGCCCGATACCCGCAAAAGGTATAAATTGTGGCCCCCGCTCTAAAATGAAAAGTATCAGTTGCGGCCCCCTGGCTCACAACCGATAGGCGTGCGTTGCGGAGAGAATCTAACATAACCGACCCCTGAAACGAAATTCAGCCTATCAGCGTTAGCCAAGAGACACCACGAGAGATTGGCAGACCAGTCTCCCAAAAATTAGGATGTTTGCTTACACACATAGAAATGTGATATTATTTTTGATCGAAATTCGTTTTGTTTGAAATCGAGTTAGCCAAGCAAACATGATCACAAAGATCGGGGGTAATTGCTTCTGTTGTCAGTGAGACCAGGTCCGTTCCACATGCTTGTCGACACGTTTCTACAACAGGACACAGAAACAATTGAATATAAAGAGATAAAAGGAAAAAACACTTCGGTGTTTGCAGAACGTCGGTCTATTACATTGAGATGGACGACTGAACAGGAGCACAGTTTCCCGAAACATATTATAATTCAAATGCTTGGCTCGGGCATGTGCGTTTGGACAGACGCTGGAAGAACGGTTGCAGGAGCAGTTGGTTTTAGGAATCAACAACTCGGACTGGCAAGAGGGACTTATAAAAACCCAATAAAACGTGGTTTCAAACAGGTGGAAGACCACCGTTGAAAAGAAGAAACTAAGAGAATTGGACCCTCAGTCTACCAATATAGTTTAAAAGAACCCACGCCAAGTGCAGGCGCAGGGAGGTGTTCTGACGAACAAAAAAACAACTGTCAAAAAGGCGGGTTACAACATAGGGCTGAGAGGAATTGCCCAGAAAAGCATTAAATGTGGTACAAATGTGAACAAATCAGTCATTATTCAAGAATAATTACGATCCTTGTTTGTCTAAGGAAAGAATTAGCCTAGTTAACAGTTCGATTTTTATACAATATTCAGGGGTTGCGCGGATTAATCCGCTACTAGTTTCATAGTTATTAAAATATCATTGGCTAATGCATTCAAAACGTAAATTAGATGAAACAACTAATAATTTTTCACAACCTCGTGTATCTAACCCTCTGAAAGTTCAATATAATTAACCTGATTTAATTTAATTGAAATTTTAGCAATTTTCTAAAAGCATTTTACCGTTTTTCCCCTTTTTTTTGCAAATTTGCTAAACATTTGTATTTTTAAAAAATATCCCAAACAAACTTTTTCTAAATAATATCCTACACTATAAACTAAATTATTTTTCCTCTTATTTTATCCTTTTTAGCGATTTTGTTCAATTGTTGGCCGAAATTCCAAAGTACACCATCAGTGCCAATGCAAGTTGAATATAGGTTAAGCAAGATGGTGAAGACAGCCACCAAATAAAATCCCAGGCCTAGAACGTATTTACAATAGTTAACAGTTGGTATCCTATAATTGTTCTTAAAACGATTTAATCAATAAAATTATGGTTATTTACTTTGTTCGCCTTCATATGGCGGGACTACTATTTGTTCTACCTTCCCGTCATGCGGGTGACCGTGCAACATCCGATAATACACAGGCGCAGTAACCATGGAAAAGGTTTTAGCAAAATGTTAGTTCTACGATTTTAACGGCAATGGCGTCATTTTTGTAGCAGCCATCTTCTCATCTGATAACAAAATGCTAAGTTCTACATGGCTGATCATATACTTAATTCGTTGTCTCTAAAATGTAGGTGATTGAGTGAACTAGATGATGTCGAACTTCCTCTGTACTTCGTTGTGCCATGTGCATTAAATTTGTGCCATATGCTGATCGCCGTTAATTTTTTATTGGTTATGACTGAATTTCCACATGGTTGTGTGGGTTTCATTGCATTTGAATAAATAATAGGTATCAAACCGATGCTCATAAGTTAATGTTAATTCCTTACAGCATTCAATACTTCCTCAGGTGTTGTATATTGGTGCTGATGTAAATGTGTGTATGAGTAAAAAATGTTCAGTGAAAAAAAATGAGTTTGAAATTTTCTGTTCAAATTATAAATAAAACAACCAAATCCAGTGGTTTAGGATGATATAACGTCAATTGCTCGTTTTCCACCTTTTTTCGTAGTTTCACCCGGAAGTTCAATGGAACGTAATAATTGGAAAATATTAAAATAAACTCTGATGTAGCTTTTGAAATTTGAATTTGTCTGTCCTACTATTTTATCCCATTATTATTTGTTCAATAATTTGATTTAATGTTGTCGATAAAATAAAGTTTTGTGGTAGGTACCTAATAGGTACTTGTTTTAATTTTTTTGTGAGTTTAGTAGTATTAGGTTTACAATTAGATTTTATGTCAGTATTATATTTCTGAAATAGCTTTTCATAAATGCTCGATAAATTAATGGAAATAACTGAAAATGGTATAATAATGCGCAATATCTCCAGGATGGCCAAGCCAATTTGAGATTAGCCCCATTCGATTCAGCAAGCCAAAAACAGGGGTATCAATTGCAATTCTTCTCATGTCCTCCTTAATCGGACGTTTTAATCACTGTGTGACGTCAGGTGAAAATTCTATCAGAACCCTTTCTAGTATCCTATGGGGTTCCTTAAGTTTCCCATTTGGGGCCTTTTCTCTCCGACCTACCTAAAATACTCCCTGACCGAATAAAATTTTTGTTTTTTGTTGATAACCTGGAACTATCCTTAAAAATAACCTCAGTGGATAACTGCGATCATCTCCAACATGATATTGATCGGCTTGTTATTTGGTGTAAATCAAACTCTTGTAAGCAAAAGTCTCCTAAACAATTATAATTTTTGATTGTTCAATCATGCAGAGTAACCTTTGCCATCAAATGACAGTATCTAACCTGGGAGTATGTTCGAATATTATCTTTTAATGAGCATATTGATCATATTTGCGGTCGAGCCTTGCGATCGTTGGGATGGGTTAAGCAAAACACTCGTGATGTCGATAATTTAAAAGCATTAGGTATCCATTATAATGCTATGGTTCACCCTCATCTTGAGTATGGAAGTACGATATGGTCTCCATACTGCCAAGACTATAAAAGGCGTATTGAGTCAGTACAACTTAATGTTCTCCGTTAAATTGCCTTTAAGAAACATGTTCGAAAGGATGATCTATACGATTATCTGACCGCCGAGTGTGGTCTTTTGTCACTCCATAATAACGAGGTAGTGGGTGATATTTTATTTATAATTACAAAACCGACTGCCTGAGTTCGTGCGCCGATCCATTCCCCAAGAAGTAAGACTCATTTTCCTTCCCTTTTGTCCCGTTTAATAATAGGTACGTTAAATAACCCCCTTTATTGCAAGGCTAGACATTATAATTTATTACCAGCAGAAAATTCTTCCCTAAATTTATTTTTGAACAGTTTTTTCGTTTAAAAAAAAAAAAATCATATCGTTAGTTGTTCGACACATCCAACTAAGTAAAAGGTAGGTATTATTATTTGTTTGTATTGATTTGTTCTTATACTGAAACATTTAATTTCTGTATATTTCTATTTTCATTCATATCCTGTATTTCCCATGTATTATTATTCCTCATTGTATATTGGGCCACTTAGCCAGTAAATGAATAAACCAATAAATAAATCTTGGTGTCTATTCCCTCTATTTACTTGAGATCTTTCGAATATTTTAAACTTTGTACCCCCTGACCCATTGAGCAAAGTTGAAAAAATGTGAATAAGCAATTATTGTGAACAACGATTAGTTTGGTCTCAACAATCGGTAATAAAATGCATTTGTATGTATAACATGAACATATCCGTAACAGGTAAATATATGTCATTGATATGTTTTAAATGATCTTAAAAAATTCCATAGCGGAAAAAAGAAAATTAGATGTGGCGTAAAACGACTAAATCGGTTAATTAAGAAACGAGACAATTATGCTAGAAGAAATTTGCGTTTGCGCATGCGCAGAATGAAGTACCTATGTAATGATTTGAGAATAATGAAATTGGTAGGTGAACATTACGTTAAAATTTATATAAAGCGGGATGAAAAGTGTGGAAATAAAGCTCATCCCAAAGATTACACATTTGGGCATGGGGAGGAGCCTATAATGATACAATCATGTTGAAACTGATATGGGTCGATCAAATCGTCTTCCCCCAGATTCTACAATTTACAGTGATATTGGAAGACTTGGGGGTAAAAAAATGATGCTAGGTGTGAAGTATTGGTTTAGGAAGAATGAAACTGATAGGGAACCATCTAATGCCGAATCCGCACATTCCCTTAAACTTTAATAAAATGTGAATTAAAACGGTGGAACTGTGGAAATTTATATTGAATGCTCAAATCGTCTTCTCCCAACTATCCTCCAAGTTTGAGCGAGATCTGACTAGGGCGTGAGAAAATGATGCTTGATGGAATTTAAGTTTGTACATGCGCAGATAAATGATTGATTTCGAGACAATGTAATTCATTGGGGACCATTTACACTGTGACCGTACTTTTCTTGAAAATGTCTTAAAAATCGGATATAAACTGGAAATCAGGCTTGTTACAACGATTTGCGAACACACGACAGACATACAAATAGAAACGGAACGAAAGTGATTCAAAATGTTCCAAAAAGTAATAAGCGAGTAGAAATTCTGATTTTGGAGACAACAAATTTTTCATCCACCCCGAAAGTCAAAACTATGCTTGAAATACCGGTAGTCTTGGAAGCAAGATCTAAACTTTCATTCTCACTCACACAAGTTTACCAGGTTCATGCATTATATATTCCCAGGATGACGCATTTCAAGGAGTTTAGCAAGAACTCCTTTCAGGTAAAATGCGATTAAAGAATATATTTATATAATATTAAATCCTTCATACCTACAGCAATTGCTCACTGCTGCTTGACTGAGACTATTTTACTAATTGCACTACTTCCGAAGGTATTAGATAAGTAATGAAGTTTAGCGAATTATTCATGTATTTATTCAGCTACTCGTTTAATTGATGATTGTAAATGTATAATAATAATTATTTTCAATTTCATGAAAAGTTTAAATGTGTTGTCAGAAACAAGTTGCGGTGGTGATATTAGATGTATCGGTATTTATATACGTAGGTATTAAGAACACCTACTATTAAAATAAGTACTTATATAATGTGGAACCGAATGGAAACCTTATAGGTAGTAGTATTTAATCGATAAAATCCAGTTAGGTAAAACTAGTGGTCCAAGACGTAACGCCTTTCTTAAAATTAAAAAAAAAAAAAAAAAAAAAAAACGCTGCAAATTATCACATAAAGGTTTATAATTTCTGTTTTAGATTACCTTTCAACGCGAATAACTGGTATATTCATAGATAACTATTGAACAAAGTTTTTGGGAATTATCTAACTATTAGTAGGCGCTTACCGAAATAAAAATTGAGAAAAAAAAAAAAAAAAAAAAAAAAAAAAAAACGGCGCTCCGCGCCTCGCCAGGGGGCAAGCCCCCTGGACCCCCGGTTACCTCTATTTACATACTTCGGACGAAATTATTGAAACACAGAATGTGTTTGCGTTGTCGCGCAACCAAGTGACAACCAAACAAGCGTCATTGTTTACTATTCATTTATAACATCAATTTATATAGTTATAGTATGAAACTACGAAAAAAAAAAAAATACGAAATAAATTCGTGATAAATCAAGAGCGATTTATCAAGTAAATGTCCTAAAGAGGCTACATACGAAATTACAGCTTCCTAGAGTGTAAAGTATAGAAATTAGCTTTAAAAGCCACTCATCTGATCCGGACCCTGGACATCGTCAAGTAAATGTCCTAAAGAGGCTACATACGAAATTACAGCTTCCTAAGTGTAAAGCATAGAAATTAGCTTTAAGAGCCACACATCTGATCCGGACCCTGAGCATCGTCAAGTAAATGTCCTTACAAACGAAATTACAGAGTGTAAAGTATAGAAATTACCTATTCAAATTATTTAACCTCCGCTTCACAAATCAAACCGTTTTCGTAATGCTCAGATCACCTGCTATGAATCAAATCATCGAAACACAAGCTCAATGAAATCATCAGAAATTAACAAGCGGTTGCAATCATGTTCACAATATCAATTATTGAGAATGATCACCTGTGTGTAAACAATTATTTATATAACGATGCTCATAACTCAGTTTGTTGGACACGCACTTCGCAGTAGTTAACATAATATTGTTGGATAAATCGAGAGCTTTCGAACGAATGGTCAACGAATTTTGTGGGATGAAAAACAACGAAGTACCATTTCCCTAGCAACGACTCGGTTGTACGTGAAAATCATCCGTCACACATTTCGTTACCATCCCGCGTTCCATTTTCGGCTAGTTAGTCCATGGCTAAAACACATTCTGTTAAAAAAAAAATCACACCTACACTGCAAGTAACAGCTTGCTCGTAAACTAGTCCATTTGTACGAAGCAAGAGATAATGTTCTCGCACTGTGACACAAAAATCTGTATACAGGTTATAACCCACTAACTAACCCTGTCCCCTCACCTAACTCAGTTAGTATGCGTATTTGAAAAGAAATTATAATTGAAACTTTCTACAATCTTTTTGAGAAGAATTCAATCATCTCGCAAATTCTCAAACTATGCGCCAAATTTTTATATTAATAAAAAGAAAGAAAAAAAGCTTTTATTGCTTCCGAGTCTACCTATATGTAGCGGAAGCATTTTTTCCACTTTCGGGAGAAAAAAATTCCTGGTTTCCAAAATCAAAATTTCTACTCGCATTTTACGTTTTAGACCATTCTGACCAACTTTGGTTCCGTTTGTGTGTGTGTGTGTCTGTCGTGGTCCGCAAATCCTTGTAACAAGCTCATTCTCCTATTCAGCTGAAATTTTCAGGGAGTGTGTAGGTTAAGGTGTAGACGATCCCCAACAGTTTCATCGTTCCTGACTCAATACTTCACTCTGCACTTGGGCAACGTAAATTCTACTAAGCGTTATTTTTTCACGCCCAGTCGTTCTATTTCTCTTAAATTCGGATGACAGTGGGGAGAAGATGATTTGATTACCCCATATAAATTTCAACATGATTGTATCATTAATAGCTACTACGCATTCGCCAATGCGAAATCCTTGTAACAACCTCAAATTCCACAGTTTTCATCCGAATTTGACGAAATTGTCAGTGAATGCGCGGGTTAGATTGCAGACGGTCCCGTATATATTTCATTGTTCTCAACTCTCCAGTTCGTTCTGCGTATACGCAAACGTAAATAACATTGAATATCATGTTTTTATTTCTTAATTGGCCAATCATGACGTTGATTACAATTACTACTTCTTGGTTTATTCTTTTCCGCTATGGAATTCAAGATCATTAAAAACTTTTCAATGATCTATACATTCATGATAAGTAAACAAGGAAGTTATGTGCCACACCCAACTTGGCAGACAGTTTTTTATATAGTAGAGTCGTAATCTACGTGAAATTCGAGAGAAAAAAGATCCGCCACTAAAACTTATGAACCCGTCATCTAACTACTGCACAAATATGGTGAGAATAAAATGGTTCATAGTAAATAGCGCATTCAATACCTATCTAATATTTACAGAAGAGAAAGAAGAGAAACAATCGCTGAGGAAACGGAAACGCGTACAACAACATTGTGTCGCACGAAGGAACGCGACCTTGGCCCCGGTCTCGGTCATATGGGATCCAGTTAGTACATCTGGTTCACCAACTCCGGATCTGGTGGCTCGCCGTTGAAGAAAACAGAAACAGCGATAAGCTGCGATACTGTGAGCGCACGTAGAGCACAATAACACTCTTTGTATGCGACGCGACGTATCGAACTCATCGTTGTACCTAACAAGGGTTGGGTAATGGCATGACGTTGGCAGTGTTGCCAGATCGGTCCACAAGAATCATACGACTTCGATCAATGGTATTTCAGTGAATTAAGTTGGTTAGTTCATGTTTCCTTTGTTAAATCAATTTAAGGGAGGTTTTAGATTAAATTAAACCACTCCAATGTGTCTTATACTACAGTAGAATAATAAGAGGTAATAATACCGTGGTACCGGGTTATAACTTATTGAAGCTTGTTCTGACGGTTTGAAGCTGTTTCGGGAAATTAAATCGGCAGACGACTATGAGGTGGTTCAAGCTAATCTTGATATTCTTTCGGTGTAGTGCCCACGGAATGTTTTTAATCTTAATCCCTCCAAAAGTTCGGTTATTTCTTTCACTCGCTCACAAAACACACTTGACTTTACTTATTCTATTGGTGGGCTTCCATTGGCTAGGTTAGATAGTGCGCGTGATTTGGGTATTATATTTTAAAAAAACCTAACATTTGGAGTTAATTTAGATTTAATAACTGGCAAGGCACTGAGAATACAGGGTTTTTCAAACCGTGATACAATCAACTTAACAATAATGCACAAGCTATTGTATTTCTGTAAAAGTCTCTTAGTCGCTCTATTTTAGAATATGAATCGGTGGTATGGTCCCTCTATACAATGTAAAAGGACTAAATCGAAAGGGTACAACGCAAATTTTTGCGTTACTTAGCTTTCAGGCTTGGGGTACCTCTCAAGGAAGTTGATTTTTCCTTCCTTTCCGACTGCTATGGTTTGGCCTCACTTGAGCCTAAACGAGTTGTAGCAAATCATCCATTTTTCAATAGGCTTCAATGCTTAATAAGGTATCGGTTATTCTAGTCACCCCACTAGGAAAAATGATGTTCTT
This sequence comes from Adelphocoris suturalis, assembly GCA_030762985.1. Classification (NCBI taxonomy): domain Eukaryota; kingdom Metazoa; phylum Arthropoda; class Insecta; order Hemiptera; family Miridae; genus Adelphocoris; species Adelphocoris suturalis. The sequence continues at coordinate 90,434,942 of CM061042.1, forward strand.
TACGTTAGATTTGCTCCTACGAACTACATTCAGCATAGTCCCCTTATCAGAATGCCTCGCTTGGCAAAATTTTTGCAACAAGCCCAGCCAAAAGGTGATATTTTTTACTATTCTTTAATTCGTATTTTATTAGCAAATAACTGCAGATCTTAAGTATTTAATTTTAATTATTCAAGTAATTGGAATTACTTTTTTTGAATTGTGTAACTAGCAGATAATTCAATTTTTCTTTTGGATAATTTTATTTGTACTATAATTATTATTTTATGATACTACTTATAATATGCCCTGGCGAATGTAAATTTGGTCAATAAATTGGGCTATGCCCTTTTACAGATAATTAAATAACAATATTATAGCCCTGGAACCGAGACTGAGAATAGTAATTTCAGGAGATCGTTTGTAATTAGATTTTGAACATTTAGGGCCACTTTCACCAACAACTTAAATAGCTACGTTGAAAATAATCTTGAGGGTCGAACCTTGGCGTCTTTCACCAATCCAAAACTCGTTTAGAGCAACGGAGATTCCTTAACGGAGTTTAGGACACACTGTCCATTAAAAAAGTTGGACTCTTTGAAGCCGGGGCAATAAATCCGCCACAAAAAAAAAAACCAACAACTACCTTTTATCGTCCGGCTTCCATTTAAATTACCAAATAATAACATATTTGAGACATTTGTGGACAAAATCGGGAAGCTTTGTATCATTTCTAATCAATATCGTTGGACTCCATTCATCATCCCATCATGATGTGACACTATCATTATCCATCACATAATACATGATTTTCTTCATATCCTTGTGCTTGGCTGCCAGTAGTGTATGTAATGAGGCTGTTTCTACTTCAATCTAGAGCTCGTTGTATTGTTCTATTATACAACAAATAATAATAATAAATAATGATAATGTGTTAATGAGGAACGAGGTTCGTTCCTCATTATGTTAAGTGACAGAATGCCAGGGATCGCGTTATGAGGAGCGGGCATGTTGAATATTTGCCTACTTTCTGGCTACATATCTATACTATCAACGAATACATACCATACAAATATTAGGTGCGTACCTACTTATTGTTGAACTAGTTTTCAAACAATTATAGTTTATTTAAATGGTTACTCCCTAGAATTTTTTGAAATTATTTACCGTATTTCAAGGAAGGGGTCTGTGTCTATAATTTTTTTTCACGCTGAATCGAATAGTAATACTTGCAGATTTCTCCGATTCCGTTACGACCAAGTTTCACACATTTTAAGTTTATTTGGTATGGTCAATTGTACGTGTTTTTAGGAATAAAACTAGTAAAAAAAGAGTGTAAATTCTTGTAAGTAGGAATAACAACTTACTGCTCACAAAAGCTTTGCAGCCATCTTGACATCACCGCTAAAGGAGATTAGTAAATATAAATCGCCGGATTTTGGGGGTTCAAATACTCGTAGGAGTTTAAGCTCGTAAAGCGCTCTGGTGAAAGACGATGTGCTGGAATCTCCGATAATTTCCAATCTTTTCCAGCTTATTTCGTTTATGTTTTTGGTGAAAGTGGCCCTTAGTCCATTCTGAGTGAGAATATCGTTGTCTGCCATATTAAAATAGGTGAATTGGTGGAAAATTTGCTGATTTTAAAAGTTGTTATCCAACTGTGCTTCCAATAGAAATTTTTTATTGGAAAATTAAAAAAAAAAAAAAAAAAAAAATAGTACCTAATAATAATAACAAAAAAACAAAACAAAATAAATGAAATAAAATAAAATAAAAAGTTTGTCAAGTTCTGTGGGCACTATAGCTTCCTCACATAATATATTGTAACATGAACGCATAGAATCAAATGAAGAACGAAGTACGAATTGAAATGTTTGAATGCAAAGTACGACAGTAATATATTAGTGTAGCTAATATATTACTAAATAGGGTTGAAATTCATTTTTGCGCATGCTCATACCGCACCATCAATCCAACGGCATTCACCATCTATGGCAATGGAATTGGGAGAATATAGACTTAGAGGTTAACCCCCACAATCCTTGAAAATATTATCAGAATCGCTCCATTAGTCTCAGAATGTTACCAATATTAGTTTTGCCCATATAAATTATTTATTACGCAACCAATCGCGATAAATTCATAAAGCATCTTTCTGTAATATATACATACCCAATTACCCCCAAGATTGAACGAAATCGCTCCAACAGAAATTTACGTTCACGCATGCGCATGCGCAACTGTTTATTCTATGGTCATGAAATTTATAGGGAATTGTCTATGAGCTAATTCGCACAATCCCTGAAAATTTCATCAATATAGGATCAAAACTTGGCATAGTATATATATAAAACTAGGGTTTTCCACAGATAGACGGATATCAGGCAGGCAGACAATTGGAACCGAAATTGATCAGCAAGCTCTGAAACACAAGACGCAAGTGACAATTTTGATTAAGGAAGACAAAAATTTTGTCCGCTTCTCGTACGAACACAAAGCTACCACCACCACCTGCTCCTTTGGTAGTGAGAAAGCAAAAAATAAAGACACAGCCTATCATTTCGTATCACATTATGGGCATTAAGTACATATATTTTAAAGTGCATTCAGCAGATGAAAAAGTGGACCGAAACAAAAAACATGAATTTTGTGAAATCATTACTTTTTTATTATAGCATTCATCGTTCGAAAAAAAATAGAAAAATAATAAACGATTCGCCAAACGCGTTACGGGAAAGCTTCCTCGTGACCTCTGTTTTCCAACGGTGATGTCAAATGAATGTTTACTTATATGATTTTTAATGAAAGTTTATAGGTTAAAAATGCATCAAGGAGTTTCTTAAAAAATGACAGTTCATCTACTGATGAGTTTGAAGTCGATTTCCCCATAATGTGTTGCGTTGAGTCGAATAGGTACACTCACAGATCCCTCCGACTCAGTAATTACCGAATTTTTAGGCTTTGATTAAAAAATTCTTTTGCTCATCTTATTATGACTTTCTAGAAATTTGATAGGAAATTTAATGCTTTTTTTCAACGGTGTCTTTTTTTAATTATTATTATTGCCCCCAGTGAACTCTAAGGGAGTTATGACCGTTTCAAAGTCTTAGGTACTGTTAACTCAAAGCCAGGTTTATTGTGCCAAGTGGTTAACGGGCTCATCCAGGTACATTTGGAAACATGATTAATATTAAACGTGAACATATGTGGAAACTAAACGCTTATAGAGAAATTTTTTGAAGGAACTTTAGATGAAAAATTAGCTGTTGAATCGATCCCTGAAGGTTTTTTTTTTCGCCTAAAGTGTTAACGTCTATATGCATCATATAACTACATTCTGTAATTTTCAAGCAGATATCAATGACGAATTCGTTCTTTCTTCATCACGCAACTATCCAGCGTTGTGCTAACTTGTCTCCCATTCAACATACGCTTCTGAAATTGGTATTGAAACGTTTAAGGGGCAAGGATTCACACCTTCATTGAGAATACCACAAAAATGTTACCACATTTTTTCAGGTATTACTTTATATTAACAATGTTGGGAATATAGGCGGGGAATATTCCTATATTCCATTTATTTAGAATTCAGAAACGTGAGGTAACCAGATTTTCCAAAACCCAATTACCGAACCTAACCAGATTCAACCAGTCCCGCGATATTATCGCGAAAACAACCGACCACCGAGGTTGACGGGAGATCAGCACTTTCTTCTGCATAAATTTTTAGGTTGTGAGTAAAACAACTGCGACAACTAAAACCCCTCCACATTCTTACAATCGGAAAGTAAAAAGTCTATCGAGTTGGGAGGGAAGTATAGCTTTCTCACTTTTTGTAACATAGGTAGGTATATGGAAATAGTTGGAAGAACCGATTGCGACCAAAACGACGTTAACAGAAATTCATAATTAAGTATGTGTACATACTGCTATATTGATCCGGTGGCAGTCAAAATCATACAAGGCTATTTGGATGCTAACTCATACAATTCCAGAAAATTTCATCAAAATCGGAACATTAGCCTCGGAGTTATCGTGAGACAACAAAATTTAGTTTCGCGCATTCACAATAGTACCTAATTACTGAACTACTTGCGATGAAATATGGCACCATCTTAAAACTGATACCCGTTTGAAAGAAATCGAACATATACTTAGATCGTAAGAAACCAAAGTTATTAGATATTCACGTTTACGCATGCGCACAAGTCATTATTGATCCGGCACTAATGAAGCTACTCCGCACAATCCCTAAACATTTTCTTTAACAGAAAGCACATCATCTGATTGTCTTTTTGTTCTTAAGGTACCTTGATACTTAATAGCAAAATTTAAATCTACTATTCCTCACCCCACAAACATAGTTCACCTGTCGTTATGTTCATAATTCATCAATCATCACTCCATATTTACCATTCTTTATCCTCTCGAGACCAACTAGACGGCATCATTCAATCATCAGATGAGCAACACTTTTCGAATCTGTAGATAAATGCATTCAAGTTTTTGGGTCACAAAGTACTACTGAAGGTCCATGGCCCGATTTTTATTCATTTATTTGATTTTTTTGTCTCGTTAAGTAAATTCTATACGGCTAAAACCTACAGGTATTTTATCTTTCCGCCTATCTGTTCATATCATTTCAGGATCTCTAGGTTGAAGGATTTTTCGCTGAATTGTAGCTTACATGGTTATTTCTTCTTGGCGTACTTACCAGCTGTACCCGATCACTTTCCTCGCTCGTCCGAATGTATCTCGCAGTGTACCACTATACATATCTAATCAACTGTGTTAGTAGGTATTGCCATGAAAATACCATCAACAGTTACATTTACCGCACCGAGAGAGGCTCCGTGCTATTTGTGGAATCTCAAGTTGAATAGATACAAAATTAGCACAATCAGCTAATTGGAGAGGTTTCTCAAATTTCAATTATAAACTATCGCACCCAGAGAAGCCCCGTTCCAAAGTTCAGCATTTTTAGTGAAATAGGGATGAAATTAGCTGCAGAACCCACTCAGTCGAATTGAGCGGTTTCTCAACTTGTGATATTGCACCTAGCGAAGCCACTTTCCAAATTTCAACATCCAAGGTATATAGTAACGAAATCGTAGAGCTCGCTCTGCTGAATAGATTGTTTCCTCAAGTTGTTTTAAAAGACAACCACACCCAGAAAAGCCCCGTTCCAGATGTCAGTATCTTAAGTTGGATTGGAGCAAAATCAAGTACAGAGCTCATTTTGTTGATTAGAATGAATGGTTCCTTAAATTGTAATTATTCTCTACTACAGTTACAAAGTTCTCGTTCCAAAGTTCAGCTTCTCAATTTGAATAAAAACCAAATTAGCTTCAAAGCTCACTTTGCTGATTAGAGTGATTCCCCGAGTTGCAATAATCACTACCACAATAACATCCATCGGGGCCCCGTTCCGAAGTTCAGTACCTATCTCAAGGTAGATTGGAACCAATTTAGGGACAGAGCTCACTGCCGATTTAATGGATGGTCCCTTAAGTTTTAATTATACTCCACCGCAGCCAGAAAGGTTTTGTCCCAAAGTTCATCATCTTGAGTTGAAAAGGAACAAAATTTAAAAAAATAAACTCACCCCGCTGATGATATCTGGTTCTCAAGTTATAGTTACTCTACACTCCCGGAGAAGTTAGGTTCAAAAGTTCGGCATCTTAAGCTGAAAAGGAACAAATTAGCTACAGAGCCCTCCTAGCTGATAAGAGTGGTTTCTCAAGTTTTAATATTATGCTCGACCGCACGCAGAGAGCCCCTGTTCCAAATTCCATCAGCATCTCAAACTTGATGGAAGAAAAATTAGCTACAGTGCTCACTTTGCTAATTAGAGCGATTCTTCAAATTGTAATTATACTCTGTGACACCCAGAGAGATCCCGTTCCAACGTTCAGCATCATTCATTTAGTTAAATATGAACAAAGTCAGTTATTTTATAGGTTTGGAAGGTAGCTTGTTCGCTTCCCTTGAATGGCCTATTGCACCGTCATACTTAGGTATATGTTTGAAATAATTTGTTTCAATGCTGCCAGAAAAATATAAAATTATTATGCAGTTACGTCTAATATAACCATGCGAATGGTATAGGGACCGTACATTTGGATTTTTCAACTTGTGAATTTTATAGGAAGGCCGAGTAAATTTGAGCATTTTATTGTTACGACAACAGTGTTGAGGATAATCCTGATTTCTTAGATATAATGAGAGTATTGAGGGTAGGAGAAAGTGAATAGTGATTTGAGCATGAGCAACCTGCGGAAAAACTGATCGGAACAAGAAAACTGTCAAGAGCGAAGTGAACGGATTGACTGCTGGTATGGTTTGAAAAATTAGGATTATCCTCAGCACTGTTGTCGCAACAGTACGAGTATAATACAACCAGGATGAAGCTGGGATTGTAGCGAAGTAAAGAGAGGGGCTATTAAATGTTAATTAGTAGCCATGGGTTCGTCAGGGTGTCTACCTCTGTTCAATGTGCAGTATGGTGGAGAATGGAACGACGGAGCATTTCTTAGCAGTGCGTCCGTCCAGTCCTGGTGTATAGGTACCTACTAGACTGAGATGTTTCGGTAGGGTGATGTTGTTGGCACCTGAATCATTTTCCGTTTTAAATGGAACCAATTGGTTGGTTCTATGGAGATATTATCGAGAAGCGTGGAGCTATAGAACATATATTTTGGGTCAATTCAATTATGATTATTAAATTTATCTAAAAGCACAATTATTGTATGTCTTAGTCCTCTTGTTCCTCCCTTAAAATATGTTTGTAAATGTAGTAACAAATCAATCGCTGACTGAATGATTCAGGGCCGTGAGTGTACCATGTTTTCCTTCAATAGTTATGTTCTGATAATACGAATTTATTAAACATGTTTCATTTATTAATTCTTTCATTCAGTTATGTGAACAGCGAGATGATTTTGGTCACAGTACTCCTTATTTGGCATACAGTTATCCAACGAAAATCACGGTCTAATGAACAGCGTACTGGGAGATGTTTCTCAATGCAATTACAATGCAAATGCAATTACAATGAATATTTCTCAAAGAAACCAGTATTTGAATAAGATCATATAAAGCTTCCCTACAGCTGCGGAAGAATTAATATTTCTAGATTATATTCCCTCAAATCTCCAATTTCACTCTTATTTACGTCGCTTACATATTTATTGTCTTTGTTAAGTTTTTCTATAAGTTTATGTTGAGTTTTCTGAAAATATAACATCGACTGAAGACGAATCTAATAATAATTATAAAACTAGGTTTATCAACGAAAAAGTTTGTCTGTAGTTAATTAAGCAAGTTCGATCGACGGCGTTTTCAAGCCGATTTGAGAGGATTTTCCCCTCTCATTAATGGTAATTTTTAATTAAATCTAACACAATCAATTCAGGACATTTGCACTTTGTGAAGTAAACACCAGACCTGTGGAGCTTGATATCTGTAAACCTTGCCCGGTAGGGGGTGAACCACCCCCCCCCCCCCTCCGGGTTGCTGTGTACAAAAGAAGCCCGGGGGGGGGGTGGGGGGGAATAAATAATTCCTCACAATCAACCAGACATATCATTTCACCTGCATTCTTAGCTGTCACACACCTATTAAATTTATTGGTACAGGATTCAGCCTAACACTCTAATCTGATAGTAATATAAAGTGGAACATACCTTCTTTGGTTATTTTCGCTGACGTCCTTTTGTAAACCGTCCTTAACTTCGACTACAGCAACTCCTGTTTTGTTAGGTGTTCCACCTTTTTTGTCTGAAAACAAAGGAAATATTTGCAACATTTTAAAATGTTGTATTTACATGTTATATTTATAATTTACTCATCAGTTTATTATATTGTCTTTTACATTTTTTAAAGTTCAAACACTGAAGTACTAGGTAATTATATATTATATACGTCAACCCATAAATATGACAAAGCAAACATTATGTGATCTCAGCTCTTCGTTATTCTATTGTGGATCAGCATTGTAGCTCTTTATTTTCGTGGAATTAGACAACGTTCTTCCTTATCTTCCGTTTTTCATAAAATGGGTTTCCATAACTTTGTCGCGAGTGATTTAGTTCGTATTATATGTTCGTTGTGTGTACAGATAGGAAGGATATTCAAAAGAGGTCCGTAGGAGGAAATTTTCAAGATTTAGACATGTCAGAAGTACTGTAACAGTACAACAGAAACGTTTGAGTAATAAGGCAATCATCACTTGTTAGGAATTCGTATGTATCAATAGTGAAGGTGACAAATAATCGACATGCATAAACAATTGACATCATTATTATATAGAAAGGAAAATTATTTTAAAAAAGATAAAAGAAACATGTTGCAGTTTGAATTTTCGGTGGTAAGTGATTCTCTCCTGTTTGGTATCACTTGTAATATTTGGTGGTAGCTAGGTTGTTCTAGCTAGTAACCCCTCGTTTTTTGTCGATAAAGCCGAATGGGGAAATTTTGTGAATGAGACTTTCTCATTTTAGATCTCAGAATCGAATTCTGCATCATTGAGAACCTCCAACTGCAAATTTTCAGCCAACAAAGAAAAATACCGCAGGAAGCAGGACTATGATGAGCATGTAATATGAGTCAGGTTACCAGATGTGACTATTCCTATGGAGACAGGTATGACGATGTCCAGAAGGCTCTTTTCTCATATTAGGGGATTTTATTAAACCAAATCACTTATCATCACAGTGCTACGGTGTTTGAATTATCTCTAAATTTTTAATTTTAAGGAAAAAACCCCTATTTTGGCGCTCCTTCACTTTCATCTCATAAAATATCTGTAATTCTAAGTGGAATGTTTTCAAATTTCTACAGTACCTACTTTAAAAATGATTTCATTCAAATTTTTCTTAATTTGGACCAATAAAATCACAATTAAGTACAAATAATTATTACAATAATTTTTGGATTTCAAAATAGAGCAATCTGTGGGATAACATTTCGTTGTTACAATTTTTGTAGCTATTACTTATGAATTTCTACTCGTCATTGTTCATTTATATGTACTTATGCACTGCAATTGTTTACGGCAAAAGTCAATATACAGAAAATATTAAACAGGCGAGATACCACCTACAATAATGCATGAGCAAGATATTACATAATTAAAAATATAGCATGAGGATATAAAATATACAATGTATGCAATGGCACAATAGCGCGCGCCCAATAGTAATTACTCAGTCAATTACGATACAATTTATAGGGTTAAATTTTTACACCTGTACCCAACTACACCTCGAGTTTGAATGTAATCGGACCAATACATCGAACAAAATCGTCGTTATAAGAAATCAATGTTTACACATCCGCACACACTACTATTTATCTGATGAATCCATAAGGGGCAGTTTAGGAGCTAACCATGGAAATTTCCATGAAATTTAATTAAAATCGGACTAAAACAGTACAGTTTCGGGTGTGTCAAGGCATTGATACACACATACTGACACAGACAGATACGGAACAAAATCGATCAGCAAGATCTGAAACGCAAAAAACAAGGAACAATATTTTGATTTTGGGGAACGGAAATTTTTTTGATTTCCTGCATGAACACAAAGCTTCCCAAGCTTCGATAGTGAGGAATAAAACAAAGTTCGCTATAAATAGTTTTCACTCGCACTTTACGTTGTAGACCATTCTGAATAATTTTGTGTGTTATCGGTCCGTGTGTCCGCAAAACTTTATTTCTAGTTTCCATGAGATTTTGATGAAATATTCAGAGAATTTGCGGGTTAGGTTGTGTGCGCGTAGATGCTCTCCTACCGTTTTATTGCCTCAAAATCAAGCATGATTTTCTTCTAGACGTCTGATCTTTCTCAAATTTGGAATGTAACAGGAAAAAATTGGCTTAAGGGGAGTGTGTCACCCAACTTTTTTCTTCATTTTTCATTTTATATATTAAAAAAAAAATAAAATAAAATAAAAATAAATAAATAACACTGGACTAAATTTTGCGTCAGTAGGTAAAACAAAAATTATAATATCTTCATAATTTTAGGAGTTATGATTTTTTTGTTGTTTTTTTCATCTAGGATTCTCGTCTTCTGCTTCTTCAAATTTCTTATTTATCTATTCATGAACGTAAAAATATATGATAGAGAAGAGAGGAGTTCGTTGAAACCAAGCGCCTGATGTTCAAGTCGTGAAGGTGAATGATATAATATGTATATCATTTTACGGATACAAGGAATCTATGTGCCATACCCAACTTGATAGACTTTGTTTTATATAGATACTAGACTGATTTATTTATCTATTCATTAACGAGCAAGTCTATTTACATAATATTAAGAAGCTCCAGTATAAAGCATGATATTACGTTGAACCATAATTCATGATATAGTAGTCATAATATAAATTATAGGTAAGTCTAAATAAAATGGCTTACCGCAACTCATGTTGGGGAACAAATGCCCACACAATTATTTTGTTTTGCATGTAGGTGTATCGTAGTTGTATTATAATCCATATGTTTGTGTTGATACAGTTTAACTCGAATGAATGAAAAAGTATCTACCTTGTGCTCCGGCCATCAACTTGGGAGAACTCATACCGAAACATAAAAGCAGCTTCCTCGGAACTGATCGCGGGAAAGGCGACTACCAACACGACCGGGGTCGACTGGAGAGCACGGCGAACTATCCGTGTCCAACTGTTTGGGACTGCGTTTACATGTTTGGGCTCACTTCCTACTGAGGCTATCAGGGCCCAGTTCCTTACGTGATATCCGAACCCAAATAGCGTCAAGCCGTCTTGACAATGAAGGTGCGCTTGCTATTTTTATCTCAAGCCTCTTCGTTGTTATTGAATCGCGGAACTGAGCCAAAGTTTGCTATCAGAAGACGGTTTTAAAGACGGAATTTGATTACGGTCGTGAACACTAAAATGTGTTGATCTCAGAGCCGTTTGTATGAGCACTAGCTAGTGGAGGGTCCACATCGTTTCAAAAACACAAGTTCTTTAAGTGTTATCTTACTTTCGTTTATTTAAATTCTCCCATTTACATTGCATCACAACAAACCCACTACACCTTATATCTTACTAGCTGACCAAATATAAATTACAAAGTGTGCAATATAAATTATTTCTTGACATTATTTTGGTTATTGAATAAACTTTGTTCGATTTGTTTCCAGTATGTTACCAAATTTTTTAAATCATAAAACACAAATACAGTTCTTAATTTTGCAAGCATTGCGTAAATACGGTTCTAGCGCAAGTTTATATCAACTGATCCAGGTCAGCTGGATGAGGTGGACGTGGCGCCATCTTTCATTCACCAACATAAATAATTTTGATCTGTACGAAATACCACCAACTGTTCAATTATTTGAAAAATAATAAACTCGCGATGAAAAAATGTGAGGGTCACCTAGTGGTATGAAATATACGACTTATTCTCATAACTACCCATATTCGTACAACACTTCATGAAAATCAGTCGAGCCGTATCGGAGAAGCGTGACGATAAACACCGTGACATGCGATTTTCATCGATATAGATACCTACTTAAGTATATCTATCTCTTACATCTCAAGAATTATGAAATGACTTATCAAAATATGGATAGGTATGTAATCGGTTTTTTTCTTACAGTTTTGGTATGAAGTGAATTTCTCAGAAACTGTAAATAATGGAAAACCCGTTATTACTTCCGACTCCATTTTCACTTTCGGGAAAAAAAAATTTTTCTTCTCTCCAAAATAAGAATTTCCACTCGCATTTTGCTTTTAATACCATTCTTAATAACAATTATTTCGTGTCTGTTTGTGTTCACAAATCCTTGCAACAAGCTTAATTTTTACGAAATTAAAAGAAATGCGTGGGATTTTCAAGGGATGTGCGGGTTAGGCTGAAGATGGTCCCTTCTGTGCCTTCTTTTTTATCGGTTTGTTTGCCATTTTCAATTATATTTTCTTGCAGTCAGTAAATTAATATGTATTGTATTTTATTGATTTCTACCTGTTAAATTGTTCACGAATCAATACTCTATCTTTCTTTGCATGCGGAACTGAAGCAAAAGCAATCAATCAAACAATCGAAAGCATCAATTTCTCAAAAATAGTAGTTTGATCTCGCTCTGTTTGGAGAGTAGTCAGGAAAAGACGGTTTAATCGTCCCATATCAATTTCAATCACTCGTATTGTTACGACTACGGGTTTCAATTATTACCCCTGAAATCAGAGTTATAGTTACTTTGTTACAATGTTGATACAAAATGGGAAAATAAGGAAACAGTTTCGTTCTGGAATGAATCCATAAGTCATTTGTTGTTTCATTAATTTATATTATCAACCTACAACATAAGTATAATAAATGGCGCAGTACGGTATGGAAGATATGCTTGATCAGACCGACCTATACTTTTATGATGCAACTTGGTCGTTTCAACTAAAGGAGAAGGCCCAGAGAAACCAAAGGGGAAGAATTCACACGAGCGGAAGAATTTCTAGCAGCAATTCTATGGACTCTTTAAAACCAACAACTTAGCAATCTGGAATTCGTGAACCAACTGAAGGACTCAATGCCATCTTCATTTAGCGCAGCAATGGAGAAAATTCAAATGCTTCCCAGATGATGTTGGTCCCCAAATTTGGAAAATTTGATGGAAAAAATGAGATTTCTACGACGTGGATGTACCCATACAAAAATGCTTGTCTACATAACAAGTGGAATTCAGACACCCAAAAGATAAATCATCTTCAATCATGATGTATCATTGGCTCACTGGCTGAGAAATGGTTCAATTTTCGAATTGACAATGGAAGTGAAGCCACTAGCGATGAGTGGAAAGAATCATTCATATCAGCATTCGGTCAGCACCCAGTGCAGCTACTATCCGATGCTCTTCAGCATCAGTGTCAAAGTGGTTTTTTAATGGAATACTATTATGACCAGCCACGGTTTATATTCCTTGCTTTCGGCAGGTTACAGGAACAAACATTTAATCTTCGAATTTTACATGGTTTAGCAAGATTTTTTGGTGGGTAGAGGAGCTGATATAAGCAGCATCAATACTCTTTGGCCTCGAATGGAGCGGTTAAAACACATCCCAAGTACATACATTTAGAATGAAACCACGGCGTCATACAATGGCTAGCTTGACGGAGAGGATACAAGAATGAAGAACAGAAAAAAGGACTACATAAAGGAAAACTCTGAGCGTAAAGTAAGTGGAAAATCACATTGTAGGAAAGGAGAACAAAGAAATGAAATCCCGAAGTTTACTGCAATTAATCCCTCACATCATTCACATGAGTATTTTTTTCCTATTCACAAAGCACTCCTCCAGGGGACACTGCACTTGTCTTGCCCTTGTTTCTCAATGATGTTAGAGTTAAGGCCTTGTTAGATAGAGGGGCTATAGTGAACTTGGAGTCAGATGAGGTTGTATCAAATAACACATAGGATTTGGTGAATGATACAACTACATTGACAGGTTGTAATGGCTTTACACAAAACGTTTCTGTTGCAGTTCTCCTTGCTGTTAAATTAGGCGAGTATATTGTTAAAACAAAGGCTTTTGTTGTTAAAAAAAAGTCCGTCCAACGCTATTATTGGATGGCCAACATTAAAAGCATTGGGTCTTCGTCTCATCAGGCCCAATAAAAGCGGACAAATAGTGTGTGAGATGAGGGCGACTAAAAGGCAGATATTTGGTCGTGCTGACATCATTAGGTTGTATCGTCAACAAGTTTCAGGATTACCGATCCCCTCCAAAGAAATAAATGATTAATATGAAGGCTGGTGGCGGGGGGTATTACGGTGCTCTTGAACGTCAAGTTTTACCAAGTTACATTGATTACCAAGTTACATTGATTTTACCGGGTTACATTGACTACCGAGTTACATTGATTTTAACCAGCAGTTGTCCAAAACACAAGAAAACGACTGAATATTGAGCACCGAAATTGCATTTCAAAATTTACTAGTGTAAATAAAAGGGTTCCATGATTGTGACTAGTGAAATTAGCTTCTAATTTTGGAGGAATGTGGTATTTTGAACCTACTGCTCTTGGGAAAAGTTTACAACGTGTGCTTGCACGATCAAACACGAGAAAACCCTAATATCTATTACTTCGCACTTCCATTCAATATTACCTGGTTTTGGCTCCTTTTTGGATTTTCTTCGAGATATCTGGGGTTCCTTTTCACTTGGTTTGACCGGTTTATTACCTTTTTCCATCGGTATTGATAAACTTACAGCTTGACTGTCCGATTTCTAACACTGTTGAGGTGAGATTCCCCATAAGTTGTGAGGTTAAAAATTACACTCTAAGATTTATGAATAACTAAACCGGCTCAAAGATCGTTGACCAGAGCTAGATGAAAAACATGTAATAGTTACAATATTACTTATTGAACTCATACAACTGAATGGGACCAACACCAGCAAACGGTAGATGTAACACGAATAAAAATAATCTATTTTATCTATTTATTAGGTAGAACGATAACGCGTTTCTTCTCATTGATTGGGTTGTCATGGGCGCGCAGTATATGTAAAATGTAGTTTTCAATTTGTCAAAATGAATGACGCCATTCAACTAGGTACCTACCTATCTATTATATAAATAAATTTAAAATGTTGTTTGTTTCTCCCAAGTTGCTATTAAAACGGGTAACCGGATTTTAATGTGGCTTTTTGAGGATACCCGGCGAGTTCCTAAGATGGTAAAAAAAAAAAAAAAAAAAAAAAAAAAAAAAAATAAAAAAAAAAAAAAAAAAAAAAAAAATCGGTCACTATGATCAGCTGAGCGAGTTTTGAGGTTAATTTATTTCCTGAAATACTGAAATTTGAAAAGGAGCCACTGTGGGAGAGCTGGGTTACAATAAAATCGTACGAAGGAGAGACCCCAGATCCGAAGAATGAGCACCGAAGCTAATTTCTTTCTTAACTAACCTGCGATAATACTCTAATTTGGAATTGAGCCACTATGGGACTGCAGAGTTAAAATGACTTCGTCCAGAAAACCGCGGATCAGTAGGGTGAGCTCTGGGACTAATGTCTTCCTATTAAACTAACAACAAAAAAAAAAAAAAAAAAAAAAAAAAAAAAAAAAAAAGGTTTGCCGAGTTACAATGACATCGTACGGAAGACCCCACTATCAGGCGAGTGGGCTCTGAAGCTCACCTACGATGCGGCAATTTTCGTTTTAACTTATTGTAGTGGAGACGTTGCACAGTGGGCCAGATTTGACATCTGGCGCACACTTTTGATTTTATGAGCTATTCTTATAGGAAGTTTCACGATGATTTCGAATATACCCCATAATTATATACTGTATCTAAAATTGACGAATCTGATTTTTTTACCGAAAAACAACCACGTTTTTCTATACAACAATAAAACACGTTTTTTGAAATAAGTATTTATTAATTTTTCGCCTATACTATTCAAAATTTTTTTGTAACGCATGACAGTTGCAGACAATTAAATTCTGCTTCAATTGACAAAAAACAGGCCAAAACAATTGAAAATGAGAACGTTATGTAATTTTGAAATAGGTATGTCATGTCAAAAAAAAAAAAAAAAAAAAAAAAAAAAAAAAAAAAAAAAAAAAAAAAGTTGTTTTGAGGTTTAAGGTACAAATTAATGAGAGGATTCGCTTCCAGGCAATAGTTGTAGAGGATAACATTTCGCGTCGAATTAGCACCAAAAACATCAAAATACATAGACAATTAAGTATGTTACGATATTTTGAAGTATTGCTTTTACAGCTATATTTTACATTTTTTCACTTGACAACCTCGGAAACAATATAGAACCACTTGATCTTGCTATGGACTTCTTTATTAGCTATGCTAGATCGTGGAAAAAATAACCGCGTTCACAGGTACCAATAGCTTCTTCGTCATCTGAAACGAATATTGTATTAAAGAAATGAGAAAAAAAAGTGGCACCCAGGCCCAGGGGGGTGCGGGGTGGCCTTTTTGTGTTTTTTTCCGTTTATTTTTTGTCTCATGCTTTGATTGTCCCCAAACCGCCTGGATTAATTCCAATAAGTCGTCCCTTTTATGTACGGCTTTTTTGATCTGTATGACCTAGCATCTGAGTGACGTCCCAATAAGAAAAGCTATACCCATCTAACTCACAGACACCTGCTTAGCGCGGAAGCTCAAGATGTTGTGTGTGGGATATGAGGGGGTGATCTATCCATCCGCTACTTCCTAGGGTCCAGCATCGGCCTCCTCAGTGGATTGACGTTTTATCTGGCCCAGGAAAAGTCCAATCCCTGTCTTCCTGGCCTGAAAGCCGCTGAGCTCTACTACGAACGGTGATATTTGGTCTGTGAAATATTTGTGTATATCTAGTCATAGTTTTATTTCACTTTGCTTATTCCATGAAATACCATGTGTTTAGTTATAAGCCTGTTCATCAACAAGACATAGTTGTATTATTTTATTTTTGGGTTGTGTATTCCCTTTAGGGGCCCAACAGTGCACTTCACTGTACTCCTTATTTTTCCCCTCCGATGCGCCAGTGGAGTCTACGATGACACTCAGTTTAGTGATGGAGGATAACATGGCTCACCGCTAGTGATTGAGAAGCGGCTTAAACCATTCAATAAAATAATAATAGAACTCCCAAAAGCGCTCACTTCCAAATTTCAGCATCGTAGGCCAATCATGGAAGAAATTAGCGGGTAGGGATCCCTAATCTCATCTCCATCTCCATAGGTCCAGAGGAAGTTAGCCTCAGGGGTCCCTCAGCTGATCAGTGCACCTCCGAACCCTGCAATTGTATTCTAGAAGTCCCAAAGACGCTCGTGGGTAGGTTAGGTAAGAAACTAGCCACAGGGGTCCCTCAGCTAATTAGTCGGCCTCCGTACCTTAAAATAGGATTTCAGAAGTCCCGAAGATGCTCCATTCAACATTTCATCATCATAGGTCGATTAGGAAAGAAACTGGTCTCTGGGGCACTAATTACGTACCTATTTTAAAATAGTTTGAGCTTCAAATAAGGAGAATAGTGATTTGGATGCTTAATGTCCAACAGCACTCAGTTTTGTTGTATGACCGAATAAAATATCGAACAAGTTTGACATCACACCAAGCTTGCAACCACTGCATTACTACGGAGGGAAAATTTGGCTGCATGAGATGTGGAATATTTCTGATAAGTCACGGGCTTTCCTATTTTGTCTGGTTGCGTACCAGAGCAAAGACATGAAAATGTCAAAAATTATGATAACAACGATTAATTACATTACACCCTCCATTCACCTCCTTGCTTATTAAGTTTTAAAATCCTGGCACATGTTTGGTTTCATTCTATCTATGCCCCTTGACCAACCCTAAAAAATCAATCGGTAGCAGTCCACAAATCTTCGGACTGCACCTTTTCCGGTTGCTGGCCACTTTTGCCGGGTTATAAGTATGTGAAATGCCCCATTCAATCCTCAGCCTCACCCAAACAACCTGGTAGGTATACCCGGAGACGTTTTCGCGCCTGCCAGGTAAATGCAAAACGAGGTTTACGCTCTCATTCAACCCTCCTTACACCATTCAGTACATACATGTGAACTTGCATGTTCAGAGGATTTACTCTATTTTACTACGTTGTATCTTACTCGTGTTGATAAGTCTCTGTATCTCTCTGTTGGTTGTCTAGTCTCGGGTTTTTTTCCTTCTTGCCTAGTGGAGCACAGTATTTTGTTTTGGAATGCGATTTGGAACACAATATATTCAGCATTTAATCAACAAATGAGGTGACTGTCGTGATTAATCATCACACCAATTAATGAATCGTTTCTAGCCGTTTCAGGAGAATTCCTCCAAATAATGCTAAAGACACTTGACGAGGGTAGACTGGTGCCACGAGGAAATTCCGGGTCAGAGGGAATCAGTTTAGGTCGACTAATTCGCCAAGCCTAACGCGAATGTAAACCAATTACCAGCCCAAGTTGCCATCTTTGATCTTCCACAGTTAAACCAATATGTGACTCCCCTATCGGTGTGGCAAGATAAACGAGATTTTCATATCAATTTAAAAATTTCATCTAAAGTTTCAATTTGATCCAAAACAAAAATATAAGTAGTTGCTATATCTCCCTCCCTCAACCACATCGATAATTTTATTGAGCACATATTTATTGACGTACGATTTCTCTACTTTGACTTAGCCTGTATATGTGGTGTGTGTGTGTGTGTGTGTGTGTGTGTGTGTGTACCTGGCAGTACCACGCTAAAGACTTTATTTCGGAGCTATCAACATCGAATTCGGTAGTCAGACTCTTCAGGCGTCTAGAATATAATTGACCGTATTTTGTGTCGATGAGACAAGTTGTGGCGACGATATGGTTAACGAAGTTTAATAAAACCCCTCATTCATTCATTCAGATTGCAGAACATTTACTGCCCAACTCGCCCATTCCCTAAAAATTTCATAAAATCGGATTAAAACTGTAGAAATTAAACTTGTTACAGGGTTATCACATTTGCGCATGCGTAGGAGGTACTAATGATAAAATTGTGTTGAAATTGCCAGGGAATGCTATAATTAATTTTTCACAACTACCCTCCAAATTTGAGCAAGCATGGACGAAATTTTTTTCTTGGTCGATAACAAAGGTTCAGTATTGAAAATAATGAACCCACATTGTCTTATAAATATATAACGGTTATCATAATAATTGAGACAATCACAATGCAGTTCTCACTTCACATGAAGGACTTTATTATAGGTACAACTTTCCTCGCTTCTAGATAGCATAGCGTAGGTATTTGATTTTTTGTTTTATATGATTAATTTTCATTTGGAGGATGCTACATCCGTGCTGATATACTTAGGTACTTAGGTTCTGATGACCTGAGATGAGATGAGATTCTTAGATTTCATGCTTGCTCTTACGTACACGGGGACTAGTAAGTTGTAGGGGTTATATTTAATGTCATTAATTTATTATCGGTAGGTGCTTATTATGTTGTTATATTTGGATAATGCACATAGTCTTCGTTTAATAGTTGTAGGCAGATTAACTGTGCAGTAAGGCTATAATATAGTTGAGAAATAATGTAATAATTTTGCACCGTGTTGATTATCTTCTTTGAAGTATAAAATACTTACACTTTATTTTGTATGATGTGCCAAATAATATTCGTATGATGTTTTTATAAAGAAAGAAAAAATGTTGATGTTGGAATGAAATTGAACTTTACAGCATAAACAAGGTTGGTGGTTGGGGCTTGGAGTGACGCGTGTATTGACTTCATTTAGATGAGAACCAGCCAACCAGTGTGAAGAGGGTTGATATGGTGTGAACGAGGAAGGGAGGTGCCGAGAGAGATTGCGAGCTCAAAGGAAACGCCTAAGGTAATATGAATTCTCCAAACCACAATCTTCCTCCCTCGATAGCGGTATTTTTACTCTCACTACCTAAACTCACGTCGACGATTTTCTGGTTGCCAATATGCTGGTATCAGTTTATGAATCTAATCGTAGATTCCAACAAAACAATCTTGTATTGTTAAGAAAAAACCGTGCCACTGTTATGGAAGTGTGATATGAAAAGGACAAGAAACTCTCGTTACTGAACAATGAAAGTAGGACAAAATAACAGAGAAGATAATGAGAAGAAAAGGAGAAATATCTCATTGGAGAGAAAATAATTTGAGTTATTTCGCAATGGTTTATCATGTCAATGTTGATTATCCCTTCCTTGCAGATCCGTCCCTGCCTCTTGCTGTACATTTGCATCGTTCCAATCAATCTCTCGCAAAGTTATAAAAATTGTAGATGAATACCTACTGAGAGCATTTCTTGTGATTTATAGGAGTTTTGTTATCGCTTAGCTGTTACTAGCCAAATACGCGAATACAACCAAATCCGAATAAAACCATCTAGAAGTTTTCTTTATCGTAGACAAATCGCTGTTAGGAATTGTAAGTTTGCGCATGCGTAAATGCTGCCATTTATTCGAGCATGGTAAACTTCAGAGAAGTAATATTGGTTCTGATGTCAATTATATATTAAAATCGGTTGCTGCCAGACCAAATAAGTTTAGTCGTACTTACGTTTTGTATTCCTACTGGGAAAGTAATACCAAAAAAGACGCTTCGCTTACAAAACATGCCAAGCAATAAAATGCATGACATCATCCAATTCGTGCCATGCATACGTCTAGAGATAACATCATACCACTTGATGTCCACTTATTCACCGCCTTACAGTGCAACCACTCCCGACAGCTTGGCCGATTTTCTTTATTATTCAAATCACAACAATTTGTTTTGGTTTGTGCTGATAAACTTCCTTCAACGGAACGGTGTGATCATACGAACATGAGGGCTGGGGGATTTGCGTATTGTACAAGTATATAGGTCCGTTAGGATGACATTTCAGCAATATGGTACGAATCGGTTGTTGTGATTTGAATACAACGAAAATGGGCCTAGCAGTTCGGGAGTAGTAGTACTGTAAAGGCGGTGAATAAGTGGACAGCTAGTGGCGTGTTGTTATCCATAGGCGTGTGCTTGGCACAAATTGAATGATATCATGCATTTTGTGGCAAGGCATGTTTTGTACGCGAAGCTTCTTTTTTGGGGGGATATCAGACATTTTTGGCGGTCTTAGGGCAAAGGAGTAGAGTGTATACCGGCTGAGTTCGTCAACACCAACCAAGTAGAACCAAGTGGGTGTTATTCGAAAATGTATAACACTTGCTCAGGTACTCAAATTCGAAAAATACCTATCCTTGAAGACCGTGGTGTCGAGCGCTACCCACCGACCATAGGTCCCTCCTATGGGAAAACATAAAAATGAGTGCAAATAAGAACACTTGTTACTGATGGTCTCATTACTTACCATGAATGATTTCTGATTTTCAAAATGTCAAAATTACCACAGTTCTAGCTTTAAACGAACTATCAAGCGAGACGCTAGTTTTGCATTGCCAAGACAGGCAATGAAGACAAGCGTCGTGTATACGTAACAAAGAGGAACATCGGCCCAACTTTGGCCCCCTCCCTACCACACCCTTTTGGCTAAACACCGATTTATTTTGCATATCCTGGGAGGGGCACCTAGTCTGAGTATCGCGATGCCGAATTTGTTATATTAGGATGATTCTAAGGTACCAAAAGCGATGCGTCGAAACGCGTGTTTTGGGACTTTCTTCATTGTTTTCTCCTTTCACTTTACCCCATCATATCTATAAGTTCCCCAGGACCGATTCCGATGGAATTTCAGATTTAGACCACATTTATCGTGAGGAAGTGCCTTTTTTAGGTTTCCCCCTTCTACGATCAAGAGGAGAGGTTATGACGGAAGGGTGGGGGTGTTTACCCGTCCATCTGAACATCAAGCTCAGCCAAGGGAGGGGGGATCGTCCTAGTGAGTCAAGAATAGGTTCTACTTGAAAATCGGGAAAGTATCAACGACTGCATTTACTCCCAAGTAGGGGAACAGGATATCTAGATGTCGAAGTAGGTACTTTGTTCACATAATCCACGGAATTTGATTTAATAATGCAATCATTATTTTTATCACAGGTTTTTAATTTTTTCGACTAGGTAGGTAATTGTATAAGGGAAATTGGACGTCAGTCAGAGGGAGAATGAATAGGTACCTAACAAACTGTGGTCAGGTTATGGTGACTACGCGTAGGATGATTCCAACAAAAGCATTTTTCCCGCTTACGTGTAGGTAGGACTCTTCCCCGTACACGCGTAGTTCTATGGGTTGGCGCGTGAATTCGCGCATGCCCAGTTGGTATTTCAGTCTTTTTGCGTACACTGGTAGAAAATTACGGGAAGAACAAAAACTCTCTATTAACTATTTTCCGTGCCGATGAACCAACTAGTGAAGTATTGGTAGGTACCTAAATGCTAAAGTTCATCTCTTAAATTACCCCTAAGTCTACCTATAGGTAGTGGAAGCATTGTTTTTACTTGTGAGTGATGGAAAAGTTGTGGCCTCCACTAAAATCAAACGGTTTTCTTTTTTTTACCGTGGTAAAATTTTCACTCGCATTTTACGTTTTAGACCATACTGAAAAACTTTCGTTCCGTGTCTTTGTGTGTGTGTGTGTGTGTGTGTGTGTGTGTGTGTGTGTGTGTGTGTGTGTGTGAGTGTGTGTATGTGTGTCTGTCGTGTATCCGCAAATCTTTGTAACAAGCTAATATTCCACAATATTCAACGGATTTTTATGAAATGTTCATGGAATATGCAGGTTAGGGTGAAGATGGCCCCTTATGAGTTTCGATGTTCCCAAATCAATACTTCACTCAGCGCATGCGCAAACTTAAAATCCATCAAGCATCATTTTCTCATGCCTCCGTCGTCCTATCTCACTCAAATTTGGTGGGTAGGTGGCAGAGGTTACGGAGGTTCCGAGGTACTGAGGCGCACTGATCAGCTGAGGGGCATCAGAACCTATATGCTTTCCTTACCAATCGTTCTTTTTTAAACACATTTACTGTGAAGCGAAAAATTGCGGGGTTTCGCTTGGAGTCACGATGCGCCATGTTCTAATCATATATTACACATGTGTTTCAATAATAAATTAAAGGCCATTTGCAGCGTTATATTTTATTGTATTTTCATTCTTTTCCAATTAAGAGGCCCACGAGGCTTATGTGTATACATTTTTGTTTGCCAAATAACTCATCAAATATTTTGATTTTGGAAAAAAAACTTTTTTCTTTCATATCTCAAAAGTGAAAACATTGCTTGAAGCACTAATGTCTTGTTTATTGGCATGATATAATTAAATAGGTACATATTGCCAGCTAATTTTGTATAGCAATAACATAAAATATATAGAATTAAACTGAATACATTTTAAAAATAATTTGTAGGTAAATTTTAAGTTATATTGGGGATGCACTAATATTTAAACAGTAACATAAAATAAATTAATAAATCAACCCGATTATGAGTTTTTTGAAATGTTTAAATTCGACCGTCCCTTTAGCGACAATTGGGATCGGGTGGTTGTGAACGATAGAGGTGCTTTGATTTTTCGTAAGTGTTCTTATGATTTATGTATCCTCAAATCTATTGATAAGGGAAAGCACCTAGTTGTTTATTTATTCATAGTCAATCTAATACGTACCATCATACGCACTGTCCCTTGTTTTCCAGCATAATGATATTGACAAAGTGAATAAATAATCTCCGTATCGATCATTGATATAATTTCCTCGCTTTTTTTCACTAAATTCGGCTAAACTACTCGATCTAATGTTTTCGTCAGCCCTTCAGTTTCTCCCAGGAAAAATTTGGGTAATTTTTGTGTTATGGCCATGCTCATGCGGAAAATGGATTCAAGGTCATACAAGCGTATAAATCGAAGCAATTTTAAGCTATTTCGTACAATAGCTAATTGTAAATTACGTGTAATTCCTACCTAATGTGCCTACCTTGTTAGAGAATCGTCCCCCTTGCGGTGCGCCGTTTGAAAACTTGTAAAGTTCCGCTAATGAAACTTCTGGTTAAAAGGTGGCCTTAATTCCAAGTCTTTAACTAATGAATTATAGATCTATGCGTTATATGACGATGAGAGAATTGAATTCACATTATGTGGAATGACCACAGTAGAATACTTACGAGATACCACACCACAGGCCCACAGGAAGCAAGGTTCAGTAGGTATATGAGGAGTTCGGTTCAATATCTAGTGATCAGTGATATGAAGACAATCATGTAGTCCTACTATACCTACATTGTAAAACTAGAATATTCAGTTTAGATACCTATCAACACTAACTAGTTACTGTGTTACTTATTTTTTAACGCAATCGATAAATTGAAATACCTAACATAAATAAAGTAACAGATCTCGGGCGATACCTAATTACATTACCTAGCCTGTGGGAGCAAGATTTTATAAGGAGAGGATTGCAGCCTGGACATAGAAAGAAGCCTTCATATTTGGACTAGCTTGTAGCTTTTATCCTCTATGAACATGGTAGGGTT
The DNA here is from genome assembly GCA_030762985.1 of Adelphocoris suturalis. Lineage (NCBI taxonomy): Eukaryota > Metazoa > Arthropoda > Insecta > Hemiptera > Miridae > Adelphocoris > Adelphocoris suturalis. The sequence goes on from CM061042.1 coordinate 90,458,875, forward strand.
CCTAAGAGGCCTCTCAGTTGTATCCACAGACCACAGAAATTGTGGTTGTTTCAGTTACAGGTCTCTCTGTACAGAGGAACATACTACGAGGAACGTCATTAGTCTCAGGCAGAAAGCCTGAGAAGGTATCAACTAGTAGCGTAGCGTGGACACCCGACATGGGTATTCGCAAAAAGCTTTATTTACATGTTGACGTGGATACACATTGAGCTTCAATGAGATGTTGTTGAATAATATTAATTTATCTTTAAAAAAAAATTAACTTGTGCTGGCTCTCCAAATATCATAAATCTGATGGCACGGTAATATGAGCAGCACCCTTGGTATTTATTTACAACATTCGTGAAACCTGTCAGGTTAATATAAACAACAGTGATAGAAATTGTTTCCTCAAAACTGAATAAAATACAGCTTAGCTCGTCCTGAACAGCCAGACAACCACTTTCATTTTGTTTAGATTTCATTACGAAAATGCTTAAGGTATTACTGCCTCACAATATTCACACACTCGAAATGACCAATTTCTATGGCGCAAAAACTCAAAACGAAACAGTGAACCAGACCAAGTTCATGTGCAAGCTAAACCACTTGCCAATCGACAACTAAAAAAATTAGGCAAGTGAAAGATTAACTTCAATAGATTTGTGATTTGTAGATTTCTAAACACCATTGCCTACGCTGTCCAGTAATTCAGCCTCCTAGAACTCGCCTCGTGAACTTCTAATCGATCTAACTAACTGATAATAATATCTTTTCCTGATGATAATCTCGGTTTCTGATTCAAATCGGTAAAGGGAAGCAGGCATGCTTTTTACAGTTCACGTGAGGGCGCAAACTTCCTCGTGTTGTTTTTGAAACTCATCGGGGAATTTCCTTGTTGTTGTAGAAGTTGGAGGTGCTCAGGTGGATTTCTCATGCCGTCAGAATATGGGTAAGCGGCGCTTAGCTAGCCAAACTTGCTACTTCGCTCCGAGTATCTAGAATATGTACTACTAGTACAACCTTACTGAAACTACTTACTGCAGATTGAACGGTTGGAACTATGTTTTCACTCCTGAAGGGTTGAGACTACTTTCGGATGTTCTGTCACGATAAATAAACAGTGGTCACATACGAGTGTGTTTACCACTGTAAGTGTAACCTAAATTACCCACTATTAGATGATAACGTTAAACTGGTATCAACGTTAATTAACCCATATGACCTGACCCCTTTGTGAATGTATATAAACTAAAACTGTTTTGTGAATTTTCGCGGTGTTATCTCCATCGTGATTAGCCGTGAAAGTGATGGCTAAACATCAGCGGACATCTTGGTAGCTGTTCATTAACATCGAGGGGCCCATTTAGCATAGAGAATAACAACTGAACAATTTGAATGCGATATGAGATATAGGAAGATAAGAAATCAAGGTCTCCAACAACTGATTCATTCTAAATCTACAATGATGTTTGGCTATTCACAATTATTTTCTTCCGACCTCTTATCGATTACTTCGTGTTCTCTTCGCTACTGCTTCCAATTTTCAAAAATGCATTTCTCCCATTTAATACATCTTTTTCTAATTTTGAAAATACAATTTGGACTCTTCGAACCTCCCTCTTTTTTTTACATTCATCATTTTAAACCCCAAGTATGATTAAAGCTAATTGATTATGGTTTTAACGATTAGGGGGGAAGTAATCATGTTTATACCTAGTAAAAACCTGTAGTACTGCCCCCACTTCCAAACAGCAGAAACAGCGGGACAATATAATACAGGTCCGTCTGATGATGCAGACACATTAATTAATAGGGGGTTGAGAGGCGATAACTTAATTATGGCTGGACTCCTCCCCGTTTGGTCTCAAGTGAGCCTGGAGACCCACCCCCCTCCCCCAACTCCCCTTAAGCCCGCATCTCAAGGATAAAAAAAAAAGAAATCCTTAATCAATCCCTACAGTAAAAAAATATTAGTTGATCCAGTAGATCAAAATATGTGGTTGGAATAGGGGTTATAAAACCCTCCAGGATCTCCCGAGATCGATCATGGTCTGCGATCTGATTTTCCGGATACAGTCCGCTCGGGAAAATATTACAGGTGAGTCGAGTCTAAGTTCTCGCCGCAACCGTTCTGGCTCCCCCACGTTTTTCAAGTTTGTAGTGGTACCTATTTACACCTGTATACACTCGTATTCAAATAAATAACGATAAATAATGGTCATATATGAGAATGTTTATTGTTCATATCTTAATAACGTAACCTAAATCACTCACGATTATAACGTTACAGTTCCGAATGGCCTGAGGGCACCTTTATTTGATTCCCTTGAATGTCGAGTGATGGCATCTTTCACATTATCAATTAAGTGCTTGTTTTATTACGTGCAACTGGCTTTGGGAGGAATCGAGGTGAGTGGTTCAATGTTGGTCGGGACATCCTAGGCCTGATTGGCCCAGCATAGAAGCCCCTTTATAGTTCACCCAATAACAGCGGAACAGTCATCGGAACAGTCATGACACACGACTTAAGTATACAACATCGGATCACGAAGTTTTAGAACGATTTCAGAAAAAAATTTGATACAACGCCTTTATACATACTAACAGGACCTCAGAAAATACCATGTTCCAGAAAAATTAATCTTACTAAGGTCACAACACCATAACTTTGAAAATACTTGAGAAATTTGAAAGAATAAACTACTATCTAAAACCCTACTGTTTTTGCCTTGATACAAGTCACCAATGTGAGACTCAATGAAATATTCCCTTTCGGTTGGATGGATTGTCAATCAGACAGATTATCTTCACCAACATCAATGACGCTGTTAACTTGCGATATTTAAATTAATGACGCAACAACGCCAAACCGTTACGGCAAGGATTTGTGATTTGGGTATGCTTAGCAGATGCTAATAATGCACTAACATATGGGCTAATCAAATCATTTCCCAGCCACCCTCCGAACTGGAACGACACCTGACCTACCAGCCATGAGAAAATTACATTTTATGGATTTAACGTTTGCGCATGCATAGTAACAACTATTTTTTGAATAACCAGATACCGAAAAAGCACTATTCTCATCCTGACTCGCACGTATCTAGAAAATGTCATCGAAATCGAATGAACACTATTGTGACGGTTATTTATTTACAGATACAGCCCCTTATTTTAAATACTTTCGATATATACACAAACTAAAATTCAATATATTACATTGGTGACACCAAAGGAAAAACGAACATGAACGAGGCATTAACATGAATGCAAATTGTCGATATGTACCTACATATGGAGAGTGCGTCTATCGAGAAGTTGAAGGCGTTCTTCCCGATAAATCGATTAGCCGCAGTTGGGGATATTCCATCCTCTTAATCCACCAGTTCCCATGGCCATGTAGAGCAACATTTTTCAAAATTTTCCTCATAATTCTTTTTTTCACATTCAAATAGCAAGTTGAGATAATCAGATGTCAACATACTTAAAATTTCTAGTAGTAATTGAGGTAGTACTCTGCAGACACATGCCACTGTGAGTGCCTAGCATTACTCTTTATAATCGGTAGAAGAATGAAAATCAATAATAAATATATGCTCACGGTGATACGTTATCAACACTGTATAAAACACAATATTAACGGGAAAAAATTGAACTGAAATGTGAAAAAAATGTATTATATTTTGAAATGAAACTTGAGTGAAGTTGACGTGGAGCCCAAGATTTCAATGATATTTCTTCGTTCGCTTGGGTTCACAATTGAAAAATTGGTGATTATGTTCGCTGCTATTCATACTTGTAGATGGAAATTTGTATAGGGCAGAAACTATGGGGGGCTGGGAGATAAATAACTACCATTCCCCAACAATTCCCCTCCTGCAGTAATAGGAAGTAATTTTCGCGTCCTTTTCAGTGTACATTGTCAACAGCCACGCATTTTGTCATGAAATGAAGACGCCAAAAGTACGAAAAAAAGAAAAAGGAAAACGTAATGATAGCTTGCACAGCCACTTTCTTCCATTCAGTGAGGAAGTCAAGATGATTTTGATCGAAATTGTTGATTCCACCATATACTTCCAAATGGAACATCTTTATGATGTTTGGACATTTAGCAAAAATCTTTTGGGCTGCTTACGTTTGGCATGATTTGGTTCACATCATGAATGACATAGTTTCCATCACAACCAATTAAGTTGAACTGCTCGCCACCTAAATCATTTCTAATTAGCTGTGAATCTCATATGCATCTCCATTAGCGATAGTTTCACTACCTACTTACTTCAGGTTCCCTTCTTAGTATACTATCTGGTAAGTGATTTATATTCACCTCACCCTCCGCTTCACTTTATTTTTCAATTTTGTCTATCATCAGTTTGAAGTATTGTGATTTCAACCTTCTCCTGATTGCCGTCAGCGTCCAGAAGAGATATAAATTCGTTGCTGTCTTGATGCAAGTAGAACTCCTTTGGATAATATGGGAAGCATTTAAGGATACTAAACAACTCTCAAAAATACTATTAAAGCAAAAATGAACATACAGTCCGAGTTCAATGCCGTAATTATAGTTTCCAAAGGTGCCTGGAGGCGCAACAATGGTGCAGTTCAACACCGCCAGTTTCCAAAGGCACCTGCGGGTGCTCTTATGTTCACCCTTGTCGAGTTGGCTTATAATTTACTTTTATACTCATAAAAACAATTGTATACAGTAGTTAAATTCACAATGCGTTGAATGTATTACCCCGAATTTGACAACTGCCCCTTTGCCTCAATTTTATAACAGGTACTGTAAGACGTGAAACGGCTACATATAGTAATGTTATGATAGTATATGACGAATAAACAAATGGTTGGAGCTTCCGACCACCACCGATAGGTGGCCTATAAATAGGGTGACTCGGAAGCTCCAAGCAGTACTCTCATGCAAAATTTTGACTTCATCGTTCCTTGCTCTCTATCCTGCCTACCTACCTTCATTCGAATTCGTTCAAGCGATAGCAATACCTCTACTACAAATAGGTAGACTCGGAAAGAAAATACACTAGAAAAGAGAAAGCTAACTACATTTCTAAACTAACTTTTTTTTTTTTTTTTTTCACCAAAAGTTTTCTTCATTCATTCAGTGTCTATCTAAGTGAGAGTATTGGTAATTGTACAGTTTGAATGTAAATTATGTCGATTGTGTGAATAGACCGCTGCCTTGAGTAGACTACCTTGGTGGAAATAGCGCTGCTACCAATGAAAAGCCCTAATCAAGGGCGGCGCTCGTGCCGCTTCCGCTGGAAGCTACAGGTTTACATAGAAACGGCGCGCTAAAGCGATGCAACTGTTGAACTACAGTCGTGTTGGCGGACAGCGTGAAAAGAGCGATTTTTGAATGGGACAGGCGGAAGGAGCCCCGACCTGTCGTGTCACCGGGCGTATAAACTGGTTATTCTGTCGGGACTGAAGCGCGCAGGAGGGGAGAACGAAGGTTCCTCATCTGAATCAATAAATCAAGAGATGCTCAACGAATGAAACTGTTGGGGTGTTTGGCAGTATAAAACCACCCGTTCCGGCTTCTAGCTTGATTTCCACGGGACAGCACGTTTCAAATGAATAATACATATTCTCTCGAATTTTTCTTTTGATCAATGACCGCTTTATTCAAAGCTCTTTCTATGTTACTTTCTATCTTAACATTGTCGTAAATAGTCAGAAGTCCCTTGCAGTAGGTTCGGTATGGTGTGGTAAATTGCTTGAAAATGTTTACTCGCAACTTTCGTTCAATTTCCCTCACTACAAAATAAGAGGAACTCCGGAAAGTAGCTGCGTAAGTCAAAAAGATTATTGCCTTTGAATTTGACTGGGATGTACAAGTAGTAGGTATACGTGTTGTCGATGTGGATATAGTGAGTACCAGATAATTCCGGGGCGGACCGAAACTAACGAGTTAGTGGCAGCATCATTGTAGATGTCAGTGTCAGAGAAATTTGTCTCCGTAGTGAAGAAAATGTGCTTCATTGGATGAACAATCAGAACGGTATCGTCGTGATGCATCGATTGGTGCAATTTGGTCAAGAGGAGTTCCTGTAGTTTCGAAAATATTTTTCAATCTTCCACCACAACGGATTTACACTGGGACGTCAAATGCAGATCAAAGTTATATAGAAATCAAGAAATCAAATAGACAACGTCACAATAAAATATTGACATGTTACAAATTTATTCGAAAGCGTTGAAACTTATCCCAGTGCTGACTCCAACTCTGATCACGAGGTCATAGTGGCAAATATTAGGCTGGAATTCGAAAATACATCTTGATATTAGTTGATATACACGAAAGCGTATAAAACTATGGTAAAGTACAGGTTTCGTTGAACCTGTTGAACACTACCGATCTAAGCAATGTTGAATCGACATGGGCTGGAGTCAAGTGTGCATTGCACGAGGTATATCAAATGACGCTGAAACCAAGAGCTATTAAGGTCAAACCTTGGGTGGCCGATGATATATTAACTTTAATGGATCACTGTCCTTGGGTCCCTGTTGTTTTTAAATTATATCAATAATATGACCTTTGCAGTTCCAGATACTAATTTTGTTTAGTGAAGATTAAATACTGATAAGCAGAAACTCTAGTAATTTCACGATTTGGAAGTCACCCAGAAGTGTTATCTGATGCAGTTTTAAAACGGTTCAATAAAAGTTCCAATCATACAGCATGATCGTATGAGCAAATTTTCCTAAATTGTGTATTACCTCGCATAACACTAGTACTTTTTTAAATTGTATTGCAATTAGAGCAATTTCAATTGAAAGAAAATGTTCAAACCCAGCTTTAAGGCAAAAACGCATTCCCAAATAAAATTGGGTGATTAAAAATCAATTTTGGATTTTTAGGGTTTTTTTGCAGTTTTTAATAGATTTTTTAGCAAATATTAATGAATTTCGAAGGAATTTTTCAGCATAATTTAGTGCAAAATTTTCAAAATGTCTTAGTTAAGCATTGACAATGTTGTTTTGACTGAAACTCTGCTAAAAAATATATAAATTTAACAGTTTTTGGCTGTTTTTTTTAGCAATTTTAGTGATTTTTTAGTGAATTTTTTGAAATTTGACCACTTTGATGTGTTTAAAAATTGTTGGCCAACGAACTCATTCTTTTGTTTGGAAAGTTTGATTTTTTGGGGCAAGAACGGGATTTTTATCTCAATCCTTAGGCGAGTTACGGTTTGGAATGACACAACACACACAACGTTTCTTTATTCGGACATTTCAGATTATAACAAGTTTTATAAAAAAGGCCTTCTGTCCTTAAATAGTTTTTTTTTTTGTATTATTAAACTCCGACCTTTAAAATCAATCAAATCAATCTAAAATTTGATTTTCAAAAAACTCATAACTTTAAATTCGATTATTAACAACAAAAATAAAACTATAAGTAGGTAGATATTTCACATAAAAAGCCTCACACCCTGTACATAATAACTGGTAGACACACTTCCTGCTCTGGCAATGTGCTGTTCCTTCCACATGGTATGTGTGTGGCGTATTAGCTGACGAAAAGGTCACCCCTGAGGACACGAGCTGGCAAAGCTCACAACGAGGACGCCCACAAGGTTGCAGACCAAGGGATGGTTCCACTGGTTGGCGAGCAGTTTTGTGGCTCAGCAAATCACCTAAATTCCGGGGCCTTCTATATGCCAAACAGGGTACTTCCGGGAAAACCTCTTGTGTCTGGGCATTCTCCGCCAGGATTGGGTAGAGCTCTCTCAGGGTGGAATTAATTTTCTATAAATATATAAAAGCGCAAACTTCAGGGATCGTTTCAGAATGCCTTAAAACGGATTTCAATGAAGAAATTTTTCAAAAGTTTTTATTTAAAATTTCCCGAGCCATTGCAATAGCTTAATTTTCTACGAAAATTCGCCAAAAATAGATTAGATGTCTATAAATGTAAAAATCAACATCATTTATGCACCCTGGAGGATATTCGATGTTATGGAACTATGAAGAATCCATTATCTATGAAGTTTATGGGTTTTCATATTGATCCCACATTGTATTGAACTTGCTAAACTTTTTTTCTTTTTTCTTTATTTTGAGAACGCTCTTTCAAAAATTGAGTGTTGGTGGGATGAAACAAGCTTATTCGGGTTGTTTCTATAGTCTGGAATAGAATCCGGTACAGAATAATTTATTGGGGACACGCTCCGTCATCCTCCCGTATATTTTTTTATTCCGAGAAAACTGTCTGGGTTATGGCAAAAATGGGTTATTGAGGGAGTTGTTACCTGCTTTAAAAGATTAAAATTATTTTTCTTACCATCTTTTTATATTTTAGAATGTCTCTTCTGTATATGAAAGCATCTCGATGTTCATCAGTTAGATCTCAGGTTCATGAATATTACACAAGAAACGCAAAAACAAGGAGAAATCGACTAAAAGCTACCTGTAATTTAACCAATTGCTTAGAAATAAAATTATGAGGTACATTGCCATTATAGTTCAAGAGTTTGGACGTAAAAAAATCGGAAATATCTTAGGGCATTTTTATGCAAATACACTATTTACGATTTTGAAGATTTTATCAATCCTGACCAATCAGAATTTCATTTTTGAGTTTGAAAAAAGTTGTATTAGGTATTGCAGGATGTGATGTGGATGAAAATATGTGTTAGGATTACTGTTTTGCTTCTTTTTGTTAATTAATCTCTTTAACGTGGGTACCTTAAGGTAGTTTTTATTTAGTTTCTGTAGTATAATGAAACTATTGCGTGTCTGGAATTAAACAACTTTATTCAAAATTTATGTTTACAAATAATAACTCAGTTATGGATTCTATGAACCATTGATGTTGATTGTTCGTAATAATTCCGCATGCTTCCTTCGCTGTACTCCATTTACTTCCACCATGTAGGATAATGGACCCATTTTCTTCACAATAGTCCATTTTTTCAATCCTCTAGGCACTCTTTCACCAAAAAGTTAGTTAACGGAGATCGGCCAAACTCCAATAAAAATAATCTCGAGGATCAAACCTTGGCGTTTTTCACCAACCCAAAAGTCGTTTATATCGAGTTTAGAGTAACGGAGATTCAACGGAGTTTGGTGAAATTTTCCAATAAAATTCGCTGAAAAGTTGGACGATTTGAACACCGGGACAATAAATCAACTGATGTCATGACCTACACTACAAGGGATTGCTAATCATCTTCCTTACATAAAGTCCTTCTCCATCTATCATACATTATTTTCCCATCATTATATTTCACTTTTGTATTAAAATAAATCAATTTTATTGAAAAAACTATTTCAAACTTACCTGAAAGAACAAAGACAATGAGAGACAAGTGAGCGACAATGAGTACAAGAACTTTCAGAACTGTTGGATTCGCGAATCGGAGTTTAATTGAAACTCGATGTCTATTGATTCCTCAAAGTGCGGAATCCGCTGTCGGATGTTCCTCAGGCATCTTCGAAGGAGATTCAAGGAATCAAATATAAATCCAAGTGCCAAATTGCATGAGTTCATTGTAAATTAAAACCGTGAATCAACTTTAACTGTGAATCAAACAAACAGCTTTTCGTACGTGGCCTTATTGCATAGATATCATTGTTATCACGGCCAACGGAGATTAGCAAATGTAACTGGCCGGACTTAGGGAGATTAAGCTCGAGGTGCATCAGTAGGGATTTAAACTTGCACAGCGCTCTGGTGAAAGTCTTTGAGGTACAATATTCGTTAATTTCCATGGTTTAACTGGTTTAAGTTGTTGGTGAAACTGTACTTAAAGTTGAGTAGAAGATTGACCAAACTACTAGATTACACTTTTTTTCGGAATTTGCCATTGATCCAAATGGAGAATACGGGAAAAGTATCATTCAAGACTATACTAACCGGAGCGTTTATCAAAATTATAACGATATATAAAACTTTGATGCCGAAACTTCGAAGCAGTTAGAGAACAGTACCAAAAGGAATGTCAGAAGTAAGACTACATAAATGTCGATTACTGATTCATCAGATATGAACTTCTCAAAGTTCCCTCCAAAAGTTCATCTAACTTGAACGCGGCGAACCTGTTGTAGAAAAGTTTTCATGCAAATCAAACTTCAATTTGTAGTCAGCTAAGCCCTCTGTCGATACTTGCTTTCAGGAAGTGGGCGACGAAAGTGTTTGGTTTCTCAGTTATGCTACATTCCTCGATATTCAACCTTTCCATTACCTCGTCCCAACCAGAATTTAGTTTGTAAACTTTATTTCTTTTTTTTCCTTTACAGTGTTTTCCTCTTCAGAATTACGTCGCTTAGAACTTCGAGGAAAAACTTCTCTTGGAGCGTAATTTGGCCTTAGGGGTCTTAAAATACTTAGTCCAGCTCCAGACCGCTTCCAACACTCTTTGACGTAACCAAGATCACAAAATGGAAACATTAAGAATTATTTCACAAAGATTTGCTTATTATATTTTCACTAAATTTACAAAATAATATTTCTTCCAGATTAATCGAATATGTACTGTTCCTCCATTGGCGATTAGTGGGAAAATTCACTGGATGAACAGTCAGATGATCAGACAAGGGCAAAGAAAGCTACTGTTCGTCGATCTTTGCAGTAGGTGGATACTACAACTAGGTAATCATAACACATTTATTGAGTACGATTTGCACTCAGTATCGTTACTATAGAGGATGGGGGGATAAGGGGGAACCTCCCCCCTCAGTTTTCACCGACTTGGGAGAATTAGGGAACATTTAGGAGGTAACAATAAAACCCTTAATTCGAAAATACCCTTAAGTCTAATCTTAATCAAATACTAATTTCCCCAACTGTAGGTAACAGGTTTACATAGAACACATGAGACATTTCCATTTTCTGCATGAAACACGCATTTTTCGTTCAAATTTTCCCCAACTCCCTCAACGTTTCCCGAATATCTTATATTCCGAAAATGGATAACATAGAAAACTGCGCTTGACACTGCGATTCACTCCATTGTCGGTCTAGTCTTAGTTTCACTCAAAAACATTGACGTTCACCAGTACCTATTGATACATGCGGTAATTACTTACAGGGTCTCCCAAAAGCAACCCCCCATTTTTTCACAATTGTTTTAATATTTAAAATAAACCTGAAAAGCGTTTTTAGGGTGCCTAAAACTTAATTTTGCAAAAGAAAAAAATTTGAAGGAAAATCCAACATTGTTTCGAGTAGGTACCTACCGAAACGGCGAGAGGTTATTTTTGGGCATCTACTTGGATCCCCCCCCCCCCCACCATTTTTTTTCGAGTGACACCTTATTTAAAAGATTTTATAGCTCCGAGCATGATGGTGAAGCTAGAAAGAACCCAGAATTTCAATATCTCATTCCGTTCCCACAGTAGCGCTGATGATCCTTGAAGAAATGCAGTTTTTCCTAAAGATAGATGCATGTGTAATGAACTGAATTGAAATATTGAACACTGAGCTTTGGAAAACCACTTTGACTAAAGGTTTGTATATACATCAAGAATCTAAGGGTATGAGATGGAATCACCTTTTCATTAGCCGCTATGCAACGCACTGCAACGTAGGAGAAGAACTCACTTCAAGAATTAAACAGTGTATTATTTCGGTAGGGGCATGATTTTTGAACAATAACAGTGAGTTTATTGTTTTTCACATTGTTGATGTTATACATTAGACTGATAAGCCTTTACCGGACATTTTTTTTTTGAACCTCAATATTTTAATCCAGTTCATCACAAGACGCCAATCTTTCGAAAAAACCGCACATCATCAGCGTCACTCAGAGGACGAAATGAGATATCGAAATTCGGGATTCAGTTTCATGTTCAGCGCTAAATAATCTTTGAAAATATGGTGTTTACCGGTAAAAAGTGGAGAAACAATTTTTTTGAAGTAAGTATCTCCTACCCAATAACCCCCCTTTCGGTTTGGGTAGCAGAAAAACGTTTGGATTTTTTCTGAATTGTTTCATCCTAAAACTTGATATCAGGTGCACCAAAAACACTAGCCGAATTTCAATTCGATATCTCCAACATTGTGGAAGGGGGGTAGGGGTTACTAAAAACCACAAAACCCAAAAAAGAGTTCCATGATTTTTTCCCTGGTTTCTGCAACCATTTCTTGACCCAATCTTATTTAAGTTTCTTGCAAATAGCTGCTACTTTTTTCTAAAAATTTAATGATTGTCAGAATTGTTAGAATAATTATTGTTGTTGGGCATTGCCTCGGTCGGGATGCATAGATAGCTTGGTGTAAAGTAGGCAAATTCGTCACGGTCTACTAAACTTCGTGACGTAGCTAAGCTCGATGTTGGATTTAATTAACGTAATAAAATGAATAATAAAACAATAAAAATGTTTTGAGTTCAGTAGTTTAATTGGATGATATATATATATATATATATATATATATATATATATATATATATATATATATATATATATATATAAGATGAAATTGACATCACTCAGCTGATCAGGAATGAGCCCATTATTTCAATCGTTTCGTAACGTACCAGAAAGTCTCCCTATCAAATTTCAACTTCCTTGGGTGAACACGTAAGAGTGTAGCTCCCTCAGCCAACCAGTTCAATCGCGTCTATGTGTTCCAGGGAGTATTCCTACCGGATTTCAACTTCTTAGCGTAAACAGGAGATAATTTAGCTCACTCCATTCCAAGTTTCAGCTTCATAGGTTGAATACCAACGAAATTAGATCCACCGTCACGTTAGTCTTGTTTTTTCGTGAAAATGTTTTGTGACATTTTTACTGGTAGGTACCGGTAAAAGTGTGTTCCTCGTTAAAATTTTTTTGATTAAAAAGTAATTTCAGTGAAACTACCAAGAGGTTCTGGAATATATAAAAATACACTCGTTTCAAAATAAAACTCCTATTTTCAAGCCCTAAAATGATTCCAGGATAATTTTGAATGCCAAAGGATGTAATAATATTTATCTATTATTATAATAATTTTTTTCTTTTTTGCTCGGACTTGTTTATGTTTCTTAGATGAGGGTATATTCGGTACCAGCGTGAAATGTCCTATAAGAATCCGTCAAGAATGGAATGTTTCTCAATCCGACCCCAATACCGAAGCACAGTGAACCGTCACAATTTTTCCTGTTCGTGTAGACGCGTTTTTAGTTTGGATTCAGACCCATGTGTTCAAGGTCTCAGGAGGGGGGGATCTCCAGAAAAACAAAAATTCTGTCATTTTCGGGTTTTTTTTTCCTCTTTTTTTTTCTTCGTTTATTGGTTTTACAGCTATTCTATGTACAGTATGTACCAGAACATTTTATGTACTGGAATTTATGGATTTCTTGAAATTGAGGTTCTCTTGGAATTTCGAGTCTTGAATTTATTGTTGTCTTGAAATTCCGTCTTCAGTTCTTCAGTTCTGTTTTGTCGGTTAAATGCCACGTGATTTATTTATTCTCAGTAGGTATAAGTATATAATTAATTTTTCTTCTTTCCATATTAGCTGTTCTAGTAGGTCAAATTTTCATTCCTGATTCAGTCATAAGCGTTATAGTCTCCAAAATTAGTCGTTCGTTGTATATAATTTTGTCAAATGTAAAAGATTTCTGAGATTTTTGAGAGCTCATTAAAAAATTGTTGTCGTCTTTTGGGTGTCATAAAATAAAAAATAATACACCGTTCTACTTGAAAGGAGTACCGAACATTTCAATTGCAGTTCATTGCTTCACAACTATGTTCAGTAAGGCGTAGTTGCTGTGGTTGGTATTGTCATAGACAACACTGGAACAACGATGCAGGAAGTAGTCCTTCCCGCAGGAGATAGTAGTTATGGTGATGTGCCCGTTGAAAGAGCGAGTGAGTGTGGATGACTGGGAGGTAAAGGAGTGAGGAGAAAACAAGAGACTGAGAGCGAGGGAGAGGAGAGATGGAGGGAGAGAGGAAGGAGCTTCAGGGAGAGAGAAAGGAGGGTACGATGGGGATGCTGCGACCCTACCCGGTCAATATCTGGGGCACGAGCTCCCGAGCGCGTTTGTGGGTCGACACCCCCTCAACCATTTCCTCTTTTTTTTTTATCACAGTTGTGGGTAGTAGGCCAGGACTTGTTGCCACCCCCCCACCACCCCCTCCAACCCCTTTTTTCCAATACAAAGAAAAACACGATTCTTGCAGGGTGATTAATAAAAAGTGTATCTTGTAACTAATCATTTTCATGTTTAACTTCTAATTCAAGCCCAGTGATTTCCTATCACGAATAGTAGTTTTAGGCGGGTTTCACACTGGTTAGACACTAGACATCAGACCAGTAGACACGCGACTTGAGACATAAGGCAAGTCCTTTCACACACAAGAGACATGTGCTTTTTTTATTTAGTCAAGTTACCCATCTATCTTGCTCCTCCTTCTTTGAATATTCTGCTGCTGTCACATCATACAACGCCCGATATTCTTCTATCGCCTAGACGAATATGATATTGAATTGTTCTGTGTCCGGCAACATCGTCAAAACACGAAAAAAGAGACAAAGAAGGAAACGAGGTACGAGGAAAAACACTCTTTTATGGAAGCAAAGTGCTGGACACAAACTGAAAAATGTGGATCGCTCAAACCGACAAGAGACGCGTGTTTTGAGAGCCCAGAACGCCTGCCATCGCAGATAATACTAACCCACAATGCCATGAGACCTGCCCGAATTCCAACCTGCCGGATCTCTTCAGACACTTGCTTCATGTTTCAAGAAGACATGAAGTACGTGTCTCTTCAGTGTGAAAGCTCTCATACATTTCAATGGGTTGGATTTGGAAGAAGCGTGTTGCGTGTCTACTGATCTGGTGTCTCGTGTCTAACCAGTGTGAAAGCCGCCTTATTATACACTAGCCGCTCCGGCTCGCTTCGCTCGCCTACACGTCCAATCATGGGTATTTTTCACATCAAAATCTGTTTTTCTCACCTATTATGAATCTTGGAGACCTGGGAGTGGTTGCAATCAACTCAGCGTTGAAAAATACTTCGACTGTAATACCCCACATGTCCTTTTGTCAAAAAACCCTACTTTTTATCATTTTTTTGGGGGCATTAAACTGTAAATTTGAGCCTCAAATTCTGGGGCGACCGAGATGGCCAACGAACTTGACCTGTCTTCTGCCAAGACGGATTTTTTTGCGTTGGAACGAATTTTTTACACCGAATTTTACGGAAGTGATCGTCTGGAAATACACCCTATAAATAAATAAATAAATAAATAAATAAATAAATAAATAAATAAATAAATAAATAAATAAATAAATAAATAAATAAATAAATAAATATATATATATATATATATATATATATATATATATATATATATATATATATATATATATATATATATATATATATATATATATATATATATATATATATATATATATATATATATACGGAAGTGATCGTCTGGAAATACACCCTATAATAAATAAATAAATAAATATATATATATATATATATATATATATATATATATATATATATATATATATATATATATAATTAACACGAATTTTATAAAAAACGAAAAGTTACACCACGAACTATTTTTTATATTTCGGCTTTAGTTGCCTTTTTCAAAATATGAAGAACTAGAATAATTTTTTGTAGGAATTTCGACGTTGATATTAAGTATGCAGAGATGTTTGCCATGGAGAAGTTGGTTATCTGGCTAACGCCTGATGTTTAATCCTGGAGGATCGTACGCGCCCAATTAGAATGTGCCTTTTCAGATTGGTGAAGCATTCTTTTATTTTCTCCTGGCTTAATTATACATTATCATTTATACTTAAAGATACATGTGTTCATTATACATGCTCTTGTAGAGCCACTTCATTGAATTGAATTATACAGGGTGATTCCCTCGCAGATGCAAAAAAAATTTGGGTGAAACTGCATCAAAAATGGAGTAAAATGCCGCCAACTGAATATTTTTATCTCAATCCGTTCTCGAGATATGATTTTTTAAAGGTTTTTTCAGGAAAACCGTGTTTTTTTCTTTTTAAACTAAAATTTCTCCACTTTACTTCATTCAATTTTAACTTTTGACCACATTTTCGGTATCAACATTAAATTTTCTATAAGAATAGTGTATTTGGGTTCTTAAAATGTACCATCCAAAGACCCTCACATCAGCTCAAACATTGACGATTTTGAAAAAATAATATTTCTGAAAATCTTTAAAACTTTACTACTCTTTTAAAAAGAATCCTGGAAACTGGAAAATCTCATGAAAACTGCTTCGTCTGATACTCTTTCCAACGGTATAATCAAATTTGCTTTTATTATGTGATTTAGTGGAGAAAATTACGTTTTAATGTTAAAAAATGTGGGTTTTTCAATGAAATTGTTGGTTTTCTCGAAAGATGACCCTCCATGAACCTACGAGTATGGGGTCGGTTTCTATGTATTTTTTCACGCTACATCGAATGGTAACATTTGTAGATCTCTCCAACTCCGTTATAACCAAGTTTTACACTTAAAATCGCAAATGTTTAGTTTGTTTGTTACGATTAAATGTATGTGTGTTATGGGGTAAAACTAGTTAATTAAAGTGTCAAACTCGATTATAACGTAGTTGAGAGATATGCAAGAGTTTCCATTCGATCCAGCGAGAAAAAATACATAAAAACCGACCCCATACTTGTTGGTTCATGGAGGGTCATCTTTCGAAAAAACCAACAATTTCATTGAAAAACCCACATTTTTTAACATTAAAACATTATTTTCTCCCCTAAATAACAAAATAAAAGTAAAATTGATAATACCGTTGGAGAGCATATTACGAGTAGATGAAGCAGTTTTCATGAGATTTGCCAGTTTCCAGGATTTTTTTAAAAGAGTAGTAAAGTTTTAAAGATTTTCAGAAATATTATTTTTTCAAAATTGTGAATGTTTGAGCTGATGTGAGGGTCTTTGGATGGTACATTTTAAGAACCCAAATACACTATTCTTATAGGAAATTTAATGCTGATACCGAAAATGAGGTTAAAAGTTAAAATTAAATGAGGCAAAGTGGAGAAATCCGAGTTTAAAATGAAAGAAACACGGTATTCCTGAAAAAACCTTTAAAAAATCATATCTCGAGTACGAATTGAGATAAAAATATGCGGTTGGCGGCATTTTACTCCATTTTTGATGTAGTTTCACCCAAATTTTTTTTGCATCTGCGAGGGAATCACCCTGTATATATATATATATATATATATATATATAATACTTAATCATTTAAGTTGAGGCCAGGTGGTCGATTAGCTCCGAGTACCCATCTATGCGCTCTCTCTGATTGCTGCAGCATTCTGTCATTGGCAGTATCAGGTAGCTTCTTCAAGACTTTCACCCCAAAACACTGGTCAAATGTTGCGTCATGGGATGATGCGTGAACCTTCACTGGGAGTGGCCGAGTTTGGTTTACAGACGCCCTATGATTGTTCATTCTTAAATTTAGGGTCGTTGCTTTACCAACATAGAACGCAGTTGACTCTGTGCACTTTTTACAAACAAGCTGGTATACCAATTACCAATTACACATACAAGTGTCGAGGTGTGGCAGAGTGCCAGTCCAAAATGTGTGTATACCAGCTTGTTTGTAAAAAGTGCACAGAGTCAACTGCGTTCTATGTTGGTAAAGCAACGACCCTAAATTTAAGAATGAACAATCATAGGGCGTCTGTAAACCAAACTCGGCCACTCCCAGTGAAGGTTCACGCATCATCCCATGACGCAACATTTGACCAGTGTTTTGGGGTGAAAGTCTTGAAGAAGCTACCTGATACTGCCAATGACAGAATGCTGCAGCAATCAGAGAGAGCGCATAGATGGGTACTCGGAGCTAATCGACCACCTGGTCTCAACTTAAATGATTAAGTGAAAATATATCAAAATTATTATTATTATCTCGGCCATGGATACGACTGTCCCGAAGAACGCAAGTTAAATCTTTTCTTTCTCTAACTACTTTTCTGTGATCAAGAATACAATTCGAAATATCAGATTTACTTACTTTTCATCTTTTATTTGTGAAATTTCTATTCTAAATTTATTAATCTATTATATATATATATATATATATATATATATATATATATATATATATGACCGTTAAAATCTAGAATTGAGTTCTTTGATGTATGAAACGGATTTGTAGGGGGTCCCCGACTCTTCAAACTCACTTTTAAAATATCGAAGTCATCTAAATAGTTCATTTTTTTTTAAATTCGCTAAAAACGATGCGAAAAGTTAGTTTTGGAAAATTTTTAGAAGTTACTGATTTATCATTCGTTTTTCTGCTCACACATCATACTATTTTGGATAAAACTTTATAGAGAAACGTTTAGAGAAACCTAAGCTTTCCTACGGTATAGCCAATTTTACTTCTACTTTGCTACTTCCAATGAAATAGGTTTTCTTAAAAAATTCAATGAAAATACAAGTTTGGGGTCGGTTTCTGCGTATTTTTTACGCTGGCTTGAATGGTCACAGTTGCAGAACTCCCAGACTTCATTATAACCGAGTTTTACACATTAACTTACTAGTTTTACACCTAAAAACACATAAAATTGCCTGAAAATATTGAGTTAAAGTGTAAAACACGGTTATAACGGGATTTGAGGGATCTGCAAGTGTTACCATTCGATTCAGCGTGAAAAATTACGTGGTAAGGGAACCCAAACTCGTATTTTCGTACATGTGTAATTTTTCAAAAAAAACCTCGATTTCATTGGAAAAAAAAAGAAAATTATCAACACAAAAACATGTTTTCTTCTCTAAATAACGAAGTAAAAGTAAAATTGACCATGTCGTTGGAGAGCTGAGGTACTTAAAAAGTTTTATCCGTGGAGTTCATTCCATAATAGTCTGTAGTGTATGGAGAGGGGGGGGGGGGGGGACTAATTCTGGAAATTTTTCCAAATTTGCATTTTTGCCTCATTTTTTACGTAATAAGCTGGGAAGGAATATTGATTTGACATCATAAAGATAGGAAATTAACCGGCCTTTCCAACGGTGTCCTTTCCAATTGGGATCACTCCCTTTGGGATCTCTGTAAGTCCCAATGGAAGTTATGGACATTCTAAGTCACAAGGTTGAAAATAACAAAAAAAATATTTTGAAAATTAAATTACTCGAAAACTAAGGGTTAAAAAAACTGATAACTTTTGATCGGAAATGAGCTCTAGAATCGACTCCTGAAGTTTGTAACATCAAGGTTTGGGGCCTGTATTTAGCGACCGTTTAGTTTTATTTAGCGAGTGTGAGCGAATAGATCGCACAGGATATCTTTGCCATTTTGAGATTACCTATATTGAATCAACTAGTCCTAAAGTTTGAATGGGCTACCAAAAAAAAAAGAGAGTTTTTACTATTTTATCTGCGGTTGTATTGATGATCTTGTTTCCCCCATTCTTCATGAAGAGCCGAGAGTTACCATTATTGTATGATTCACTTCTGAAGATGAACTATGGTTTATACTACTCCGGATAAGCTTCTAGATTAGTTACATTAGTCATTAGTGAGTTATGCGCTCCTCGCATGGATTAACACTTGGAATTCATTTGACTACGCGCCTGCATATCGGGTGAGGTTGGAATTTCATTCTGTCTGCCATCATCGCTTAGCAGTTTCGCAGTGCCCCCTGCTAGCCGCGCATGCAGGTCGACAATACGGTTGCTAAGCTGTGCTAAGCTTGTCCGTTAACACGAATTTAGTTGTAAATCATTTATCATGAATCTACCGGGAAACACCATAAGCTCTAAGGCCCTCAGCACATTACTTGCTGAAAGTGGCATTTCACTTATCGATGATGCAAAGTTTAGTGTTTGACCATACTCAACCTATATTAGTATTCATTCGCATTTTCATTTTAAACCATTCTGAACCATGGTTTCGGTTCTGCCTGCTTGACCACACTCCCTTATAAAAAGCTCAATTTTAACAGTTGCTATCTGATTTTGTTAAAAACTCTAGGGAATGTGTGAGTTAGGCTACACAGCCTCCAATCATTTGCAATGCTCAAAAATTAATTAACTTCACTTAGTGCATGCGCAAAGGCACAAAGCGATTTCGTCCGATATCGCAAAAATTCTGTGAGTAGTCGGTGAAAAGACAATTTTAACATCCCATATCGATCTCAACACGACCTTATAATTACTAACTGCAGGGAAAAGTGCGAATTTGAAATCCTACTTAAATTATCCATTCTACAGTTTTCATAATATTTCGCAGATATTTTCATGGGGTTTGCGGGTTAGGCTGAGAATTGTTCTTTTCAATTTCATCACTAAACAATTAATAGATTTCACTTCGTGCGTGCAAACGAGAAATCTATCAACCGACTTTTTCTCATTGCCTTTCGACCAGTTTCGTAGATTAATAGGAAAATTACGATTCGATTATTCCTTATGTCACTATTGTGTCATTATTAGTTGTTGCGCTTGGGCGAATTCAAATCAAGTATCAAAACAAATGTGACTTCTACTGTTTCCATCAAAGAAAGTTTAAAAGATTCAACGGTTTAGGCTGTAGATTATACTAATGAACTTCATTGCTCCCAACTCACTACTGGGTTTTTAACTTTTTTTCATTTGGAAAGAGTTCTTGGAAATGAGTTTACTGTTTTTCTCTCTCTCTCTCTCTTTTCATGTACATAAATAAACGGTAAAACTCGTTGGTTAGTCTACGTCGCACTGAAGGCCAAAATACGATTCTGGCTGGATAACATTATTCTTTTGTCCTATCTTGTAGGAAATTTTACGCTGATTCCGAATATGCCCCTTATTTCTATAAGGTGTCAACAATTAACTGTACAAAAACTGAAAAGAAGAACAAAACCTCAAACTCTATGGATAACGAACGCACTTTTTGACTGGTGCTATTCGCTAAAAAAAGATAAAAAAACGAGATGTATTTATTTTAATTATTACACAAAGGTTTATTATTTCTGTGTTACGCAGATGACTTGTCTATAATTATTATTAAGCCTCATATACAGGGTGATTCTCTCGCATATGCAAAATTCTCATTTGGCTACTCTATGTTCATAAATTTCATAATTTCTCCCTTGAGAGGGAAAAACATTAAATCATGTTTAATGTTTTTCCCTCGCAAGGGAGAAATTAGATATACTTTTTTAAGGTCAAGAAAAAAGAAAAGATTCTAATTAACCAAAACAATTTATTATATTTATATACATTTTTATTTTACCATTAGATATTTCCTATGGGACTCATACCAAAGTACGCTTGCATACGAGTCTGCAACACATTGGGACATTTTATGTCTTTAGTTGCAGACTCGTATGCAAGCTCTAAGAGCCACTCAGCTGATCCGGACCCTGGGCATCGTCAAGTAAATGTCCTAAAGAGGCTACATACGAAATTACAGCTTCCTAGAGTGTAAAGCATAGAAATTAGCTCTAAGAGCCACTCATCTGATCCGGACCCTGGGCATCGTCAATTAAATGTCCTAAAGAGGCTACATACGAAATTACAGCTTCCTAGAGCGTAAAGCATAGAAATTAGCTCTAAGAGCCACTCATCTGATCCGGACCCTGGGCATCGTCAAGTAAATGTCCTAAAGAGGCTACATACGAAATTACAGCTTCCTAGAGTGTAAAGCATAGAAATTAGCTCTAAGAGCCACTCATCTGATCCGGACCCTGGGCATCGTCAAGTAAATGTCCTGAAGAGGCTACATACGAAATTACAGCTTCCTAGAGTGTAAAGCATAAAAAATAGCTTTAAGAGCCACTCATCTGATCCGGACCCTGGGCATCGTCAAGTAAATGTCCCAAAGAGGTTACACACGAAATTACAGCTTCCTAGAGCGTAATGCATAGAAATTAGCTTTAAGAGCCACTCATCTGATCCGGACCCTGGGCATCGTCAAGTAAATGTCCTAAAGAGGCTACATACGAAATTACAGCTTCCTAGAGTGTAAAGCATAAAAAATAGCTCTAAGAGCCACTCATCTGATCCGGACCCTGGGCATCGTCAAGTAAATGTCCTGAAGAGGCTACATACAAAATTACAGCTTCCTAGAGTGTAAAGTATAGAAATTACCTATTAAAATGATTTAACCACCGCTTCACAAATCAAACCGTTCTCGCAATATTCGGATCACCTGCTATGAATCAAATCATCGAAACACCAACTCAATGAAATCATCAGAAATTAACAAGCGGTTGCAATCATGTTCACAATATCAATTATTGAGAATGATCACCTGAGTGTACACAATTATTCAAATAACCATGCTCATAACTCAGCTTGTTGGCCACGCACTTCGCAGTAGTTAACATAATATGGTTGGATAAATCGAGAGCTTTCGAACGAATGGTCAACGAATTTTGTGGGATGAAAAACGACGAAGTACCATTTCCCTAGCAACGACTCGGTTGTAGGCGGAAATCATCAGAAAAAAAAAAAAACGTTGCAGATTTGCGTGTCGGAATTCACAGAACGACCCCCAGCCCTAAAACATTAAACATGTTAAAAATTGTTTACTAAATACTTATAAACCCGTAAACGAGTTCCACTATCTGCTTTACAAGCAGATACCATGTTACATGGATATGTCTTTGATTGGGGATTTCATAACGGTTGTCCTCGAGAGTTGTAAAAAAATCTTTTAACTTTGGACTGTAGGCGACGAAATGTACGATAAAGAATTTATTCCATTATTCTTGGAGACACAATAAGCATACTATACATACTATTAAAGTTGTTTCTCCAATACAGGCGCTATCATTTTTATGTTCATGATAGCCTGATTTTTCATTAATAAATGAAATTATATCATTTATTGTTTTATTTGATAACGATTCGTTCTCTTACTGAGGACATCTTCAGATCTTACTTTCTTGACATTGAGTTGACTTGGTGAGCCACTGTTTTATTTGACAAATCCGTTATATTCGGATGTTTATAAATTTTTTCCTGGACACACCAAGATCTGAAGATGTCCTCAGTAAGAGGACGAAACGTTATCAAATAAAACAATAAATGAAATAGTTTCATTTATTTTACCTGGGCCGCATCCCGACTAATTCCAACAAAACAACGGTTTACTCATAGAAATGTTGAAAATAACTGTGGAGAGAAGCCACTACAATGAGTTGTTGTTTACAGTCGACTGTTGTCAAGATGATGAAAATGTTCCCTATGGAGTGGAGTAAATGATGCTATTGTTTTACGTTAAGAATATTGTAACCGGCTTATTAAAATGAGAGAGAGAGAAAAAACACTTTATTGCACAAACTGTTTATAGTCCTTATTTAGATTTATGTTTCTTAGATTTATGTTTATAGAACATAAATTGTTTCTAGTCCAATCAACTTAGTTTAGGAATGTAGCCAGGTACGTAAGGAGGGAGAAACTGGTAGCTTGAGATGTGAACATTTATCACATAAATCAAGCGCTTTCCAACGAGTGGCGAACGATTTCTGTGCGATGAAAACTACGGAAGTTCCATTCCCCTAGCAACAGATTGGTTGTACGTGAACATCATTAGAAATTGTGACATATTTTTTGCGTCACGAAAATTTTTGGTTGACCCCCCAGAGCAAAACATATCCATGTCAAAATGTTATGGCAAAAAAAAAAAAAAAAAAAAAAAAAAAAAAAAAAAAAAAAAAAAAAAAAAAAAAAACTTGTTCAAAATAATATTTTGCGATCAAACTAGACTTTAGATTTATATATTTTTTGCAGTTTTTATAGATTTCCTTAGCAAATGTTAACGACATTTAGTACATTTTCAGCATAATTTTGTGCATAAATTTTTGTATGTTCTAATTCATTGTGGATAAACTTTTATTATTGACTTAAATTATGCAAAAATCATTTAAATGTAAGGATTTTGGGTAATTTTTAGAGATTTTTGAGCACATTCTTCGAAATTTGAGTAACTTAACGTGCTTCAAAAGTGCAGAACAACGAACTATTCTCCGAACTCATCATCTCATTTAGAAAGCTTGATTGTAGGGTGTAAGAACGAATTTTTTATGTCAATCCTAAGGAGAGTTATCGTCTGAAATGACACATTAAATCTATGTTTTGTGGCATAGCAGGTGGTCAGAAAATGGAAAAACACAAATATAAAGGTTACCTACAAAAATTTTGAAGATGCGTCGAGGATGTGTGTCTGTGAGGATGTCTGTAGGAAAAAAAGCGAAAATGAGGGTGGAAGGTGTGGCGTATAGATTTGTGGCTGTTGGTAAGGAGAACGATTAAAGTTCGGAAAGAATCTGTTACGCCTCAAAATATTACGCCTGTCACGTCCAAATATACAACACTTGAGTGCTCTAACCCTTTCACCAAAGCTATATTCACGTGATTATGATTTGAATACTTCCATGTGTTCATTTATTCGTTCGTTATCTTTGACCATCTGTTCCTCATCATTCTCTTTTCCTACAGTCACAATTCTATACACCACACTTCCGGCATTATTTTTGCCTACTGGTATCCTGGAAATTATTTTAACCTTTATTTTGGTGTTTTCTATTTTCCGACCACATATTCCGCCTCAAAACATCACACGCGAGTGTTTTCATCCTTTTATCAAGGCTATAAATAAAGATATATACATTCAAAAATATTTTAAGAAGGTTGGTATAGTTTCCTCACATATTGCAATATTGACATAGGTATAGAATTAGTTGAAGAATAAAGTACGAGTCAAAATAATTAATAAGTCGAAATTATAAGGAATTAATGTTCGCGCATGCGCACGGACTACTATTAATCCAATGGCAATTAAATTCATAGGGGGAAGTCTAGGAGCTAAACAACACAATCCATAAAATTGCATACAAATCGGTCCACGAACAAAATCTCAGAGTTTTGTTTGTGATGATAATTTTAGTTTTGTTCATGCGCTATAGTTATTACTTCACCAATCACGATATCATGTAGGGAATTTTCCTTGAACATATATCCACATACTTCCCCAGTTGAAACGAAATCGAACCAATAAATGATAAGGACTCGACGTAATAATAATTAACCTTTGCGCATGTGCACAGGCTACTACTTATGTGACGGGTATGAAAGTTATTGGGGACCGTCTAGAAGCCATCCCGCACACTCTCTGAAAATGTCATAAAAATCATTCCATTAGACTTGTTTTGCTTGTGTCAATCGATATTAGTTTCGCGCATGTGCAACGGTTATTACTCTACCAATCGCGATATAATTTATAGGGTTTTTTTCTAGAACATAAATATACCTAACCACCTGCCGAGTCTGAACAAAGTCGGACCAACAGATGAAGAGAAAATGTTATGAGAAATACACTTTTGTGCATGCGCACAGGCTACTATTGATTCGACGGTATTGAATATTATAGGAGACCGTCTAGGATCTAACTTCCACAATACTAAAAATTTCATTAGAATCGGACTGAAACAGGTGTGACCAGGATTTACCGCAGACAGACAGAACCGACAGACAGACAGAAGGACACAGAACCGAAATTGACCAGCAAGCTCTGAAATGCAAAAAGCAAGTGAAAATTTTGATTTTGGAGGGCAACAATTTTTTCGACTTCTACCACGAACACAAAGCTTCCCTAGATTCGGTAGTGAGGAAGCAAAAATCAAATTGATTAAAAAAATTGTGTGTTATAATTTTGATGCTACAATTATATTGTATTGTGTTTATAAATTATTTAAATAGCATATTGATATTGATGTTCATGTTCACCATTGAAAACATATGAAAATGTTATTTACTTTGTTTGAATAAGTAAAATTTGTATATACTTAACAAATAAATTACATGAAAATGGCTAACATTTATTAATTTCTAATTTACTCAACCTGACATTTACTAAATTTCTTAATTAGGTTGGTGAAAGTGGTAGGTATTGTGCGATATTTTCCTTTTTTCTTTCTCTCTTCTTCTTTTAAGGGGGGGAGACGTGTACCATTTTAGTGCCCCTGGCAAAGAAGTTGTAAACTAGATTCAACAAACTTCAAATTATTGAGTAGGCGGTGCGATGTAATGTACTCGTACGACAACGAATTATTCCGCTCTCTAACCGTGTTTAAGATTAAACTTATTCAATCTACGAGTTCTGAATCTTAATTCATCCCGTTTCCCGACTACTTTACAGTTTCTTTTCATGTGTTTGTCTTTTATCAATTCTACATTAATCTTACCGACCGAGCAAATGAGCTCTACCTACTTACTGCCTTCGCGATTTGTGTTATAATTTTCGCCAATGGCCAATGGCCATTTTAATAGATTTATGAATATTTTCACGTTATAATATCATTGGCTGGTTCCAATTGAATCATTGAAGGTGAACAATTTTATCTGAAATTTCCACTAGGAGAAGGTGCCAACGTTTCTGGTTTCTGAGAAGTAGGTGGTCGTTTGTGTGTTGCAATGTGGCTACGGATCCTTTTCAGTCAGCTACCTCTGGCAATTTTCATCTGGTTTTCATGAGACGGAGGAAGTTTGAAGCCAGATGTCTGTTACTTGACGCGTGGGTGATGGGGAGGTGTCCCAGATCTATCAAACTTAGGAACGTATCTGTATCTATGGTGACACTTCTCAGTAACTTCGAGTTTCTTACTCTTGTCACATTTCCAAATTACCGAGTATTTTCAATGAGCTCGTCTAAGCCCCATCAAGCACTTCCATCCCATCCAACTCTCCATCATCCTTTAACTTTCAATAAAATTCATCAGCATTTCTCATTAGTACTTTAGAAATCCATCTTCTTCACATGTTTCTGGTGTTTCGGTCCGGGTAAAGCCTTCGTTAGAACGTAATTATATTTCAATTATAACCTACGACTAGACTCTGAACCAGACCCTAGGTATATGTCGGGTAATAAACATACAGCCACGAGTCTAGTTTGGTAATTTCAAGAAACCCCTCGCATATAAGCATACGATATTTCAGGGCGTGTTGCTATTGCAAGATACACTAAAGATCTGGAGTCTGATCCATAGATTGATCGTGACTGTTTTCTGGGATCGATACGGCAACATCTTCTAATTCCTCTGACCGAAAAGTTGTTCGTAGGTTTTTTTCTTCTCTTTTTTGAACATTGATTTGGCTACTTTCACGTCTCTGGACACTTCTACCTTGTGAAACGAGTACCCAGATGCGGCGCACTTTTGATACCGAGGAGTAATATATGAAAATACCTTCTTACAGTCTTAGGCTCGAATTTGCTTTTCCTGCCATTTTTCTTTAACATGAAGTATTTAACCGAAAATCTGGAGATGACGAGCAGAAGGGATTTTTTCCGTCCAATTTCGGTAGGGAGTCACTCCATTTATCCCTTTGGACGGACGATGATCCGCCAAATAGTTTACCATGTTAACGGCTTCGGCCCAACAGATAAGCGGTAAGTTTGAATCGATGAGTAGGCATCGAGCTCGTTCAACGAGACTGCGGTTTTCTTCTTTTGATTCCATTTTTCTTCAAGGGTTCTTCAAACTGCATATTGCAATATCCTGATACTTCGTTATCAGTTTGCAGGTACTTTATTCTTTTCCCAGTGATGTATTCTATCTCGTTTCTAAATTCTTTGAATTTCTCAAAACTTCATTTTTCTTTTTCAGAAAATGGACTTGGCATTACCTACCGCGAATGTTTGTCGATGAACGTCACAAAATGCAGCGCGCCCCTGTGTGATCTTATTCGTACTGGCCCGATGTCTGAAGTTCTTTTTTCTTCACTATGCGATGGGGAAAAGGTACTCAGGAAAATAGTCCTTACGCAGACATCACATTCTGGTTCTGCTTCATGTTTCTTGAAGTTAATAATTTCCAAAAGCTTCTGTTTATTTACCAAATTTCCTTGTAATTTATATGGCCTAGCTTGCGATGCCATTCCGTCTTGCGGTTTATTTCAACTTCGACGTTGTACGACTGGCTGATTTTTCGACCAAGGGGGTTACGTTTCAAAACGGAAGTTAGTGAAAAATGTTGCCTGTTTCCATGAAAAATAAAGATTTACAATGTAACGATGTTATTGATGATGGCCTAACTGTCGAAATCGATTTAACATTGTAACTCTTTATTTTTCGTGGAAATGGACAACGTTTTTTCACTAAATTCAGTTTTGAAATGGGTTTTCCCAACTTCGTCTTGAGTGGTTTAGTTCGAAATTTTAGCATTCACGATTAGTCACTAATGCTTCGTTTTCCTTGAGTAGAACGGAAAATTCTTTAACTGTGATTTTTCCTACTGATATCAGCTTGGTGCTGAGTGATGGAACTTAGTGTCGGGGAAATTACCAACATGATCGCTAGTTTCGATGGTTACTTCACCCTTGCCGTTAATGTTGTCAGTTAAGTCTTTATTGGCTGCGAGTTTCAGTTGGTCTGAGTCTGAGCTTTGATTCAGGTCAAGAAAAATTGATTTTTCATGGCACAAACCTATGACTTGTACTCCCACTATCCAAACACCAATATTATTTTTTAAATTGCGGTCGATTCAGGACAAAAGAGGTCAAGGACTGCTTGATCTTATGTGAGTTCCGACTTTTTTCTTTCTTTCTGTTGTTGAAGTTTTTACGTGAAGACTCTTAGGACTTATATTTTTCCGGAAGTGACTCGTTTTTAGCTCTAAATTTATTTTGAGGAAGGTAGTACCGTTTTTTGTAATTTGGCCTTGAGTAAAGTTCACCCTCTTCTTCGGTTGAAGGAAATTGACGGGATTGAGCTTCCTCCAATATTTTTATTTTCACATCGTCGGTAGTCGGCAAAGAATCTCGAGTTTCGATAGTATACGAAAAGTATCAAAATGTGAAGGAAAAGTGCACAATAGCATTATAGTAGACAAATCGTACGTGAATCGTTACACTTATTTCCTTCAATCTATCTATTGTGTAAATAAAATGATTGATATGGTCTCGAATATCGCCATTTTTTCTCATCTTCAAGGGTATGAATCTTTTAAATTGTGCAGCTTTTCTGGATGGTCCTTTACTTTGGCAAATCTCTCGCAACTTATCCCAAACTCGTTTGGAAGTTGAGTTGTTTTTAGTGTGACATAGTTTGCTTGGTGAAATAATACGTATCAAATCTGCGTGTGCGTTTCTGTCCCTATTTTCCCCATTTAATTTTTAGCAATGGATCCGTAGGTTTTTTTGATTTACCACCAGTATATCCGCCTGTTTTGATGAGAATTGCAATAACCTGTTCCTTCCAAGTAACGTAATTTTCACATTCTAGTGGTTCGATTCGGTAATTAGACGAGCTTTGACTCAGTTCGTAGAATGAACTGTTAAAAGAAAATTGTGAAAAACGATTACTCACTGAGACGACGGTTCGTTGATGGGTATGGGTCGGTCACGAGAGCGAAAAGTGAATGTTTTTAAACTATATTCTCGAACTTTCACTCAACTTACGTCTGGGCCCATAACCTGATAGATCAGAGAACGCAGTGATATTAATGCAGAAAGAATTTATATTCAGAAAAACACAAAGCACGTCTCACATTCACAGAGATTTAGGGGAAAAAAATGGTATGTCCATAATAGCTTTGAGATATATAGTTTCTGAATTCACACATAATATAAGCCATCCAGCTCAACGTGCAAGTTAAACACTTTGTATCGAATCACTCTGCTTAATTCCATTTTGGATATTATGATGCTTTCTATGCCAGCTGAGGATTTTTCTACATTAAATTGCCATATTTTATGGCAGGCGAGTTAGGTTCTCAATAAATGTTAGTATACATCTACTTGATATATAACAATTAAGTGATGAATTCTTTTTTTCGAAAATTTGACATTTGAAGGAATAAGCAAATTTAATTCTGTTTAGGCCTGTGGCTTCCCCGTTAATTTTAGCTAAGCATGTGGTTTTAATGGGAAGTTTTTCTGAGATTTAATTTACATTTCCTGAGATGTTACAACATAACGGCGCTTGTATCATTGTCTGATTACCCTATTTTCCTTAACACAGCGTTCTGAATCCTTCTAATCTGCTTGCCCTAACCTGCACGATGAGTAATTATGAGTAACGTCGCCGTAATGAATAGCCTGACCTTAATAAGGAAGCTTCCAGGTGATTAGCTCACCTTACAGGATTGTTGTGCGCTTCTTAAGATTGTAGTAACGATGGCCTATTATTCTCTAGTTTGAAGATCATTACCATTTCCAGGAATTCTGTCTGAAGTACTGATAGGTATTTGGTAGGTCAATGCGGCGTCAACAACGTCAGGTGTCGTTAGATGTAGGGTGTTGCATTGTAAGTTGTCTGTCTACCCAAATGAACAGTTGGGAGTTGAAGCTGTGTATTAATTTTCAAGTTATTGACTGGCCTACGATTTCAGTACGATGATAGGAACCTTCCTCGGTCGCTTGGTGCTGAGAGCTGAATAGTGATAACCTTTCAGGTTTCTTGAGGTAGGAACTCAAACCTACCCTGCTTGTCTTTACTACGCAAATTGTTCAAGAATCATAAAATTTTGTTGGTTAACATTTTAAGATATGTATACTCCTATAATCGCATAATACTAATAATAAAAAAAACATCATTTTTATCCACTTTATGCTGGTCACCAACTGCCTCTGCCACAAAGCGTAATGGTCCAGAGGTGGCTAAAAACCGCAAAAATTAGAGTGGTGCGGAATTTATTTTATCGTGAATCTAGTTGAGGAAATGTGTGTAGAATTTTATTATCATGACCAAATTGCTCCATTTGAAGGTGCAGAAAATCTAAAATGCACGCTCAGCCATTAGACATTGTTGAACTTAGTATCCTCATAGTTATATTCCAAGATTCTTTGGCGCCTCTACACAGAGAGAAAAAATAACCGCACCCTACCCGATAGGAAGGCGTCAATTAGAGTTCCCGATATGAATCCAAGCGGGTGTCCATCGATCCGATTGCACAGCAATCTGAGCGATAGAGATGTGGTTGTGGCTTCTGTTGCAGAGGGGAGTCAAGGCGGTCGACCTCTCTATTTGATATCAGCGTACTTTCAGTATTCTTATGATATAGATCCCTACTTGCATCAGCTGGACTGTGTATTTAGTGGGCTTGAGGCGGAGGGTCAGGTTGATATGCTAATATGTATTGAATCCAATGGCAGGTCCAGATTGTGGCATAGCACCTTTTGGACATGGCAGGACCTGAAAGGACCGATCGCCGTTCATGGTTAAGGGGCGAGAAGCTGGCTGAGTTGATGTTTGAATGGGACCTTAGGGTACTGAACAGACCTAGCCAGGCTCCCACATTCACTGGTGTATCTGGTGGTGCCTCAAACATTTACGTATCCCTTGCAACCACACGTGTCGCGGAGAGTGTAAGTGAATGGAGAGTTGATCCTATGCTCACCACAAGTCAGCATGCTGCTATCCTCTTTGAGGTGGGCAATGGGCTTGCTGTGCGTGGTGTGAAGGGTGTTGGTAGGTTCATTTGCTATTGAGCTAACTGGGAGCGTTTCAGTGAGGAAGGAGGTGGCTGAGGGTCTCAGGGCCTGCCACTACCTGGAGGTCACAGACCGTGTGGTGACTGGGGACCCTGCAGCCTGCTCCCTAGCCTCTCTGAGAGGGAGGCAGCCATTAGACTGGAACTCTGAGGCAATGGACCTTTTAAATGCACTGTTTGCGGACGATTCTCGCGAAGAAACAGTTGAACAGCTGTCAGTGTGGGAGTTAGCTGAACGTCGTTTAGATTTAAGTAGTGATAGTGACTGTGGTAGGTTAAGTTATAGTGATGTTGTGATACAAGACACAGTGCATAGCTTTAAGAATGGAAAGGCGCCTGGGCTTGATAGGATTGATTTGGTGATGCTGAAAAGGGCATGGCTATCGGTCTAAGCTTGGTACCCATTTTTAGGAAAGATTTTAATGTGAACTCATTCGCCAGTTAAGATGAATTTGTATGTTTTTTTTTTTTTTTTTTTGTATGTTCATCAATGACAGAGTGAACGGATATATGATTAGCTTTTGGTAGGTTTGGCCTAGTGATATAATAATTAAACTATATTGAATTTAGGGTATGGTATGACGCTACACCACGTACTTAGTAACGGCCATTCATAGATATTGGCAACATTAGCTTGTGGGCTTTGCGCTGTTGAAGAAACTAATGGAAACGATAGTCTTATGGTGGTCTTAATACCATTGAATTAATGGTATTCTAGTAGATTTTATTGGTGTTTTTTCAAGATTGCATTGCAAATATTAATTAAATGTATCATTACGTGAAACAGGATGAAGATATTTTCTAAAATCTTATTTCACTTACCTGTGGCAATTTAATACCTTAAAACACACCATACTGGTGATTCGGGCCCGTTATCGCTCACTCAGAATAATAGTTAGGTATGGGTGCCTTTTTATTTTTCATAGTTTATTACTATTTTTATTTTGATAATTAATGAAATTTCGTCCAGATTCCGAATCTGCAAAAAAATGTGGATTCACATTTTAAAAAACAATGTTCGTGTGAACGTTTACGTATCTGCTGATAGAACAATTTTGTTATTTTTGAACTTTACACAAAATAAAGTATGACGCAGGACATTTTTTTCAGGCTCCTAATTAGTTAAAATTTGGGGGTATACAGTTATTTGGACACCCTGTATTTCTCCCTACTTGTTTTAAGTTGATAATAAATGTACTAGAGAAGCATGAATCAAAATAATTTCTGGTCAGGTACTCTACATTTATTTTTATGTGGATTTACTGTCTTACCGGCACTCATTTCGTCAATATGGCTCGAACAATGTTAACAAACGTGACATATTTATCAAGCCTGGTGTCTGATGTAAGAGAATATGCTATGGTAAACTCTTCCAATCGTTTTGTTTTAAGACGAACACTTCTTTACTCGCACGGACAGAAAAATATAGAAAACAGACAAATTCATCTCAAGTGGCGAATGAGTTCACATTAAATCTTTCCTGAAAATGGACGTGGGAGGGAATTTTCGCCAAAATTTTAATAACCTCATAAAAATTTTTGTATATTCACAAATCAGATTTTGAAAATCAAAATGAATCGTTCACTTCAACTATAAATTTATCATCAAGTTTCATCACAATGTGTAAACGTAGCTCTAACCAGCCGGACAAACTCCCTGCAAGGACAATTGACTTAGCTTTCCCCATCACATTTCTGCTTATATTGTGTGCTTACATGAATTGCCCCCTGTCAAGCCTTTAATGATTAGTAGCCTATGATCTAAAGAAGTTTCAGGATTCTAAACTCTGTCAATTTTAGAATCACATTGTATTCTATTCTTTGGAAATTCCACCTTAAAGGCCTAGACTGTATCACATGCACATCGTCTTTATAAGTGTTAGAGGCCTTAGAAGGAATGAGCAGTCTCCAAACGATTCCATGAAAAATCAAGGTATAAAATTCTCATCCCCCTCCTATCCCCTCTAAATTCTCGGTGAGGGGCGAAATTCTCACGTTGCCGTGGTAGACCATTCCATTCCAAACAGCATCACAATATTAGGAAAGGTTCCGTAGTGAAACTCAAATCTCCTTACGTAATGAAAAATTGTCTAGGGGAATGAATCTGAGCGTTTCGAAAATGTTATGACTTGCAGGAGTTGGAAATGTAGGCAGAACGAGGTTGAAACGCATGAATATAAGATGCAGTCCTCAGGGTCGACGTAAGTGCAAGTGACCGTACGTATTTTGCAGATCGATAATTCCAAGTTACCGCGCTGACAATAATTGAGAGGGCAATTAATCGCAGAACTTGCAATAATTAGGACGGCTACCTGACTGAGAATGTTGATTGATCTTTAAACCCATTGGGATCATCCTAACGCAGTTTAATTAGGTAATGCGGTACACTAGGGGAGTTGACGGAATTCCCCGTCTTTTGTCTACTACCTCGACCCTTGTTTCACGACATTGTTCCATTGCAGACTCGGGTAGATTTTATTGCAAACATCAATGTCGGTTAAATATCAGTTTTACCCAGCGTTACCCAGGGAATTAACTACTAATCGGTAGCTCAGATTTATTGGGGAAGTAGTAAGCCTCAGAGCACAAAGTGGTTTTGAGGGTATTACTGGATGCACAAAGGTATAGAATTTCGAAGTGCAAAGATTTCTGGGTGTAGCTATTCTGTGGAACCTAATAGTCCACAATTCGAATTTCAATGAAGATATAAAAGGTTCAGAGTTCTTACAGCTTATTGGGGCTGTTCCATACCTTGTTAGTAAATTCTAACATTCTCAAAGTGGTTTCAATTGTCAGCATCATACGATGAATTCTAACTGAATCAGCCTCAGACTTGGTTAGCTGATTAGCGAGGCTCACTCCCCATCATTTTTCATCCAACTGCTCAAAGATAACAGGTAGATCCCAACTACGAACTAAATCTAAATAGAAAACGCGGGTTAGGTTGATTAGACACGAAAAATCATGAAAACTCCATCAATTTTGGCCATATTCAATTATACAACGAAAAATTACTTTATTTCACTTTATTCAATTCATTTATTTATATTTTATCTCAAGCTGGTAATGACCCTTCTGGTTGCAGTTCAGTATCTATTATGAAGTGCAATGTATACCCAAAAGAGTAGGTATGTGAGGCAAATGCTTCAGAATGAATGATGAATGATGCAAAGTGTATTTCACTTTATTAATTTCATTTCATTTCATGTCACTAATTACCCTTGTGGTTGAAGTGCGGCTTAAACGTCTCGCTATGTAAGCTAGAAGAAATTTTCGTTGTTACTTATTTTAAGTCCCTCTTGGAAAAAAAAAAAAAAAAAAAAAAATGTATATTCACGATTTCCTTCTATTTTATGTAGCGAGTGGTTCAAGCCACACCTCAACCAGAAAATAGCGTTGGTGAGCTACTACATGGGGTAAGTTGTTTAGATGGGGTGCTATCTTTACATGGGGTTCTCGTATCCTTTTAAAAGACAACCTCCTTCATGAGAGTTTTCAATGGAGTCACTACTGGAGGCAGAGGAGATAATTTCAAGGAGTTAAATTCGGCAGAAGCCGCATCTATAACTGACGGTGGTTCGTCAGTCCTAGGGTACGAATTTGAACCTGAAGCTAAATAGGTGGACTATCATCAGGAAGAGAGCAGGTAGCAAGCATCACGCCACCATCTCTAGGATGTATAAGTGAGGATGGTGACAGTGTTATAGGTTCCCTGGCAATCGGATCTACTGAGCGCACAATCTGGTCCCCTTGAGTTTCAAACCTATCAACCTTTACTACCACTTGATCATCATAGGAGGCAGCAGTTACATTGGGGGCAGCAGATGCAGAGGTTTCAGCAAGGGACTGAAGGTATTGCTCACAAGTGGAAGCAAGTTCCTGAACAGAGTGGAGGAAATTGGTGGAAACTATCAGTTCATAGTAAACTAGTTCCAGAGCTTGCCACCCATGTCTACGGAGGGGGTGGGGGGTATTCGCAATTAAATATGACTATAACTTTAAAACATAGCTCTACACCTTCATTGATAGTATCAGTTCTTAAACGGAGATATGAAAATTTTACTAAAAAATAATCAACGGCTCCTATTTTTCCTATTGCCATTGCATATGGTTGAATTGTACCTCCACAGGCCTAGCTCGTTGATTGTATAGATTAACCCCTTAACATTCAATTTCCGCGAAAGCGAAGAAGTGGTCCGCAGACTCTTTCTTTGAGATCTGCGTTAGAGAGAGAGGGAGGGAGAGAAAGAAAGAGAGAGAGAGAGAGAGAGAGAGAGAGAGAGAGAGAGAGAGAGAGAGAGAGAGAGAGAGAGAGAGAGAGAGAGAGAGAGAGAGAGAGAGAGAGAGAGAGAGAGAATTTATTGGCGAAAATTACATTTTTACATGAAGATGTATGAAATACATTTTAGCTTATAATGAAATAAAATAAATATCGCACTGCCGCCTACCGGAGAATAAGTAAAAATCACTTGTGCTCTCCGGTAGAGTCATCAAACAAAAACCCATCAATAAATCATTATTGACTCTCTTGTTAGGACTCTCTAGTTCGTAGCACTCATGGGGCTTATCGTCCCCACGGCGTGCGGGAGGGCAAGCAACGCTCCAGTGATTTTCTGGTCCAGCTTTGGAAGAGAACAACATATTAATGCAACCCGCTCTAGGAGGCATCTTTGCGAAATCCCAGCATTAGGCCGAAATTCGATTGCTAGGCAACCCCAAGTATGGCGCATGTTTTTTCACTATTTTTTAACGCTGAATCACGTGGTGAAGCCCGTTTTCCGATTCGATAAAGGTTTTGTCGAATTATTACCGAAAAACCAACTTTTTAGAAAGAATTTTCATTTTTTCCCGTTATCTTTCTTTCCTCCTTTCTTAACCAGGCTGGGGGCCGGCTACGGCGGAGTTAGAAGAAAATAAAAACGTCCTCTTTTAAAAATAAAAATGTCTTCTTTAAAAAATAAAAGAGTAGAACAAATAATTAAAAAATTTAAAAAAAATTACCTACTGGCAAACAACTTGAAAAAGAGCGAAAAAAACAAAACTTAAAGCAGCTGTTCAAAGTTTTTTTTTTTTTTGTTTAAAAACGCATTTATTTAGATAGGTATTGCAATACAAAAAAAGTTACACAAATCAATAAATGCTACTCCCCACTATAAGTCGTAGACTTGTGCTGTGGGGAGGAGTAATACATAATCAGCACACTCATTCAATACCTTATTCAATAATCATCTTGTGAGTAAATATAGGTAAATTAGAATCAATAGGTACCTACATATACATCGGGTAAATCAGAATACATAGGAATTATTCAGTTACCATCTTAAAGTTTTAATATTATCTAATGGGTCTCAGGTTGCCTCATTATTATATGTTTTTTCAGTTCTTTTTTGAACTTTTCAATTTTAGAAATAGAGCGGAGCTCATGGGGTAGGGCATTGAACAGTTTTACTCCCCGGTAATCATACGCCCGTTGGCCATGGTGAGTCCAACGGAAAGGCAGTTTAGAAAGAAATTGCCCACAAGTTCTTGTTTTTCCCTCATCTAAAAATGTCAGGTGGTAGCTATGTAAATCTTTATATATTTTAATTATAGTTATCTTGTCAATTAGCTCTCCCAATTAGAGTACCGCGAACTTTTTAAAGAGAGCTTCTGTCGAATATCTTGTCCTTTTTTTAAGTAAGACTTTGATTAAGAGCTTCTGAGTCAGGAATAACGAATCAAGAAGGGACGCGCTACATCCTCCCCAACCAGATGCACCATAGATCATGAGCGACTGAATGAGCGCATAGTATACCATTCTACGTCTATCAGTATCTAAAAAGTTCCTCAGCTCCCTACACACATGGATCATCTTTCTCATCGAGGATGTCACTTTTTTCAGGTGTTTGTCCCATCTTAGGTTCTGATCAACTTCCACGCCTAGGTATCGAACAGAAGCAACTTGTTGTATTACTTCACAGCAGCACTGAAGGTTATCTGTACATTCCGGTACATGGCATTTTAGGTTCTTTATCTGCGGGATATCACTTTCTCTAAACGCGAAAGTTAAGAAATTAGTTTTAGAAAAATTGATCTTCATTCCCATACTTTTAAGACAATGAAGGATTTTGGTCAGACATGATTCATCTTTTATGATGACTTGTTCCCAGGAGTTACCCGTTATTATAAAGGCTGTGTCATCAGCAAAAGACACTGACCCTCCTTCAGACTCCATGTTAAGAAGGCTGTTCATGAATACTATAAAGTTATTCGGCCCGAGGACAGTTCCTTGAGGGATTCCACAGTTGCAAAATTCATGGTCACTAATAACATCATCAACTTAAGTAAAATGTGATCTATCCTCCAGATAACTTGCAGTCCACTTGATAAAACCTCGGTTGACACCAGTTTGTTCTACTGCGGAGATTAGTTTTGAATGTGCAACAGTATCGAAGGCCTTGGCTAAATCCTGATATATACACATTACCTTCTCTCCTGCATCTAATGCACGCAATATAGTCTTCGTCAT
The DNA here is from genome assembly GCA_030762985.1 of Adelphocoris suturalis. Taxonomy (NCBI): domain Eukaryota; kingdom Metazoa; phylum Arthropoda; class Insecta; order Hemiptera; family Miridae; genus Adelphocoris; species Adelphocoris suturalis. Next base: position 90,496,757 of record CM061042.1, read on the forward strand.
AAAACAAATTGCATCATCAGTGCTCCTACCTTTTCGAAACCCGAACTGCCTATCACTGATCTTCCCCTGACTCTCCAAATACTGCACAAAATACACTTTAGCCAAACGCTCATGGATTTTAGCAAAGACAGATAAGAGAGAAATCGGTCGATAATTTGTCATATCTTCTGGATCCCCCTTTTTTAAAAGGGGTATGAGCAAGGCTTTTTTATAGATGGCAGGGAAACGGTTTTCGCTGAAGCAACGGTTAGCGATTATCGTTATAGGAGTAGCCAAAATATCTTTGAATTTCTTAACTAATTCAGTGCTAATATTGTCTATACCCGAACTCGTTCCACCTTTTAAGTCTCCTATTGTTTTTTTTGACATCTTCCACCGAAACCTCGAGGAACTTTTCAGTGAAGTTATACTGCGTAGAATTGGCTGGTTTTATTTCTTCATTAGAGACCCTTTTAGCTATGTTTTCTAAAGTGCCCGCCGTCTTGCTGCAAGCAATGTTCGGAGGGTCGGATCCAGTGCGCATTGAGCGCATGCGCAATGGTGGCGCCTTCAAGGGATTCGGCAGCTTCCACTATTCTTCCTTGAAGTTCCTCCAGGGTTCAAATGGGCGTGCGATCCCCTTAGACTTTATCCTTCAGGTACCCCCAAAGAAAATAGTCCTTCGGCGTCAAGTCGGGTGAGCGAGGAGGCCAAGGCAGGGTCCTCCACCTCTCTGGGAATCGACGGTTTAAGAATCGCCTAATGTGGGCAGCATGATGGGCGAAAGCACCGTCTAGTAGCACCAACATTCTAGCTCGAGTTGCTAGCGGCACGACTTCCAATAAACCGGGAAGCTCCTCACGGTGGAAATGGAGGAATCAGTCTCCGGTGAGCGTGTCTTGGTAGAAATGAGGCCCGATTAGGTGGTTGCCGACGAGACCGCACCAAACGTTAGTCGATAGCACGACTTGGTGGCGAGTTTGGTAGGTACGTCACGCGCGGATTTTCGGTGGCCTAAGTCCGGAAATTCTATCTGTTGAGTAAGTAGTTGATACTGAACTTGGTTAATCCGTCCAAAGACGTTTCTCAAGGAATCCAGGAACATCCTCGAGGAGAACGTCCACTCTGGCGAGAGGAAAGCAAGACGACGATCCTCATCACCATCTCGTAATCCCTGAACAGTGTGGGCAAGGTACGGGAAAATGTTGTAATGATTAAGGACGTTATGGATGATACTCCTCGATAAACCAAGATGTTAGCTAGCTCGGCGGAGGGAAAACGACGGTTTCTCTTGAAAGAACAACAGAATGTCTGTCGATTTCCTGGTCGAACGGACGAAATCGAGGAGCGCGCGTCAAGTTAGTTTGAGGGGCCACTGATGCAGTATGACCAAAATCTCGTATAGCCTTCCTCATAGTGTTCTGGTCAGATTGGCGTCTATGCGGCTACTGATCAGAATACCTCATAACTGCCCTCACTAGATGCTACCACACTCCTAGTAAATTCGGACCTTTGCAGTCCGGTCTTCCGATGAGAAGCGAGCCACACTATTGCGAGGCATGGTGACAATGATCTTGTACGCGAATTAGGGAAGAGCCAGTGTAGAATTCAACAACTGAAGGCTTATCGCTTTCATGATTTGACAGAACACAAAAAAGGCAATCTCAGAGCTCACTTTAAACAGATATCTTAATCAGACGATCTTTGGTCGTATGTATATCATTTTCAGCTACCTCGCACAGTAATCAGAAGGGAAAAATACCTGATTATTGACAGGTAATTGTGACGGGTTGCACCGTGTGAATCAAAGTCGATAAACACAGAAAATTCATGCGCTAGACATTACATGTTAGAAGATGATCATTTTTTTAGAACCCCATTTATCGCTATGAAATTGTTAAAATTCAATCAAATGAAGAAATGGGCTTCACCACATGATTCAGCTATAAAAAATAGCGAAAAAAACATGTGCCATAATTGGGGTTGCCTAACAACCAAATTTTGGCCTAATGCTGGGATTTCGGATCTTTGCAGCCCCCTAGAGCGGGTTGCACAAAGCTGAAAAATTCAGTTGAGGAACCACATTTTCATGAAATTTAGTGCAGAATTTGAATCTGAAATAAATGGGGGTTAATATGAGAAAAACGAAGTTTGAGTCAATAGCGCACATTTGCGCACATCCGCAGTGCACAATTTTGTCATTATTGAGATCCTTCCGAAAATCATGATGGTAAAAAAATAAAATAAAAACTCGGCCCTTCGCCCCCCTGTACCCCCCGGTAGCTTTCCGCTTTGAGCCTTCGGCTAAAATGCTATAACATGGAACAAGGTTTCTTCCCGCTAATTCGTAAATGTAAATAAATTTACAACTACGACATAATGGAGGTAACATCAGTTTATAATGGAATTACTACTGTTGAGAGTAGGACACAAAGGTGTGTTAAGCATTTTAGCAGTAACTCCAGCTAAACAGCAGCATCTCTGCAATGAGAATCTATTATGAAATATCACAATGTGGGTTTATTCATTTTATTTTCAAACCGGTATGTTTCCGATGTTAGTAATGTCTTTCTAATGATTTTTACAAATAATATGAAATTTAAACTAGGTCTGTTCTTTCTGGTACAAATTTTTGTGAAATGCCTATCCTTACTAACATTAACAAAGCCCAGTTGTTTGAATGAGTGATACAGATTAGATATGGATTGCTTCTATGAAATGTCGTATTGTCGCATGTCGCACCTAGACTATTGAGATTTTTATTTTTTTAAAGTTTCTATAATCACAGTTACTATAATCTTGTAGGTTTCGCAGGTTCGCTTTTTAGTACCCCAAACCTGGAATTGAGCTCTGATTTGAATTGATTTAAATCTGGAGTATTTGGAAAGCTTTCACACCATAACTTTGGTACCGTAATATATATATTTATGTACTGCTACGTTTAACCGAATCGCTATGTATGCATTGGAATACATTTGCATTCATGCATGCATGCATTGGAAACAATTTTTGTTTGGCTTTATTTGTGGAGTGTGCGGTTTAAACGTGTAATTAGTTAATTAAAGATATTCTCGAAGTATTGTATGAAGTGCTTCCTGTCAATTAGAAGATTTTAGAGTTACATACTTAAAGCTATCACAAAAATGTTGTTTTTAAAATCTTAAATAAACAAAAAAATGGCAATCTCCGATGGCTATCTGACAAGATCTATACTACCTCTGACTGCAATCAAAGCAGCTGCATATTCTTTCAACACTGTTAACTGGCTAGGAAAAAATCAGGAACGCAATAAATTTGAGCGTAGAACTCACCATTTGAATCTGATAAAGCAATTTCTTTCCCATTCTGATCTGTCGTCTCCTCTCCGCCGGTCGGCATCGGTCTTATGCTAGCCAGTTCTCGAACTTGAAAGACAAATTTCCAACAAACCGGCGTTTAAATACCTAAAACTGTCTTTATATGTATATATGAACTATATATATAATTGCAATTATGCTTGATGTTTTCTTGAAGGACGAATATTCTGAAAATGATCAGCTAATCATTTAAATTAATGAACACATTCTAAACACTGAAATTCTTCTTTCAATTTATAGTTGAACGATAAATATTAATACTGGTTGATTTTATTGGGGTAATTCAGCGACTTGAAATTTTTTATATTCGATTTTTTCTATTTTAAATTACCGATGACCCCTAGTGATTTTGGCGCGATTGTCCACCGAAATGAGCGATAGAGACTTAACCGGGGTCGACACTGAACTGTCGGGACTTCCCTGGCCAACAGCAGTACCTCGGCACCCTCCCTCCCTATCGATCCATCCTCCCGCCTCCGGTGGTCTTTGTATCGATACATCGAATCGAAACGGATGAAAACCTCAGGGATGGGAGTTCCCTGTGGAATATCGGAGTGCCTCGTAACTGGGTCAATATCAACTGATAACCCGAGGCGGCCCGACATTTTGTCCCGTTTTCGCTGATTCGAGACAGCTTAACGCTACGAACGCCTGATACTACTATCTTTATTGATATCGGGCCTAAGTGTCATGCTAGGGTTATGCGTAGCCTTTTGATAATTGTTGACTATTTACACTTGATCCTTAGGAATGTCGATCTATTTGCCCAAAAGTAGGTATCCGAGTTCACTTGATAGCCCAGCATCTTTGATTTCAGCTATTTACCCCGTTGTTGGCTCTGGTAGAAGAGTTGATTGCTTGATTTCTGGGCAACATGCAGAGCGCAGAGATCCGCAGTATGAGCTCGGAAGTTAATTCGGTTCATATTCACACAACGAACAAAATTAAATCCATACACAATAATCAAAATACCCCCTCCTTTCTCACAAAAGTTTTGATATAGTTTGCGTAAGGATAAAGGCTAATCATTTTCAAAATCTTTGCGCAATGCTAACCAGTGAAATGTAGGTAAGCCAAAAAATGGGAGCCCCATCTTCAGTGACATTGGAATATGAGTAGATTAGGTATTGCTTAACAGCTAGGATTTCTTGGAGAAATCCTAGTTCACTAAATGGATTAAGAAAAATCTGGGAAGATCAAGAAGAGTAGGGAAAAAGTTTCTTGCGTTTATATACAGAGGCATCAGATCTTGGAAAGCAGGGTTCCAGCAGTGCAGTACTGCTACGGTGCAGCCGGAATCATGTCTCTCTACTGGACTGAGTTTTCATCCCCTTGTGAGTCGTTTTACAACCCGGAATTCTCTGGATTATATATGTAAAATAAACACATTCAAAAAACAAAATCGCATGTACATACCTTCTTATCTATTATCGAATTTTCGAAGAAAATTAAGCTAATGCAATGTGCAATGTCGTAAATTTTTAAATGACATTTTTCAAAACATTTCTTCATAGGAATTCACTTTGAGGCATTCTGGGACGATTCGTGAAGTTTGCGAATATATATATATATATATATATATATATATATATATATATTCAGAAAGACCCCGAGCTTTAAATTTATCACCATACTACAAAATAGGAAACAAATAGTTCCTGTAATACTATATATGTATATATGGAGTGTGTGGGGATGTGTTGTATATATATATGGAGTTACTCGAATTGGGCATCTCGGCGGGAGTACTCCATGGTATCACCACCCTAGTCCTGAGGGGTTCTTATCTGCACTGGTGGGCATTTTATAGGGGCACTTCCTATCCTCCCTCTCTGACTCCTCCTCCTCCTTCTTCAGCTTCCTCAATCCAAAGGGCCGGCGTAGGGTAAACCTGGGCGTTCTTCCCACTTTTCAGTTTAGTTTGTTGGTTTTCATTTAACGGTGTGCTCCATTTAATTTCCAAGCAGTTTTGCACACTTATAAAACGATAATTTACAAAAATTTGCTCATTCGATCATGCCGCATGACTGGAAATTGTTTATTACTGTTAGATACTGTTATTATTTATTCAATCATTTTTTTTTAAGATCTGAAGCTTCAAACTGGTCAGTTAAGAAATACCTAAATTATAGCATTTTTGGCATGAGCTCAGGTCTCTGACGAAAAACTATAAAATGGAATCAAGGTGGAATCCCTGAATAACAATGACAGGGTACGAAGCAGTCCTAATCAGCAGTATTACAGGAACTATTTGTTTCCTATTTTGTAGTATGGTGATAAATTTAAATCTCGGGGTCTTTCTGAGTTCAACCTAGGGAGAAGAAATATTGAATGAAACTCCTAGGGAAAATTTGTGAAAAAAGTGGGGGATACTGAAATGATCCATTCCATAGAATTCATTAGATTTAGGAAATACTACAAAATATTAAGCTATTGCAAGTTGCAAACAAATGCAATTCGGAATTTTAACGATTCATTCAATGTTGGAATTGATATGAAACAATTAAATCGTAGTTTTCCAACTATCTGAACGGCTAGGGCGTGAAAAATTGTTTTACTATTTCAGAAATTTACTAATTTAGAAAAATTAGTTTAATATTTTTCTATTGGAAAGCCCTTCTCCGCATATCATTTGTCTATAGTTATTATTAACCCTCCGTATACTTGCAGTAAGTAAATGACAAAACTTAGCGCAACTTGCCTCCCGAAAGGGTTCAGCTCCGATACCCTACAATTTTACGGTTTATAGTAAATGTCGAAAATTTTTTAAAAAGGGTACGAAAAAAGCAGATCAAAAAGGAAAGAAGTGAGCCTCAGAGGCCCTTCAGCTGGTCACTGCGCCTCCATACTTTGTACTTTCTACTCGTAGATATCCAAAAGGATTTTAGGTTTCGGCATCAGAAGTCGATTAAGAAACAAACTGAGCTCAAAAGTCCCACAGCTGATCAGTGCACTGATATTGAATTCTAGATACCACAAAGGAGCTCTACTTCAAATTGCAGATTTGTAGGTTGTCATAAATATGCCTGCGAAGATATAGGCACCTACAAGGGAAAATTAATACAATTTATTAAAACATTTGTAAACTCCACAGGGCCCTCTCATCTAAGTTTAACGATATTTAAATGGTTTTAATAATCGTAATAAACTTCATATCGGAGAAGTAAATCGAGGTAACGTAAAACGTCAAATTCGGTCAATAATAGAAAACGGGAAAATTATGCTTGAACTAATTTATGTTAGTGCTAAAGCAGAATAGAGTGATGATTTGAGAAGAATGAAATTGGCACGGAGCAGTCTGCAGCCTAACCCAGCAATTCCAAACAAATTTCATCAACATCGGATGAAATCTAAAAATTAAGCTAGTTTCTGGGATTACACTTTCGCGCATGCGGGGAATCTACTGATAATGCAATCATGCTGAAATTGGTACGGCATGAATAAATCGTAACTATCCACCAAATTTGAGCGAGATCAAACGACTAGGGCGTGAAAAAGATGACGCTTAAAGTAAGTTACGTTTGTTCATTCGCAGAATGAAGTAATGATTTGAGAAGAATGAAATTATTAGAAAAATATATATCGATGGAATAACTAGACTGATAGGAGGGGGGGGGGGGGATATACAGTCTAAACCGTATATTCCATGAACAATTCATTAAAATCGGTTGAAAATTGGGGAAATTGAGCTTGTTACGAGGATTTCAGGATTAAAGTCAGTCACACTCACGGTGACAGACAAGTAACGAAAGCTGTTCAGAATGGTCTAGAACGTAAAATGAGAGTAAACATTTTGGTTTGATATGGAGACAATTTTTTTTCTTTTTCATATTCTAGGTTTTTTAAAATCTTTCCACACCCGCTGATCACTCCCCCTCCCCCCTCCCCCCTCCCCTAGGTATTCGATATTATAGTGAGTATTCCAAAACTTAGGCAAATAATATAGCACACATTCATTTACGGCGTTTACATTCTTTGACTGCTGAAAATGTTTCGGGCTTTCATCGCATCGTTAATCATTAAGAGATTATTGCGTTTAGAAGCAACAGAGCCATGCGTGACTCCTGAACTCTATCACGAAGGCTCTCTTCGAAGAGGGCTTTGAATCAATTCCATCGAATTACCTACACTAAACCTGTCTAAGGACAATGCTGCTTTTTTATTTCTAATAATGGGATCAAAAGTAAATAATGCACGTAAATGAGAAGATGGCAGTGAGTTGGAGGTGGGACAGGATATCCAAGCCGGTAACTACAGGAAATTACTATACGGTCGGTACTATTACGTATAAAGGATCCAGAAACGAGATGTTACCGACGTTAGGTCACGGTTGTCAAACCGGTTCGATCCGGTCACTTTCCAAACTCAAACTCTGAATTTTCCGCTTTTTTCTCACCCTGTGTACTTATGCATTTATGATAATTGTCTTTTGATGGAGCAGTTTGCGTGATTATTGTCAGGAAACTGAATCGGTTAGGTTTCTTCCTGCATAAATCTGTTGTGCCTTCTATAAATATGTAATCCACCATGAACCATTTGAGATCCGTCATTGCCCTACCTGAAATATAAAGCATAATAGCAAGCCGAACAATAATAATTCATAAAAATACAAAGACCCGGTAATAGAGAGACCTTCGGTACTCGCCACTTTGTGTTTCATCAACGTACAGGTACGTCACTGAAGGAAGCAGAACAAGGTCGTTCACCACGAATCACTGTTTGCATGTGCAAATGGATACCTACCTACCAATCAACCCTCATAGAATTCGTTTTCAGTTTTATGAAAGACTGAAATGAAAATAATTATATAATGAGATCCGGAACGTGTTGTCATTGAACGTCAATCCAAACGCTTGTGTATCTAACTCTGATAAAATAAGCGAAAAAAAAAAAAAAATCATCTCCATAGATGTGTAGCTCAGCGTTGAGTTGAGCTCAGGTGATGATAAACAGGGAACAACATTCAAACCTAGTTGAAAAACTCGCTTCAGCCTAATGCCAATAATCTGATCTTGAATTTGAATAGACAAGGAGAAAATAATTACGAATCATAGTTCCAAATTGTTGGTTCATTTAAAAGTACGCATGCAAATCAAATGAATCCTAATGGTCAGGGCTTATTCAAATACATTTATTCAACTTTAATACGGCCTGACACACAAATATTTACGCTCCCTGTGATAATATATACAGGGTGTTTCAGAAGTTATGGTCAACCCTCCCCCCTAGTTATGGTATTTCCCTATTTCATTGCGTAAAAAAATAGGCCCAACGCCATTTTTTATATTTTTTTGTGAGGAATTCAGGAAAAATACTTTCAGGACGACCACTTGCACGCAATTGACACTAGCTTCATTTTTTCAAAAGAGAACCCCCCTTTTTATTACAGATTCGGATTCTACGTCAAATTTGATGAATTTACGACCCCTCACTCGATTTTTTTGACCGCGCGCAACCCGTTCCGTGCGCCTAACCACCAAAATTGCTCAAAACATGGATTCTGGTAAACCCAAAGTGTGGTACATGAATTTTAATTGTTTTTTAACACTGATTCATATGGCGCTATCCGTTTCTTGATTTGACTTGATTTTCAGCGAAATAATGGCCGAAATTCGTTTCTTTGTGTGAAAAATCATCTTTTTAGGCGTGTGTTTGCACATGCATTTTCATAATTTTCCATTCTCTTTCCCATTCCTTTTCCTTTCTCCTTCAACCGGGCTGGGGACTGGATTTGGAATTAAAAGAAAATAAAACGTACATTTCCTTCAAAAAAATTAAATATACCATCTGGTGGGGGAGAAGGACTTCAAAGCAGTTGCTTAAAATGAACGTTTAATGTCCTTTTTCCATGTTTTTCCCACATCAGATGGTATATTTTATTTTCTTTCAACTCCAAATCCAGTACCCAGCCCGGTTGAGGAAGGAGGAGGGAAAGAGAATGGAAAATTATGAAAATTCATGTGCAAACACACGCCTAAAAAGATGATTTTTTCACGCAAAATAACGAATTTCGGCCATTATTCTGCTAAAATCGAATCAAATCAAGGAACGGATAGCGCCATATGAATCAGCGTTGAAAAAAAAAAATGAAAATTCATGCACCACACTTTGGGTTTACCAGAATCCATGTCTTGTGCAATTTAGGTAGTTAGGTAACTTTGCGCGCTCGTGGAACAAGTTCCATGCCGCCAAAAAAGTCAAGTGAGGGGTCGTGAATTCATGAATTTGGACGTAGAATCAAAGAAGTTAGTGTAAATTGGGCAAAAGAGGTCGGTGCGAATGTATTTTTCCTCAATTTCTCACTATATATATGAAGCATGGCGTTGGATCTATTTTTTTACGCAATTAAATAAGGATATGCGGGAGGGTGGACCATAACTTCTGAAGCACCCTGCATATATATATATATATATATATATATATATATATATATATATATATATATATATATATATATATATATATATGTATATATATATATATGACGTGTTCCAGAAATTATTCGTATTTCGATTTTCATCTTTCATCTAGCAGAAGATACCATTCAGCGCTTTTGCTACTTTAGTCATTGTTATTGTCAAGAAACTAAACTACTCAATAAAATAAACGGTTGTGATTGTGTAGCTCCTTCCCATAAGATCTAAGCAAGATGGATCTCGTCGATGAAGCGTGAGTATTTCTCTGACTTTTCATTTCAAGGAGAAATTCATTTTAGGGCTAGTTTCAGTAGTGTGGCCGATTGGCAGGGTAAGCCATTACCCCTGCAGCAGTGAGAATTCAGCCCTCGCTTCGTGAAGCAACCTCAATATCGACGAGGCAAGTTGTAGACGTGAGTGTCCAAGGCTTCTGGGATCGAGAGAATCGGACCTGGCGTCAGTCCTAAGTACCGCTGCAACAGAGAAACAGTAAAAAATTTGACATGGCAGCTCAAGATCTTCGTGGTTCGTTCTCGCTATTGATCTGCACAATCGAAGGAGCTCCTCACTGCGAATACAAGGCATTTCAACGAAGGCTCGTCTAAACAATTTGTAAATACCATTTTGGTATGTTATGGGGTGTGTCCGGATAAAATTGCAACTTTTCACAATAGCCGTGTCTTTTCGGTTGAGGGTGGAGCTCAAGTTCAGTGCCTGGGACTAAAATACTACTCCTTACTCTGCGAGTCAAGTAAAGACGGAAAATTCTACTCTTGATACCTGTCTGAATTCTACACTAATGTATATTACAAAATTATTCCTTTTCCATACTTTATAGATCCCTGTTAAAAATAAATTATGTTATTAAAAGATAGATTTTATTTCCATCTCCCGAAAGTGAAAACAATGCTTTCGATATCTAAGTGTAAGTATACTTGGGAAAATGAAGTTTGAGGTGCTACATTACAAGCTACAAAGCCCACTCAGCTGATTAGAGTGTTGTTTCTTAAGTTTTAATAATATATTATACTCTACCACATTGTCGGATCCGCTGTGAGGAGACCGGCCTCAGCAGCGACCACACCTCGATATGCCGACCGACCGAGGATATACATATAAGACCCACTGTGCCGCAATCCGGTATCTTTCGACACTGGTCAGTCAACGCTTCGTAACGATTGGCCCTTTTTGCCTAGCACCCAGAGTTTATCTGGGACGACTAGCTTCCGTCTCGTCAACAATAGTGCCCTCTCAGAAACCCTCTTCTCCCTGCCTCTCTACTGCTCAAAGACATTTAGATCTTGAAGATCTTCTAGCCTTCATCAAGAATCAAGGTACCTCGAGGAGAGACTTTAGAGTGGATAGGTTTAAAAGGATTGTATAATAAAAAAGGGAAAATTATCAATCTCTTTGTTAATATCAACTCTTCTCTAAATTCCTACCCTAGTTCTATTATGGGCGCTGACAACATCCAAAGTGGCCCCGTTTCTAATTTCAGCATCTCAAGTTAGATAGGAACTAAATTGCAGTGCTAACTTTGGTTAATAGAGTGATTCCTCAAGTTGTAATTATGCTCTACCAAACCCAAGGACGTCCCGTTCAACATCTTGAGCTGAATAGAACAAACTAAGCCACAGTTTGTTTGAGTGGTTTCTCACGTTGTAATATTGTCTATCACGCCCAGTGAAGCCTTGAAATTTCAGCATCTCAAGTTGATAAAGAACAAAACTAGCAATTGGAGAGAACTTATTCTAAAGTTCAACTTGGGAAGATTACCTAATATAATAAATTATTTACAAAAAACCAGTCATTTACATAGGTATAGAAGATAGCGGTACCTACTCGCTTCTTCTTACAGATTATGATGTTTGAAATAATTTTTTTACATTTTATGTCTTTACTTTGGTACATGGACTCGGAAAGCGTTGCGTTATTAAAACGCGTTACATTTGATTTCTAATGATTTTCATGTACAACCAAGCCATTTCTGGGGAAATGAAAGTTCTTAAGTTTTCAACGGACAGAAATCGTTCACCATTGGTTGGAAAGCTCTCGATTTATCACGCATTTCTTTCGTACTTGTTTTTAGTGGATATTTATGTCATCATTTTATATTTATTAGTGTTATTAATGGATGTAGTATACAATGCCGCTTGTTTTGTTGTTATTAGTTTCCACGTTAGAAATCACTTCGAGAAAACGCCAAAATGAAGACATGGATAGATATAATTGCTTTATTACAAGAGTAATAGTTAAAAATTATTGTCTTGAACATTATTCGTCGAAACTATTTGTTGAAATAGGGGGGGGGGGGGGGGGGGGTTGTGGGAACTAAAGACATAAAATGTCCCAATGTGTTGCAGACTCGTATGCAATTTCAATGGGTACCTACTACCAGAAAAATATACCTACATATAATATTATAAACTTGACACGATTAACTAGAAGGGAACCAACCACAGTTTCCCAGTTTTGAGTAATGAGGCATCAAAGTTGTTTCAAGTTTGCAAACCTTGTGTTGGTTGTATCGCGATTTCCTTCTTTTCTACTCAAACCTAATTGAATTCTGCGTCATTTCCTAATTGTAAAAAATGCAATTACTGTAGTAGAACGCTTAAAAATTAAATTATATGTGGATGATTCCTTTCTGAGATTTGAGAAAAGCTGTAGAAAAATCTGAGTGATGACCCACTTCAGCTGATTCCATTCTGAGAAAATCGCAACGACCATTCACATTCAACCATGAGTTTTTAGCAAAGCAACATTCATCATTCTTCCCTTTGAAAACGATACCCGTCATATTTACCCTTACAAATCCTCCAAAATATATCTACACAAGTTTTTAAATACATACCCAATGTACGAACTAAATCACTCGCGACGAAGTTGTGGAAACCCATTATAAAACGGAAGTTAGTGAAAAACGTTGTCTATTTCCACGAAAAATAAAGAGTTACAATGTTAAATCGATTTCGACGGTTAGGCCATCATCAGTAACAAACAATAACTGAAGACACATTAGAAAGGACACAGCTTATATAGAGACAGGTGAAGGGAGATTGAATCCCATTGGTCGAGAGAAAGGAAAGGGGCAGGAGGTACAACCAATCAAGTGCATACAAAGTGAAAGAGAGATTGAATCCCATTGGTCGAGAGAAAAGAAAGGGGCAGGAGGTACAACCAATTAAGTGCATACAAAGTGAAAGGGGATTATAGCTAATCAGATGAAGTGAAAGGGGGGAAATAACTAAATAGGGTTTCAATAGTGTGAAGGGATAATTCCAAGGTTTACAGAAATGGACCTATCAGTGGTGAAATATATTGAGGTATATCCTCATTTAAACATTTACCAGACCTGTCACTTTTGATAATTTCGAATTTTTCAAGTACATTCAACATACCTCCCTTTGGGCAAAAATGAAGAAATTCTGCAAACTGTCTGTCTGTCAAATCAAAATTGTAACTATGATTAGATTCCTTAAGATGTTTTGCAAATGTAGACTTACCCTTATTTTCCCTGAAATCCTCCATATGCTCGTCTATTCTTTTGCATCTAGCTACATCGATATTGGTGAACAAACTAACCACATCAAAAGAGGCGAGTTTAGCATTTGGAGGCATCTGAATGTCCTTAATTTTGGAGACCAAATCATAAGAATTTAGTACAGTATGTTGAGGCCGAAAGTTGATTTTGTTTCTAAATAAAATATTGAGTTTTTTAGCCAATTTGTAGGCAGGAGCACCAATATAAGACACCACCGGTCTCATCGGCGCTCCTTCCTTATGAATTTTAGGGAGACAGGATAACCTGGGTGCATGAGGGTTCATTTCTACAAAACTTGGAATGTACATATTTTTTAGTAGGCTATCTTCTGATTGTTTAACTACTTTTCGAACTAATCTTTGAAATTTTGAAGTTGGGTCAGATGGGAGATTTGAACAATTATTATCTTCTAGAAATTTTACAGTTTTCGAAACATAATCTTGCTTATTTAAAATGACAGTTGTATTACCTTTATCTGCTTTGAGGGCTACAATATTTTTCTGGGCAAACTTCTTCTTTAGAACAGCTGCAATAGTCTCCTCCTTCCCGGGTGGTGGTCCTAGTGATCTTGATGAGGACTGAATCTCTTCAGCACAAAGTGTTTTGGTGGCTGATGGTCCATTCGAAGCCTCGACGGAAAATGCCAAATCCCGAATCGCTGAATCTCCAAGGGCGAAAGATGGGTTGTGCTTCAACCCTTTCTCAAGAAGAGATACTTCTGCCGGAGAAAATGTGACATCCGACAGGTTCTCCACTTTCTTGAAGAATGGGCAGGATACTGTTGATGGAGATGGAGTCTTAGGGACTGGCTTTTTAGACTTCAAAAGTTGTAATAATTTACCTTCCAGAATCTTCTTTTTCGTCAATCCTTTCTTCCATGCGGTTTCAACTGCGTGTTGCTCGATAAGTTCCCATTCACAGGAGGTGTAGCGGGTGGTGAGTTCTTGGAACATATAGTAAAGTTTTTCCCGAGCAATATCACGAACACTATACCATCGATGGAGTTCACTTTTTACAAGTTTAATTTGAGCCTCATTGATTATTCGGGTCGCGGCACCTGAAGGGTGCTTACATTGAATTTTCACAAAATTTGGAATTACACTGTTGGAAATACACTGTTGATTAAACCAAATGTTCCTTTCCGCGATAACTATGCGTGTTTTCAGTTTGACATACCAACTCGCGATTTCTGCTCGACTTGCAGAACTGATACGAACTAAATCACTCGCGACGAAGTTGTGGAAACCCATTATAAAACGGAAGTTAGTGAAAAACGTTGTCTATTTCCACGAAAAATAAAGAGTTCTTTGTGGCTACGAATATTGCGGTCAGACTGGTAGGAAATTTAGGGAAAGAATAGACGAGCATATGGAGGATTTCAGGGAAAATAAGGGTAAGTCTACATTTGCAAAACATCTTAAGGAATCTAATCATAGTTACAATTTTGATTTGACAGACAGACAGTTTGCAGAATTTCTTCATTTTTGCCCAAAGGGAGGTATGTTGAATGTACTTGAAAAATTCGAAATTATCAAAAGTGACAGGTCTGGTAAATGTTTAAATGAGGATATACCTCAATATATTTCACCACTGATAGGTCCATTTCTGTAAACCTTGGAATTATCCCTTCACACTGTTGAAACCCTATTTAGTTATTTCCCCCCTTTCACTTCATCTGATTAGCTATAATCCCCTTTCACTTTGTATGCACTTAATTGGTTGTACCTCCTGCCCCTTTCTTTTCTCTCGACCAATGGGATTCAATCTCCCTTTCACTTTGTATGCACTTGATTGGTTGTACCTCCTGCCCCTTTCCTTTCTCTCGACCAATGGGATTCAATCTCCCTTCACCTGTCTCTATATAAGCTGTGTCCTTTCTAATGTGTCTTCAGTTATTGTTTGTTACTGATGATGGCCTAACCGTCGAAATCGATTTAACATTGTAACTCTCTATTTTTCGTGGAAATAGACAACGTTTTTCACTAACTTCCGTTTTATACCCAATGTAGGTATACAATTTTTTTCGACCACACAAATTCTGGTTATTATTGGTAGGTGTCATAATATAAGTACAGCAGCAGTTTGATGTAGTTATTTATTTTACAATTCAATTGTTGAAAAACTTTCCATAGACTCATGAACATAGTAGGTCTTTTTGAAGAGGCATATGACTAAGAATGAGTAAATTTTAGGCCAATCGTTTGTTATCAGTTTTCTTTCAGTCTCAAAATTTTCAGATTTACAGAAGTAAATATGTGTCACCTTTCAAGGCATTTCACATAGGTGCTATACCCAATTGATAAAAATAATTACCTATATTTAAAAAAAGTAGCGAAAAATGGCTATACGCTCAGGAACATTATTATACTTTTAAAAAGGCACATGAATTACAATTGAGTTTCAGCCTCAAAAATCTGGATTAAATCTTCTACGGGTGTGGGTAGAGTGCAACTCCTACATAAAACCCATTCTTATCAGCTGGAGAGCAGTCAAGCTAATTTTGTTCCTATTCAACTTTAGTTACTAAAATTTCGATTAGATCTTCTCTAGGTGTGGGTAGGGGGTAACCCCAATATGAAAATCCATTCTAATCAGCTCGGGAGCAGTCAAGCTAATTTTGTTCCTATTTAGACTGAGTTGCTAAAATTTGAATTAGATCTTCTCTGGATGTGTTCAGAGTGTAACTCCAACATGAAAACCCATTCTAATCAACTGGGATCAGTAATTCCAATTTTCTTCATGTTTCATTGTTTTTCAACACACAGTGTTCACGAAGAGAGTCCACAAAATAATAAAGTAAAACACAGAAAATAAAAGTAAAACACAGCATGATAACGTGATGACAGAAGGTTAGGGTTAATGATAACGAGGCAGCGGGTAATGAACAGTGTTGCCACAAAACGCATCCACAGAACGGAGCCAATGAGTGGTGTGGTTCCCTTTTACTGAAATCGGTTGGGCCATGCCATATTCTACACAAAAGAAGAAACAACAGTCTTGGCTCCCTTCTGCTGAATCACAACACACCATATCTTTTCAATCAGAACCGGTGACTTGTGTGGTTCTTTTTTAAGCCATTCCGGATTCAGTCACTTTTTTAAATTCAAATTTCGGGGTGAAAGCCTTATCAAAACAATAGTTCCTTTTCGCTGAAAACATAAACTGACCTAGCCCATCTCATAATGTTCTTATTTCATTTGGTATGTAAAAGCTAAGGTTGCGATTGGATTTTTATTTTTGTTACCCCAGAAAAAAAGTTGTTTGGCTTAAAGGGTACCTAGACCAAATCGTTTAGGTCTTGTTAGATTCGAAGCGTAAAATCGTTTTCAGCGAATGATACTTCGCAAATATTCGATAAAGAAAGTATTGCCACTGAAATTTAATTCCATAATTACAAGGTTGTCCTCCCGGACGATGTTGATAGGTTTTTTCCTATTTAGGATGTTACGCGAGGTTTGAGCATTTGAATAGAGCCCATGACCGTGCCAGGAACTCGCCTATAATTTTGGGAAAGCCGCATCGAAATCGGACACACACACACACATTCATATTTTACGTTATATTGATTATTAATATCCCATTAATTTATAATAGTTGAAGACCCGATTAGTTGAATGAGATCATTCAAGGGGAAACGGATACCTAGTAAAATCTTGTTCTCTTTCTCTCTTGGAAAAAAAAAAAAAAAAAAAAAACGGACTCCCCTCAAGTTTGTACGGGATAAGTCGGCTGATTGAAATTCAATTCATTTATTCTGATATATTAATTGGTCAAGAACCAAGTAAGTTTGTACTCCCCATTCTATGATTGTACCCGATACTATCGAACTTATAAACTACTCCTTCTCTCAGTCTGGTCTTAGAAGTAAGGCGGAAGGAGAAATTTATGCGATTCGAGTCTGCCTAAATTTAGGGAAAAATAAATAATATTATTTCTGTTGCCATAAAAAATTATCTTCCTAGAATCATTTTAGGGCGTGGTATTAGGATTTTAATTTAAAATTAGCATGATTTTGAATGTTCAAAACAAGACGTACATAATTCATTTGTTAGTAAGGTTTCCTGGTAGTTTCAATGAAATTACTATTTAATGAGAAAAAAAACAGAACTAACTTTTTTTTTTTTTTTTTTTTTTGAGAAAGAAACAATATTTGCAACTATTCCAAGGGACAACCTCTCTCATAACGTTCCTTGTTGGTGGAAACTTGGCTGTAAAATTTTTCTTTAAATCGTTAGAAAACAAAGTAGCAGTCAGTCGTAAGAAATTTAAATGAGATTAGGTCCAGACCAGGTTGCAGAAAGTTGGAATAAAATTTTATACTAATATTTTTTTCATTTACATTAAAAATATGTTATAATCTTGATTGGACCAGGTATGTGTATACCTTTCCTCAAATTCGTAGAAAATGAAGGTTTACTCCGATTCATTGTTTTTACCCTATGGATACACTCGAACTGAAACAGTAGTCTGCACTACATATATGTTTACTAGCCTAGTTTTCTCGCTCGCTCGGAACGGCGCAGCCTTGATGCAATGGCCTTTTGCTGTTGTGTGGGACATGTAAAATGATTGGAAACGGTAGATCACTAAGGGTGATTTGAAATGTGTGGGGGATGTGTTGCTCGCTTAGATCACTCGGGGTGGAAATTTCTTCCTCGCCCCATGGTTTGGGTGGTGGTGGAAAATTTGAATTTTGCTTACAATTCCTTTCAATTGACAATCCCAAGGGTATGGCGAAAAAAAAAGTTATAAAATGTGGAACCACGATAAGTTTAGTGTTAAGAACTTTACAGTACTAACAGAAGTGTCGGATGCTTAATTTTTGTACGGATTTAAATTTTATACTCAAATAAATATTGCCTACAGCCCATGGTTTGGGGGGAATTTGAAAATTGCTTGCAATCCCTTTCAATTACAATCCCAAGGGAACGGCAAAAAAAAAAGAAAATTAATTTTTATAAAACTATATGGGGCCACGAAACGTTTAGTTTTAAGAACATTTCAATTCTTGAACTTTATATACCAATGATGCAATATGCTACAATATTCCATGTTACAATATTTGAGTAAGTTGTATGACCCACCCAACTTGGTAGAGGTTTTTTTCTGTTGGAAATGACTATCAAACACGGCACCTCATGTGGAACCTCGAAAAATTTAGTTTTTAGAACATGTTAAATTTTCGTGCGTATTTGTTTTCCCCGTCATTTGGGTGGGTTAAACACCGTGGGTATGTTCCCTCTAGAGCTTTTTATATTGGTAGTTCCACTTTTATCAAGGATTCTTATACTTACAGTTCCTATTTTCACATGAATTCATGGAAAACAATATTCATAGGCATTTATGTTAATTGTTTATATTTATTTCAATTTAGATCGGCCATTTATTTTATTAATTTTTTTTTATCGGTTTATTTCTTTGTTTTATTTATTTTTTTGTGTAGAAGGGTTACCAAATAAAGAGTATGTGGAACTAATAAAACCAACTAATTCTATACGTCCATCTTAAAATATGTAAGAAAGCTTTACCCCACCCAACATTTCATTCCTAACAATACTGTTGGATGTTAAATTTTTGTTCTTCTACTAATTCTATACCTCCATGTTACAATATGTGAGGAAATGATAATGCCACCCAATTCGGCCGACTTTTGTTCTGTTGGCAATTACTTGAAAACAAATTAAATTTTATAAAACTATGTGGAACCACGAAAAGTTCATTAGGTTCAATAAAGACCGGCGATAATTTTATGTAGGTACATAGAAGGGTAAAGAGGTTTTGAATACAAAGTTCAGAGTAACTAGGTACGTTTTGATGGAATAAGAAAGAGCAGTTGCTTGAAAACCAACGTTTTCGTTTTCGTTCATTACAATCGTAAAACACAATGTCATGTCACGAAACTCGCATGGGACCCAATTGGAATTTCAACAAACATTTTAAGACCAATCCGAGACAAACCCGTGGATTGTTACTGGGTCTATGCCGGAAAAATCAAAGCGGAGAAAGAATTTTTTCGTGATTCCCTGCATATTTTCGCTGATTTCTTTGGGAAGGCAGCATCTTTTGGCAGTTTCGAATGTACTGTCGTGTTCTACGGGTCCAGGAACGTAATTTCTCGCTTATCCCACTACTCGTAGCCCCCCCCCCCCCCCCCTCTCCCTCACGCAGCCGTTTGGCAGTGCATAGAGACGATAGACAGACGGGGTTTTATTCTTATCAAATCTATACTATTAATAAGAATGAAACTCCGTTTGTCTGTCTGTCTGTCGTGTCTATGCACGGCCAAACGGCTGAGTGGGGGGAGTATACGAGTGGGGGGATCTTCTTGGGATTTTCCGATAGGGGGAGCGAGCAAATTTAAAATTTTCTAATCCCAGCCGAACCATGGGCCGTAGGGCGGGAGGGGGGTCGAAGTAAGAATTAATGTGCGCTTTTTGGACTTCCCCGCATCCTCTACCCCTCTAAACGGCCGTCGACAATTCCGGAAAAATACCGGTTTCGTAGGTTTTTGAACGAGGAAGACGACGGCGCGATCGGATCGCGAAAAAAGTATCGGGAAATGCGTCAAAAAAATGCGAGAGTACGGACCCGTTTTCTCGAAAAGTCCGCCGAAAAACTTGGTTTTTTCCGATTAAAATATACCCCATAAAGGTACGTTTTTCGGAACGGTTTTCGCGGGCGAAATACAGCTTTGGGTCCGCCGAATCTGAATCCGAAATCGGATATCGAAAAAAGTGACGAGAACTCGGTCAAATTGCGAGCAGAAGCGAGCAAAGCGATTAAAATGATTCTGCCGTGGACGAGAGAAGGCTCAAGAATTGACGTGAAGGGTTCGATGTCACAACATTGCGAGGCGAGCAGGTATGCCTACATAGGTACCTTGCGAGCGAAGCGAGAGCCATTTCAAATAATAAATACGGACTTTGTCCTACACATATACAGGTATACCTTGCGAGCGAAGCGAGCAACATCCCCGAATAAACTTTTCGTGGTTCCACGTAGTTTTATAAGATTTAATTTGTTTGTAATAATTCCCAACTGAAAAAAACGTCTGCCAAGTTGGGTGGGCAGTATAACTTCCTCAAGCGAGCGAAGCGAGCAGCATCCCCTACAGAAGTTAAACCTACCCTTAGAGATCTACCGTTTGCGAGCGAAGCGAGCAGCATCCCCTACAGAAGTTAAACCTACCCTTAGAGATCTACCGTTTGCGAGCGAACCGAGCAACATCCCCTAAATGCCATACTTTGCGAGCGAAGCGAGCAACATTTTCTACATGCCAGACTTTGCGAGCGAAGCGAGCAACATATCCTACATGCCAGACTTTGCGAGCGAAGCGAGCAATATTCCCTACATGCCACACGTTGCGAGCGAAGCGAGCAACTTAATGGGGGGTCCGGGGGGCTTGCCCCCCGGCTGGACGTGGAGGCGAGCGTAGCGAGCCGGAGCGGCTAGTAGTATAGATAGATATTATAGGCCAAAAGACCTGTAGACAGATCTCGAAATTTGCCCTTCAGGCATCCAAACACAAACTTAATGGGGCAAGGAACGTATTGAATTGTACTCAAGGACTCACTGGTGACATATCAGCGCCCCCATTTCAAGAGAATTTATCCTTGAATTTCAACTTTTTTAAAATGCCCACAGCACTAAGCGACGGTTTGAATCCCGGCGGGGTCAGTATATTTTTTAATTCTTTATTCCTTCTGCGCAGATCATTGGTCTATAATTATTAAACCCCGTATATAATTATGATCAATGGATTTCTCACTTTACGAAATTGAGTTTATCAGAAAATTGTAATAAAAAGGCTTGTCTGTCCTTAATTCAGTTTCATAATTTAATATTTTATTTCTGATATTGAGTTGATCGTAACTTTTGTCACCTACAGATGATCAGTGAATCTTAGTTAGGTGTCTTGTCATATCTCATTAATTTCAATTCGTTGGTGCCTCGATTGATGTCGATTTATACCTGTAATATGGATCTCCTATTATACTTAGATTTCAGCTCTTGTTACGTTTAAAGGGGTGAATAATTTGTATTTATGATTATTTAAATTATATCAATTTCTCGATGTTTTGCTTGTCAATGATAAATATAATCCTAAAGATTCGATTAAAACCATCCGCAACGCTGAACGTTGAACGGCAAGAACATTAAAAAACACCTTCGGATTTCAAAGCGCTAGACCATGCGCTGGTAGCGATTCTATTGATTAGCCATTCAAGCTCTAATAAAAATTCCGTTAATGGTCGCTAGATAGTGGGACTGGAAGACATAGAAATTTCCTTGTAAATATCAGCAGATATTATGCCAATATTGGAATTATAAGGTGATACAGTTCCAATGAATTTATTATAGCTTTGCAAAATCGAGTTTATTAACTGTCTTTTCCGATGTACCTATTAGTGAAGTATCGGTACCTAGCTGCTTAATATCATCTCATAAATTGCTCCTGAGTCTACCTATAGGTAGCGGAAGCATTGTTTTCACTTTTGAGGGATTAAATAGTTTTAGTCTCCAAAAATTCAAACGTATTGTAATTGTAGACCAATGATCTGCATAGAAGGGCTACCTAACCCAGGAATAAGAAACGTTTGTGTCACAATTTGCAGCGTTTTTAACGTTTTCTAGAACAGTCAGGTTAACGCTAAAGCATGTTTAATGTTAAAACAGTAAATTAATACGTGACGCCGGAACGATGCGTAAAGTGGTGAAGTTTCCAAACCCCAAGATTTGGAGAGAGGATGATGGTGAAATGCACTAGCCTCGTACCACCTTGACAACTTTCACATTTAAGTGTCAAGCGTCCCAAATAGAATGTGGTATCTTTTGAAGAGTAGATTTCTCTTCATTGTTCTGTACAACAGTGCCAGTAAATCGGACTATGGAAGTAGGATGCCAAGACGTCACCAGTCAATCAAAGTTTGAAAAATCCGAAAACGCAAAGTATGTACCTAGGTACCTACCGCAATTTTTGTAAAGTGGTGTTGGTGTTCAAAAATATGTAATTCACTAATATCCATTTTAATATTCCACGTACTTTCTTCAGACCAATGTGTAATCATTATTAATTTGGGTGCTATGGCTGCAATTGACTAATTTCAATGTAGAAATGGAACTTACTTTTTTCAGACTAATTTGTACCTACTTTGGTTTGGGTGCTTTGGTTGCAGTTCGTGCATTGATTAAAACTTACTTCTGTCACCAATGAGCATGACTGATATTTCTATGGCTGAATGCCTCCGCGTTTCACTTTACCGGCACAACCGCCTTGACAAACTGGGTTGCGAATGTGCAGACGGCTCTCGAATCGATGGAGAAAAACTCCTTTGTTCCCGAAGTTCACAGCTTGTCCGCCACATGAGGTGAAAAACCGCACTTTCGTTTTTCGCCGCTCATCCATCACGTGCTCCTTTCATGATGAATATCGCGTCATCAGCCCTTTATTATAGTTCTTCTCCTCGTAACTTTGGCGTCGGATAGAGACCCAGAAGCCTACATAGCCGTCAGCTTAGTATTGATTTTGAGTAGATATTTACTCAATTTCCAAGGTATTTCAAGAATCTTTCTCAGCGAACTTGAGTAGATCAGAACAGATCTCAGCTGGAAACAGAACAATTTTACTATTTCTATTAAGGATGGGAAGAAAGCAATTTAAATTTGCGCGAATAAATGTTGGTAACTTTGCACAGAATATATTTTGCGACTCAGATTGACTATAACCCGGCCAAAAA
Organism: Adelphocoris suturalis; assembly: GCA_030762985.1. Lineage (NCBI taxonomy): Eukaryota > Metazoa > Arthropoda > Insecta > Hemiptera > Miridae > Adelphocoris > Adelphocoris suturalis. The sequence continues at coordinate 90,519,789 of CM061042.1, forward strand.
ACACAATCTAGCTTTGTTAAAAAACCACGCCAAATTAAAAATAAGTTGGGAGTGGCACGTAGCTTCCTCGTATCGGTCATCATACATGAATGAATATATAATATACTCTCACAAGATAAACCATTCAACCCCTGAACGTTTTATATAAATCAGATGAAGCCTGTAGGTCATGGTTGTTTGAAGGATTTTTCTTTCGCGCGTGCGCAGTTGCTTCTAACGGTACGACTGTGATGGAATTAATATGGGTGATTAAATTGTATTTTCCCAATTACCGTCAGAATTTTAGAGAGATAGGACAATGAGGACATGTGCAAATCATGTTTCATGGATTTTACGTTTGTGCTGTACATGAGGTATTGATTTGTGGGTAATGGAACTGATAGGACCATCTACAGTTACCGGTCAGTTCACTAAAACTTCAGATAATATGAAGGGTTCTTTCGGAGTTAGAGCAAAATCGATCAATTAGGCAGGCAATGATAAAATGATGCATGACAGATGCTCGTTTGATACTTTACACGTTTGTGTGTGCGCAAAAGCTACCAGTGAGTCGAGAGAGGTGGAGTTCATTGTAGACCACCTACAGCATTCCATTTGTCCAATCCCAGAAAACCGAACTTGTCGAGAAAAAAGTTTCATTTCCCAGAAGTAAAAAACAATGCTTTCGCTGTGAACAGGGGCATAACTATTGGGGGGAGGGCCTCCCCCTCAGTTTTCACAGATTTGGGAGAAGTTGGGAAATTTTGGAAATTGACGATAAAACCCTTAATTCGAATAGGCCTATTTTGAAGTATAATCTTGATAAAATCCTGATTTTTCCCAACTGTAGGTGCTAGGTATTTATAAATGACTTGAGTTATTTTTATTTTGTGCATGAAACTGGAATTCTTCGTTCAAATTTTCCCGATTTTACATAATTTCCTATTTATGTTATATCTCGAAAATGGGCATAAATATGGAAAATTGCGCCTGTCGGCGTTTTACTATATTTTCGGTCGACTCAACCAAAATCATTTTTCTCGCCTCTTCGTTCAACGAAAAACGTTCAATAGTTTGAGACATATGAAAAACAGTTGAATGGTTTCAATCGCTGAAGAGTGCCTATGTCCATTGCGACAATTACAATGTGAAAAAGGATCTTGTTGAGAATTTCAACATAGAAGATATGATGTGGTTCAAGCATGGGCTAAATTTGAAAAATCGGGATATCCATTTCCAATTAACCTTCACCAATCGTGTAGAGATAAAAGCTTTAATAATTGAATTTTCTTATTAGTCGTATAATTTCCTAATTGTAATTATTGTTTCAATTCATAAGATTTAAATATATATCTGATTAACTAATTAGCAAATCTCTTAGTGCTTCTAATAATATCCGAAAGATCTATCCAGGTCATTTACACATTCTTCAAGTTTCGATTAAGAAGAAGAATGTTTATTAAAAAAAATACAGATTATTTGACAATTAATGAAGTTACAAAAGAAACTGAACAGCATAGTTTTTAAAAACCGTTTGCTGGGAATACGGGATATTGAATTATTGATTGATCGATTCGAAAGGAAATAATGTCTATGATGTCTAGGGCGAAAGAAGTTCATTAGGTGTCCTCCTCATCTCCGACACTGGGAAGGACACAAAATGTTCACTCTAACTACCAGTTGAACTCCCTGACCAAGGTCAATCGGTAACTCCAAGCCAGTTTGCAGTGTTTCACCAAATCTGACCAGTCTGGGCCGCTGTATTGCTTGGTCTCGGGAAAGTGTCGGCGTAACAAAGATTGGAATCCGGAACATAGCAAGGATAGGGCAAACGCAGAGAAAGTGGTGTATGTCCTCGCGCACATACAAATTGCACATGGAACAGAGATCAGACCGACCTGTAGAAAATGGTTTGGAGTTAAAGTTCACTGTCTCCGTACTCACCTTCACCACCCATCTAATCCAGTGGAGTGGAATGCCAGTTTCCAAAGTCAGACTGCCGCACTTGGTCTTCGGATCCATTTCCCTGTATAATGTGAAGTTCTCCGAAGCAGCTGCACGTCTCTCAAACGAGGATTTCCGATTATCAATGAACCTCTGCACAATAACACCAGCGTCCACTCTTAATGTCTTGGCATCGAATGATTGGAGGTTGTTGGGCACGCCGCACCTTGCTGTCATTAGGGCCCACTGCTCCACCCACCAAACATTAGAGTTAATATCATCAATGGCCACTCTCTGAGGAAGGCGAGAAGGTCTCATACAAAATATTCTCTGCAGGTAATCATAGTGTGAGCGGAGAGTGAAAGCAGATACTGTCTGAAGACCAGTCTCCAAGAACAAGTGGTACCCTGGGGTCAATTTTGGAAGATGAAAAAGCTTCTTGACAAATGCTAACAGAACTCCCTCAGCGGCATCGTACTCCTGAAAACCCCACACCTGAGAGGCGTAGCAGAGTATAGATCTAACGATGGCATTAAAAACATGGACCTTATCTAGAAGGGGGATCCGCGAATTAGCAAAGACACCACTCCACGTGTAGTTTAAAGCAACCTTAGCAGATATGGCTTTTCGCTTCACATGCTTGGTGAAGGAGAGTTGAGGCGTCAAGGTCACCCCAAGGTACAAGTAATCATTGACTATCTCTACCACTTCTCCTTTAAGGTACCACCTCTCAGATATCTCCTTTGCATCAGAAAACACTGCAAGGAAAATTCGCAATTGGCAAGTTATCGAAGATTATACAGGGAGTGATCACCAGTATATATCCTTTGAATTTCTACCAGTGAACCGGCAGATAAACGACCAAATAAATAATAGCAGGAAAGATGTAGGATGGAGCTTGGCTAGATTAGAACGTGATGCAATGGTAGTTGTTTTACTGGAAGGAGATCGAATACTAGCTGACAAAGAACAGAATAATGAGCATACTGCAAATGCTGAGGAAGTAGTAAGCCAAACAATGCAGATCCTCACAAAAGCCTGCGATGCATCGATGCCGAAAAAAATCTTGACATCTGCTAAGCCCCCAGTCTACTGGTGGAATGAAGATATTGTAAAACTCAGAAGGACATGTAATCAGCTGAGGCGCAGAGCCCAGAGAAGCAGAAGAAGAGCAAATTGGCCGCAGATTCAATCAGAATACACTGAGGCCAGAAAACGACTTCGCCATGCAATAAATAGAAGTAAAGCAGACTGCTGGCAGACAATCATTGAGGAAGTAAATATTGATACATGGGGTCGAGGGTATAAGATCGTGACCGGAAAACTCCAGGTATCATGTGGACGGGTACCAATGAGTGAAGAAAGAATGGATCTCATTGTTGATGGGCTCTTCCCAACACACCCTCCCAGGAACAGTAATTATGCACCAGAGGATGTAATAGATTCCCTCTTATTCTCTGAAAGCGAATTAAAGAAAGCGATTGGAGCTTTAAAAAACAAGAAAACACCAGGACCAGATCGCATACCCTCAGAGGTGTTAAAAATAGCAACAGAAGTCTGTCCAAGGCTACTATTACGAATGTACAATTTTTGCCTTAGAGAAGGGATCTTTAGCAATAGATGGAAAAAAGCTCGCCTGGTGCTTTTAGACAAAGGAAAGGGTGATCCAAACTCTCCATCCTCTTGGAGGCCTCTTTGTATGTTGGATACTGCTGGAAAAGGTTATGAGAAGCTTCTCCTGCTTCGCTTGATGCCTGCAATAGCGGCGTCAGGAGACTTATCCCCCAGACAGTATGGATTCCGAAAGGGTCGGTCCACTGCTCATGCACTGGCAGATGTAGTGAACACCTTGAAAAAAACACAGGAAGGTAGTAGATATACTAGGAATCTGGCAATGCTAGTGACCCTGGATGTGAAAAATGCCTTCAATTCTGCAAGATGGACTGATATGTTAGAGTCTCTGGATACCACCTTTAAAATACCAAGATACTTACTAGCAGTTATGGACAGCTATCTTAAAAACCGAACATTGGTTTATGAGACGGCTCAAGGGGAAAGGGAGAAAGAAATCACCGCAGGAGCAGCCCAGGGTTCAGTTCTGGGCCCACAACTATGGAACGCGTCATACGATAGTGTTCTACGTCTGGAAATGCCAGAAGACTGCTATCTTGTCGGATATGCAGATGATGTTGCGGCAGTTATCCTGGCTAGAACCACGGAATTGGCACAGTATAAACTGAATCAAGTAATGGTAAAGATCACTAGATGGATGGAAGACCATATGTTGACATTAGCAGCAGCTAAAACCGAAGTAGTTGTGTTCACTCGAAAACGGATCCCTACCATAATCCCAATACAAATAGGGAGTACAGAAGTCACCAGCAAACCAACAGTAAACTACCTGGGAATCACATTAGATACTAAAATTACATTCTGGGAGCAAATAAAGAAATCAGCAGACAAGGCATCAAAGAAAACAACTGCTCTTAGTCATCTCATGAGAAATGTCAGTGGACCAAGACCATGTAAGCGCCGTCTCATGATGACCGTTGTACAATCAATGCTCTTGTACGGTGCGGAGGTATGGGCAGATGCCCTAAACATTGCCTACTATCGCAAGAGAATTATTGCAGTTCAACGAAGAGGAGCGCTGAGGATTGCATGTGCCTACAGAACAGTGTCAGAGCCAGCCATACTCGTACTTACAAGCAGCATCCCAATCCATCTATTGGCTGCAGAACGCAAACGAATCTTTGATAGAAGAGAGGAAGGAGAAAGAGCTCATTTAGCCGCTGAAGAGAGAGAATATACAATGGCAAGATGGCAGGAAATGTGGACTTTAGAGCAGAGAGGGAGATGGACTGCACGCTTGATTCCTCAGATCAAGGTATGGCTAGATAGAAAACATGGAGAAGTAAACTTTTTCCTGACTCAGTTCCTTTCTGGGCATGGGCTGTTTTACGCATATCTCTATAAAATGGGAAAAGTAGACTCCCCAATATGTCCATACTGCCAGGAAATGGACGATGATGTGCTCCATACTTTCTTTGTATGCAAGCGATGGGCTACAGAAAGAAGAAGGCTGCAGGATGCTCTGGAATTACCACCTCAAGACGTGACACCGGAGGTGGTAGTATCCAAAATGATTGAACGAGAGCAAAAATGGAATTTCGTAGCTGCCTACGTTGAAGACATCCTCCAGAAAAAGATCATCTGGGAACGGGAGAGACAGAGGAGGAGGGAGCACATGGACCGAGAGGACTGAAGAAATTTCTCAAGGACTCGGCCTGAAGTAATGTGTTAAACAGTTCCAGGCTGAGTTCCAACGTGGGAAAAGGAAGGTGAGGTTTTAGTGTGTTTGAATCTCACATAACCCGGAGTGCGGTCCCTTTTGGGTATCTTACGAGATCCGATTACCACCTTAGGATCTTAAAGATTTCCTCACCTGCCTACGTAAAAAAAAAGGTACCACCTCTCAGAAAAGCGTCGCCTACCTCCTTGCTAGAAAATCATCACGTTGGATTTAGCGAGGTTGACTTTTAGTCTCCATTGTTCACAGTATTCAACAAGGGCATCAATATTTCGCTGGAGATCTACAGGAGTTTCCGCAAGTAACACTAAATCGTCGGCATACAGCAGAACCTTCACCAGTCCATCACCCAATAGCACACCACATGACAAAGAGCATTCCGAATCGTTGAGGAAGATCGCAAACAGCAGAGGACTTAGTGGACATCCCTGCTTCACGCATGCACCTATAGGAAACAGTTAAGTTTTACCCCCTGGTGTCCAAACCGCTGATCGAACATCTGTATATAGATTTCGGAGCACTCCAACAAACTTCGCAGGAACCCCTGCGCTAAATAGTTTGCTAAACAGTGAAATCCGATCGATGGTACCAAACGCTGGCTTAAAATCCACGAAAAATGCATAAGTTTTGCATCGTGGCCTTTGAAGTCTAAGGTGAATCAGTCCCGAGAGAGTGAAAATGGAGTCGATTGTCGAATATCCTTTACGGAACCCTGATTGGCTTTCAGAAAGAATGTTGTTTTCCTCGATGAAATCCGTCAGTCGGTTGACCATCAATCAAGATAAAACTTTCGCCAAGCAGTCAATGAATGACAAGCCTTTGAAGTTCTCGACATTCTTCGGGTCACCCTTCTTGTGCAATGGAAAAATCACAGCTTCCTTAAAGTAAGCTCCTAAAGTAGGTGAAGTTTCGAATAATGACATTAATTATTGTCTTCATCTATAACTAATATTGCGGTCTTATGACAAAAGATATGTTATCAAATTCTCGTATAACAACTCACATGAAAATGGTCATTCTACAGAGGTGTTACGAGTGATGATTAGATACTTTTAGGCAATAGTTGTCAACTGTAGGTAGCAGGTTTCATTTTAAAAGGATACTACACATTTTCTTCTTTTTATTTCCCAGTTTTTGAGTTAGGAAAACTTATGGTTCAGTTGGGGATTTCATGATACTTCCCCCCTCACTATTTTTGTCTAGCGACGCCCTTGACTGCGAATAGGAGGACTTGGAAGCAAAATAGAAATGTACATGTGCTGTAAAAAATACGACATCTCAAAAGTGCGAAACACAGCATGCACGGGAATAATTTTCAACAGATCTCGTCTTATATTCTGTGGTTATGTACATGGGAGTTCTTCTATCTTCTTATTTCCAAAAAACCAACCGTACCTCGCAACAAATTGGCAGGTATGTAATTATTGCAACTTTATTTCCTGAATATAAAAATGTGTACGTGTCAACAACGAGAAAATCAATTAAGATTGAACCAATCAGCAGAGGTTCAGCCTAGTCATGCAAACCAAAGTCGTTTCGTGATTCAGAGTAGTGTTGACGATTTTTTCCCCTACCGATTCTTAAACCCTACTGGAGCACAAATAGTAGGTCAAAGTTTTACATCAATTTCTAATATTCCTACCCTTATTTATATTATTCATTGTGGCTGTTCAAAAGTGATGCCGTGGTCCATAAATGTGAGTCTCATGAACTTGGGTCAAGTAGCTTAGGATGAAAACTTCGGGCTTCGTGGGTGGGTTAATATTACATTATTAAAAAGCGGACGGATGGATTTTTGGTTTATTATTTTCAATAATAAACATTTGTAATCGACCAAGAGAAAAATTTATCAACTACTCCTTAACATTTTTTGGTTTACGTTTCAAGATGCCTAGATCCAAAAATCGAATAAAAGAAAAATCCGTCCGCCGTACGCCGTCCAGCGCTTTTCTCTGAAGCTACTGGACCAAAGTTTATGAAATTTGGCTCAAACATCATACATCGGCCTGGGGTGTGCCAGTAATTTTTATCAACCCTGAAAGGAACTAGTTAAGGGCTAACATATTCAAAACTCAAGATCTCGAAAACTTTCAAACAGTTATGATTTTTTGCTTGTCAATGATAAATATAATCCCAAAGAATTGATCAAAATCATACGCAATGCTTTTTTTTATTTTTTTTTTAATTAACGAAAACATTCGTAACAAATGTTACACTACAGTTGTGAAAACAATTAGATAATTTACTGCACCTATATCATAAGTACAATGGCACGTGTTGGCAATTTACAACATTTGAGCAAATAAATGAAATTATCAAATTATATTTACCTTGAAAAAATATTTGGTTCTAAATTTAGGTGCATTACACAGGGATCTAAGGTTAATAAAGAAGACTAGAAAAACTGAGTCTTAGTTTAGCGGACTGTATTATTATCAAAATCATATCAAAGTTAAATTATCAAATGAAATAACGCCAATTACAATAATAATGGCAATTAATATTGGTAGAAATTTAAGTAGAAAAACGTCTTTAAAGCTTATTGCAATAGTAAAGTTCCTTGTACACGTGGTAGACGAGAGCAGCCGAAAACAGTAGAAGGAGAAATTGTATAGGTCTGACCTTATTAAATTGACGATCGTGAAGGTAGTGTCCAGCAGTAGGGATGCCCGAAAATTCACATCAACAGTGAACGGGGATTGCACGGCAATCAAATCACACCAGTTGGTGGCCACCAATAACGAAAAATACGAAGAACGTCTTCAAATTTTATTAGGTGCGGAAACAGGTAATCGAGCGACAAGGGCTCATTCGCGACTGCCTTATCAAGGCCAGAGATTCGATAATCTGCTCGGAGAAGAGGGGTCACGAGGACTTGGAGGGCTCAGCTGAAGAGTCAGTTACGGCGAAGTCCACTCTCATGTTAAAGATAAACAAATAAATCATGATCCCCGACAGCTTTCTCTTTACCTAGGTTTACCGAACATTCCGCCCATCATATTTTCCATGAAAATTTGAGAATAAGAGAATCAAAATTGTGATACATTGGACTGTTCTGCTTGGGTAACCTCCCTGAGAGAGACAAGTTTAGAAACTGGCCGGGAGAAGACTCCTGTTGCAGTCTTTATCTCGACGACACGCAAAATTCCATCACCACCTGGTGATGCACCAACGATTCTTGCCAAAGTCCACTTGGTGGGTGGATCCTTCCTATCCTTGAGGATGACGAGTTCTCCAACTTCCAGGTTTGGCGTCTTCTTAAGCCACTTTCTTCTTTCCTGCAGAGTCGACAGATAATCCTTCCTCCATCTGCTCCAAAAATGCTGGGCCCGTTGCTGCACCAGCTGCCATCGAGTCAGGCGATTTTCTGGAAGGTTTAGGAGGATTGGTTCAGGTCTAGCCAACAATGGGGCTCCTACAAGAAAATGCCCGGGAGTGAGAGTTTCCAAGCTATCTGGGTCGTCAGACACAGGGCATAAAGGTCGAGAATTGAGCACAGCTTCAATACGACAAAACAATGTGGATAGTTCCTCAAAGGTGAAAGCAGTGTCAACAGCAATACGACGCAAGATTCCTTTAGCAGATTTAACTCCGGCCTCCCAAAGGCCACCGAAATTCGGAGCAGCAGGTGGATTAAAGGACCACTCTATACCTCGATTAGCCAAATGATTAATGATGGCATTGTTGGTGGCTTCATTGGAGTACCATCGGTGCATCTCCTTCAACTCTTTGCTTGCACCTACAAAATTGGTACCACAATCAGAATGCATTTTTGAAGGTAGGCCACGGCGGGCAATAAACCTGTCTAGTGTGGAAAGGAATGCTGGAGTAGACAAACTTGAGACCAACTCCAAGTGTAAAGCTCTTGATGCCATACAGACAAACAGGCAGAGCCATGCCTTCGACACTGGAGCCTTCCTACGAAGAGATTCTCTAAGGGGGAATGGACCAGCAAAGTCTACCCCTACCTGGATAAAGGCTCTTCCTTGGGCGAAACGAGAGGATGGCAAATTCCCCATGAATGGTGCCCTTGGTTGTTTTGTTGCTTTAATACAGACAGCACAACGATGGATCCTTTGCTTGATAACAGAACGTCCTGATAATATCCAGAAATGATTCCTGATTAAGGCATGGAGCGACGATGATCCAATATGCAGGTAGACGAGGTGATGGAAGTCAACAAGGAGTCTGATAAAGTGGCCCATTTTTGGTAATAAAATAGGAAATCTTGCGTCTCCTGGTAGAGGAGCCCTGATGAGTCTGCCACCCACCCTGACAATACCACGCATATCCACAAAAGGATTTAAACGAGCTGTATGACGAAATCTAGGCACTAAACCTTTGACAAGGTCTGGAAAGTGATGTTGTTGTACAAGGCGAATGTAGATTCTCTCTGCTACCTCATATTCCACAGCCCTGACAGCCGGAACATCAACAATAATCTCTTCAACTGTGAAATTTTCATACTTTCTTTTAAGCTCTCGCCTAGTGGTACGACCTGTAGATGGCCAACCAACCAAGACTCTTAGGAACCGCACAACATAGGCCATTATTCGAAGTATTTTTGAGTACGATGAGAACTTCTCAATCCAGTTCAACAGGTCAGACGTTGGAGTCTCCACCATCAAACATGTGGCATTGCCTTTCAACTCAGGCAGAGGTTTATCATGAACAACTTCTGTTATTCCAATAATAGGCCAGCAATTAAATGGCTGACACAGCCATTCAGGGCCTTTCATCCAAAGTGGATGTGTGAGGAACTCTGACGGTAAGCAACCTCTGGATGCACTGTCAGCTGGGTTCTCGTGAGTCCTCACATGATGCCAATCAGATATTTTGGTTGATTCACTTGCTTCAATAACTCGATGGGCCACCCAGATTTTGAGTTTCGATGGATCAGCTCTCAACCATCCCAGAGCCACGGTGGAATCCGAAAACCAAAAGCACCGTGAAACAGGCAGTAAGCATAAATAAGTCTGAAGAGACTCGTACACTTTGCACAAAAGCAAGGCTGCTGAGAGTTCTAGCCTAGGTATTGTCAGGGTCTTAAGAGGAGCTAACTTGGTTTTTGCTTTGAGCAAATAAGTTTCAACACCAGATAATCTCTCAATTCGCAAATAGATGCAAGCCCCATAAGCCAATTCAGAAGCATCACAGAAGCCGATGATATCCATTCTTTCTGCATTCAAAATGGGTATGTGACGGGGAATGAAGATATTGCTCATTGACGGCAACTCCGAAACCAACTTCTGCCAGTCTGTAGCAACATCTTGAGGCACAGCTGCATCCCAATCAACCCCAGACTTCCAGCAACGCTGAAGAATTATTTTGGCATAACATACCACTGGTGAAACATAGCCCAAAGGGTCAAATATCCGAGCTATTGATGAGAGAATTGCTCTCTTACTCAGATTAGTATCAACACCAACAATACTGTATGTGAACGAATCTGTCACTGGGTCCCACTGGAGTCCAAGAATTTTGATCAACTTGTCATCAAGTGAGAGGTTTAATGGATCCTGCTCAGGTGAAGACTCTTCGAGAAGTTGAGGCACATTTGACATCCATTTGCTCAATTCGAATTCTCCTTTCTTCAGTAAACCAATGAGCTGAGTCTTCAAATCAAGGGCCTTCTCAAGGGTGGAAGCTCCAGATGCAATATCATCTACGTAAGTGTCGAGCATAAGAGAGATTGAGGCATCTGGGTATGCATAACCTTCATCCTGGACAAGCTGATGCAATGTACGGATGCTGAGGTACGGAGCTGGTTTTGTCCCATACGTGACGGTATCTAATTGATACTCAACAATTTCTTTGTTTGGATCTGACCGCCAGAGAATGTGCTGATATTTACGGTCTTTGGGGTCCAAGAGCACTTGCCGAAAATTTTTAACAACGTCGGCTGTAAACACAAATTTGTGTGTCCTGAACCTCAGAAGGATGATTGCGATGTCGTTTTGCAAGGTTGGACCAGCATGCAGGTAGTCGTTCAGACTTCCATTGGTCGTTTTACAAGAAGCATCAAATACTACTCGTAGTTTAGGGTTTGAGTCATTGACTTTATATACCCCATGGTGAGGAATGACATAAGCGCCAGGCTCTCTTGCAACTGACATGTGCTTCAAATCAAAATACTCCTGCATGAACTGTACGTAGGAATCCTTCAAAAAGGGACTTTTTAACAGTTTCCTTTCAAGATTCTGGAAGCGAAACTTTGCAGTTTGACGAGAGCTCGTGAGGTCGGGAGGAGGTTCCTTGAATGGCAAGGAAACTATATATCGGCCTGTGGGAGTCCGAGAATGAGTTCGAACAAAATGCTGTTCACAATAAATATCATCAACTGACCTCACTTGTTTTGGTTCAACTTCCTCGACCAACCAAAACTTCTGCATGATTTCGGCCAAGTCATTTGACTGAGTGAAAAGGGCAGTTCCTGACCCACACTGCTGTTCAGGTCTTTGATATCGACCTCCCACGACGTATCCAAAAATAGTTGGCGTCAGCTTTGGAATATTTGGAGCAATATGAACTGGTCTTCCTGTCAAAATGTCGTAAAAAAGGTCACATCCAAGGAGAAACTCAATCGGAGCTGGTTTCCAAAACTGAGCGTCAGCTAGGGCAAAATTTAAATATTTCTGCCTTAATTTCGAAGGCAAGTGGGTTTGAGGATGATTACCTGTAATTCGATCCAAGACTATAGCCTTAGTAGACAGAATGATTGAATTATCAGTAGCCGGGCGCAAACAGCATTCCAATACACCTTTGGTATCAGCTACAGAGACCTGTCCAATTCCACTTATTTTCACGTTACAATCTGAGGCTTTAAAGCCCAGCCGCTCTACACATTGTTTCGTAATAAACGAAAACTGACTTCCACCATCCAAGATAATTCTTATATTATGAAATTGGCCTGAAGAATCTTTGATTTGACCAATAACAGTCCCTAAAATTACACTGTCGGGGCTGGATGAATCACCCAACATCGCATTTACAGTGTTTTGTGAAGGGCCATCAGAAGTTATGTTGGAAGGCGAACTACCATTTCCATTAGAATTCAAATCAGAGGGCAGATGGAGCAAAGAATGATGTCTACCATTGCATATTTCACACATTTTATCACTCGCGCAATTTTTTGAAATGTGCTGAAAGGAAAGGCAAAGCCTACAACCAGACCACCTTTTCAAGAAGTTGAATCTTTCTTTAGGTGACGACGAACGAAACAATTCACACTGGTAAAGTGTGTGCTTCACTGAACAGACTGGACATTGTTTAGAATATTTTTTTTTTTTTTTTTTTTTTTTTTCGTGATTTATTTATTGCAACTGAAACATATACATCTCATCTAGCAATATTACATTTCATGTTAGGCTCACTAAGGGGGGAGGTTTACAGCAAAACCTGGCCCATACTTGTATCAAGTACAGTTAAAAGAACACTGGATTACACTTGCACTATTTGCACAGCACAGTTAGGTCCAGAGGTTTATTTCTCTTGAGTCGCCGAAGTTCTCCTTCGTTGTTTAAAACGTTGAGCATCTCCAGGTTCTCGTGTTTGTGGAGGCGATGTTCGTGCTTCCTTGCATATTTGGCGATAATTTCGGTGACCGTTTCTACCCTCAAGTCTCGATGAATATCATCATTCCGCATGAACCAGGGGGCCTGAACTATACTTCTCAGTATTATATTTTGTCGGGTTTGGATTGTTTTAATATTTGATTTTTTCGCACAACCCCAAAGCTGAATCCCATAGGTCCAGATAGGGCGCAGTATCTGTTTGTATATGAGTAATTTATTGTGTAGTGAGAGATGGGAGTTCCTTCCCATCAACCAGTACATCTTTCTGAACTTGATTTTTAGTTCCTGATTCTTTTTTTCAATGTGATATTTCCAGTTAAGTTTGGAATCAAGGTGCATCCCTAAGTATTTTACAGTGTCAGAGTATGGAATTTTATTTGAGTTGATCTCAACTTCTGGGGCTATGATTTTTCTATTAGTAAAGTTGATATGCACTGACTTTGTTTCATTTAGTTTCATTCTCCACATCTTGGTCCAATTGACAACCTTGTTAGTGGACGTCTGTAGATTGCAAGTTGCAGTTTCAGCGTCATCTCCAACAGAGAGGATGGCAGTATCATCTGCAAAAGTAGCTACAGTTGTGTTTTCCTGTTGTGGAAGATCTCGTGTGTACAGCAGGTAAAGTACTGGGCCCAGGACACTGCCTTGCGGTACCCCTGCTTTTATAGGCTTCAAGACAGAGTACTGGTCACCCTGCTTTACCCTGAAGTGTCTGTTCGCTAGGTAGGATTTTAGGAGTAAGTAAAACTGTTTTGGGAGATCCCTGTGCAGTTTATACTCAAGACCCTTGTGCCAGACCTTGTCAAATGCCTGGGCCACGTCCAGGAAGATACTGGCACATATTTTTTTACCTTCTAGAGCCTTTTCTATTATGTTAGTGATTCTATGAACTTGATCTAGCGTAGAGTGGCGTTGCCTGAAACCGAATTGGTGGTCTGGTATCAATTTTCTGTCTTCAATAATTGGTTTAAGCCGTTTGAGCAACAATTTTTCGAACAGTTTTGATAAGACAGGGAGGAGGGATACGGGTCGGTACCCCGTCTTCTCATTTGGTGATTTTCCTGGTTTGGAGATCATTATGACTTCCGCTACTTTCCACTGGGAAGGTACATGTCGTAACCTGAACGTGGCGTTGATGATATGAAGTAGTTTTGTTATAGCCTTTTCAGGGAGCTCTTTCACAATTCAACCGGTTATCAGGTCATAGCCTGGGGTCTTTTTAGGATTAATGTTGCCCTTCATTTCATCTTTGAGATCTTTTAACGTAACGGGCCGAATATCAAGCTCATCCGTTTTTTCTATCAGTGTTGCGTTTTCTTCAGGTGTCTGCACTGGAAGAGGTTGAAAAGTTTCATAGAGATGATCTGCAAAAAGTTGAGCTTTCTCTCGGTTACTTCTGGCCCATGTCCCGTCATCCTTTTTGATTGGAGGAGAATGAACTTTAGGTCTATTTATATTTTTGGTTACCTTGTAGAGGGAGTATTCGGTGTCTTTCTCTGCAGTTAGGTTACTCAAAAAATGTTCAACTGATTGGTTATCTATTGATCTAATAAGATATTTAAGTTTGTTACCGAGTCTATTAAGAATAGTTTTGTTTTCAGGGGTTCTGTTATTCTTCCATTTCCTTCTGGCTTTACGTTTGGCGCACAGGAGATCCCTTACTTCTAACGGATATGATTTCGAATTAGTGTCATAGTTACAGTTTTGGTTTATTGGGGTACATAACCAGGCTGCTTGTTGTATGTTATTGATGAATAAGTCGAGTTCGTCTTCCAGTTGTTTAGGGGTTTTCAGAGGAACTTTAAGGTCGATCGATGTTTCCAATTGCTGCCGAAAACAGGACCAGCAAGTATTTCTATTGAATAAACTCGGAGAATTTTCACTAATGATTACTTTTTCACTGATTGTTATTATGACAGGCGAGTGGTCAGAGGGTAGGTCATCGCTGTCCTCTAGATTTATGTAACCACTTGAGATACCTTTGCTTATAAAGAAGTCTATTAGGTCTGGGGTTTTGTTAGCATCCGTGGGCCAGTATGTAGGCCTTCCAGTTGAGAGGAAGTCGCACTTGAAAGAAGCTGCTGCTTCATACAACTCTTTACAATTTAGCCGTGGTTAATCGCGAACCCCAGAAGGTATTTTTGGCATTGTAGTCACCTCCTATTATAAAGTTGTTACCAAGCGATTTAAGAAGGACCGTATAATCATCTTTCTTTAAGTTAAACCTGGGGGGACAGTATATTGCGGCTATACTAAAGCTTTTATTATTGAGTTGTACCTTGACCGAAGTTACCTGCATTTTTTCCTCTTCGATTTTTGGTTCTTCATGGTGAGTGATGTTAGCTTTAATGAGAATTGCCGAACCTCCTCTAGCTTTATTACTTGGGTGTAACGTATGATAACACGTGTATCCTCTTATTTTGATGTATGACGTCCGAGTGAAATGGGTTTCAGAAATAAGTAAGATGTCTATCTTGTTGGAGTGGAGAAATAATTCGACTTCCTTAATGTGATTTAGCAATCCGTTCGCATTCCATGTTGCTATTCTTAAAGTCGGTCCCATTAAATCAGTCCATGGCTAGTAAGTCCTTTTTCTAGCTTAGTTATTCTTTCAAATAACTGTTTATTGGTATGTTTTTGTTCATCCAGTCTTTCCAGTATCTGTGCCAGCATTTTTTCTGTGTTCGACACATTAACCTCTTTTTTAGCAACGGTAGCATATGAAACCTTTGAAGTAGTTGCTCCTGTAATGGTTGAAGTAAGCGATTTCCGCCTATTAAAATTCCTCTCAACTGAAGCATCACGCTTGGTCTGTTCTTTCAGTTGGGGTTTAGTAATTTTGTTTCTCATTCTTTGTAGCTCCTTAGCTACCTCGCATCCTCGATAATTTGCTGGATGATTCCCTTTGCAGTTGACACATTTGGGGGAGTCCGCTTTGTTCAGGGTACATTCAGAAGTTTTATGCTTTCCAGCACATTTCACACAAGCAGATTCCTTCCCGCAGTAGGATTGGGTATGCATGTATGACTGGCAATTCTTACATTGGGGAATGAGTTTAGAAGTTTTTTTCACCGGCTCAATCTTCACAATTATGTTGAGAATGGCCTTAATACTATAGATTTTATTTACATCCTCATTTTTGTCGAAGGTTAACATAAAGAGAGGAAGAGGTTTATGAATGGTTACAATTTCACCACTGTCATTTTTCCTTTTCTCTTTCTTGAGAATGTTGGTAACATCCAGGATGGCAAGACCTTGCTCCTTAAGGTCTCCAATAATGTCAGTTTTCTCACATGTTTCATGTAATCCTCTAACCATGACCTTAATAGGTCTGTCTGCTTTGTCTTGATATGTGAACCACTGTTTTTTATCTGAACGTAGTTTGTCTGTAATCAGTTTCCAATTGGTTCTTGTATCTACGTTTATTTTCCAAACGTTATTATTGAGAGCAGTGACCTTGTATTGCTCTCTAGGGATATTCAGTAACATATCTTTGAGGGCTGCGTAGCTCTTTAGCCCTACAACATTTATGGGTGGTGGAGGAGGGTCCTTTTTAGGCTTAATCGTTTCTACCTTGGTTACCTTGGTTACGTCCTTGTCAGTCTTAGTCGTGTTGGTAGGCCATTCAACCTCCGGAGAACGCCGAGCCTTACGCTTTTTGCGGGCCCTTTTTAAGATCCAGTCAGTTTCTCGAGACAATTCGTCTTCGTCCGTACTGTAGGATGTAGGGACGTTGGGTTGAGTTAATTCCGATGTCCTTTGTTTTTCCTTTTGATTTTCATTTAATTTAACAATATGATCGTTAGCTTGACTGAGGTAATCACATAAGTCAGTTATAATAGAGTACAGATGATTAAAAGCATCACTTACATTGGGGTCAGCGAAGGCTCTTGTTGTTATGCGATGTTGCAATAACTCTTGCTTAGTTTGATCAACAATGTCCTGGAGCGTCGTCTGCTCGCCAGCGGCGTCCGCCTTGTCAGTCATCCCACTAAATAAACATTCCCAAACGCGAAGCGAAACATCAGTGTAATAAACCTTTATCGCGGGAGGTCGCTCCGATGTTATTCCAACGAGCTCTCGCACAAGACTATTCAATACAATACAACTGATCATCAACTGACCTCACTTGTTTTGGTTCAACTTCCTCGACCAACCAAAACTTCTGCATGATTTCGGCCAAGTCATTTGACTGAGTGAAAAGGGCAGTTCCTGACCCACACTGCTGTTCAGGTCTTTGATATCGACCTCCCACGACGTATCCAAAAATAGTTGGCGTCAGCTTTGAAATATTTGGAGCAATATGAACTGGTCTTCCTGTCAAAATGTCGTAAAAAAGGTCACATCCAAGGAGAAACTCAATCGGAGCTGGTTTCCAAAACTGAGCGTCAGCTAGGGCAAAATTTAAATATTTCTGCCTTAATTTCGAAGGCAAGTGGGTTTGAGGATGATTACCTGTAATTCGATCCAAGACTATAGCCTTAGTAGACAGAATGATTGAATTATCAGTAGCCGGGCGCAAACAGCATTCCAATACACCTTTGGTATCAGCTACAGAGACCTGTCCAATTCCACTTATTTTCACGTTACAATCTGAGGCTTTAAAGCCCAGCCGCTCTACACATTGTTTCGTAATAAACGAAAACTGACTTCCACCATCCAAGATAATTCTTATATTATGAAATTGGCCTGAAGAATCTTTGATTTGACCAATAACAGTCCCTAAAATTACACTGTCGGGGTTGGATGAATCACCCAACATCGCATTTACAGTGTTTTGTGAAGGGCCACCAGAAGTTATGTTGGAAGGCGAACTACCATTTCCATTAGAATTCAAATCAGAGGGCAGATGGAGCAAAGAATGATGTCTACCATTGCATATTTCACACATTTTATCACTCGCGCAATTTTTTGAAATGTGCTGAGAGGAAAGGCAAAGCCTACAACCAGACCACCTTTTCAAGAAGTTGAATCTTTCTTTAGGTGACGACGAACGAAACAATTCACACTGGTAAAGTGTGTGCTTCACTGAACAGACTGGACATTGTTTAGAATATGAAGAAAAACTCTTCCTTTGATGCGCAGCTTTGTCTGATTTCTCGTTCTTATCGGACACAAATAAGGCACTTTTGGAATCACCTTTCAGTTTTGATTGTGATCCATTATTCTGCTTTCGGTAACGGGAATTTTGTGACGATGAGTTTGACAAACTAGAGGCGAGGCAACCACCACTTAAGGTCAAAGCTGTGCATTCGCCTCTCAAAAACTGTTGAAGAGAATCAAAGGTTGGAAGTTCAATTCCAAGATTTTTCCGTTCAAATGAATGACGAGTGCCTGGATCTAAACATCGCACAACCAACGTGAGCAAAATAAAGTCCTCCGCATTTGGGATTTTCAGCAACCTGAAAGCTTCAACACTCTCACAAACTGTGCCTATGAACGCTTGTAAAATGGTGAGATTTGGTGAACCAGAAAGGGGCTTGTAATCGAGTATCTTATTAAGAAAACTCGCACCTAAGATACGCTTATTATTGTAGGTATCTGTCATTAATTTCCAAGCCTGCTCATAATTAGCCTCGAGAACCGGAATCCCTTTGATCAGTGTTAAGGCTGGACCTTCAAGCGATCCTATCAACGTACGATATTTTGCCATTGTGGGGGTGTCATTATCATTATGTACCATGGATGTAAACGTATCACGAAAAAAGGGCCATTTATCTAATTTCCCATCAAACTTGGGAACGCTATCCATGGGACTCCCAACTCTGAGGATACGAGATGCAGAAAATGAGACCAAACCAGAAACGTTAGCATTTGCGGCAGCGTTTTCATGATGTAACGGCGCGGGTGTATTAAGACCCTCCAGAACGCCCAACGCTTCATAATAGTATCGATCGCAATTAAGCTGAAGATTTTTTTCTTCTTCGTTTGGAAAATTGTTGATCGTTTCATTTTCGACATGAAGGTCTATTAAGTCGTCTAGAAGGGCTTTAAATGACTTGTAGTGTTCTTTAATTTCCTGCATCATTCCGCGAAACATTGGAACCTTTGTGACATCGCTTGACACATCCCTTGAAAATTTCGCGATATTACCAATCTTAGTTTGATAGAGGGTCATTTTGAACAACACGCCCGAAATTTTCTTCTTAGTGTCCATTTTGACAAGAACAAAAAAATTACAAGAAGGAAAAATAGAAATCTCAAGTGAATGATAAGAGCAGAATTAGGCTAAATAATTTTTCGATTCAAAGATATATCCTTGAGATTTAGAACGACAAGTACCCAATCCGATTCAATTTCGGTTGGTCAAGCTATGACATTAAAGACAAATTATTTAAAAATTTGTATAGCATACAATATACGAGTACATAGAGCAATAAACATATACAAATAGATTCAATTTTACGCAATTTACGAAGAAAACATTTTTAATAAATAATTATGGAAAATAGATACAACTCATGCAAGCAATAAATAACGAACACGAACAAAATTTACACATACAATAACACAATAGAGATAGAAGATAAACTGAATGATATTCGCAAAATATATTTACAATAGGTAAACGGCTTCACTTCAACAGATTCACCGTTAATTTAAATCGGATTTAAATCAGATTGCCGAAAATTCCTGTGCACGCAAAATTACAAAGCACCATCCGTTTGCTCGATAGGACCATTAATGTTGGCAATTTACAACATTTGAGCAAATAAATGAAATTATCAAATTATATTTACCTTGAAAAAATATTTGGTTCTAAATTTAGGTGCATTGCACAGGGATCTAAGGTTAATAAAGAAGACTAGAAAAACTGAGTCTTAGTTTAGCGGACTGTATTATTATCAAAATCATATCAAAGTTAAATTATCAAATGAAATAACGCCAATTACAATAATAATGGCAATTAATATTGGTAGAAATTTAAGTAGAAAAACGTCTTTAAAGCTTATTGCAATAGTAAAGTTCCTTGTACACGTGGTAGACGAGAGCAGCCGAAAACAGTAGAAGGAGAAATTGTATAGGTCTGACCTTATTAAATTGACGATCGTGAAGGTAGTGTCCAGCAGTAGGGATGCCCGAAAATTCACATCAACAGTGAACGGGGATTGCACGGCAATCAAATCACACCAGTTGGTGGCCACCAATAACGAAAAATACGAAGAACGTCTTCAAATTTTATTAGGTGCGGAAACAGGTAATCGAGCGACAAGGGCTCATTCGCGACTGCCTTATCAGCACGTGAGTCAAGGTATCTACCCAACGGTAGTCCTTGGTAGCTAATAATAATAATTATAATTTAGTTTTTAATTTAACATTCTTAATTCTCTATATTCTTAAAGATAAGTCGTATCACAGTTTGTTTCAATGTTTAGTGTTTTAAGTTCCTATGGTGTAAGAAGGTCAATGGGTCTTTTTCTCTTCAGTCTTCTTCGTGTTTGTAGATTTAAGAGGCGATCAGCAAACCCGTCAAAATTTGGATTCGGGTGTGATGAGATCGTGGCGAATTGGCGTTGAAATGTTTTTGCAATCACTTCATTCACTTCTGGGATGTCCAAGTCTCGGTGTATCACGGAGTTTCTCACGTACCATTCGGCGTTTGTAATCATGCGTAGTGCACGGTTTTGCTGAGTTTGCACCCTTTTGACTTGGGTGGCACTGGCAGATCCCCATACTGAGCAACCATATTGCCAAATAGGCCTAATCATCAACAGATAAATTAACTTTTTGTTGCTTAGTGTGAGTGGAGATTTCGGACCGATGAGTGGTTTCAAGAAGTTGATACGAGTTCTCAACCTTTTCACCAGGTCGCTAATGTGATCACCAAAGATTAATTTTTGGTCGAGCCTGATGCAATGCTAGACGCAATGCTGTACGTTGAACCGTTTGCTTTCCCTGAGGACTAGAATTTCGAAAAAACACCTTCCGATTTCCAGGCGCTAGAACACAGAGAAATGATGTGCTGCTAACATACAGGAGATCCTAGCTCAGTGGTTAGAGTACCTACTCGATTTTGGGGGCACCCCCGACAGCACATTTTAAAATTCTTTCTTCCTAATTCCTAACCACTCTCAAGATTTTGTTTTCTTCATTTAGTCATTTTTTCTAAAAATTCATTTAGGTATTTTCTTCTGTTAGGTGTCATCGTCCAGTTATATTTCGAT
This sequence comes from Adelphocoris suturalis, assembly GCA_030762985.1. NCBI lineage: Eukaryota > Metazoa > Arthropoda > Insecta > Hemiptera > Miridae > Adelphocoris > Adelphocoris suturalis. The sequence continues at coordinate 90,540,761 of CM061042.1, forward strand.
AATGCACCATAGACTCAGTTTGATAGGTAGTAATTTTTTACAGACCAGTGGTCTGCGTATGAGGGCTATATAATACAGAAATAATAAACCTTTAAGTAATAATTAGCAGCGTTTTAAACAGATTTTTGGATACTACGCATCTGGAAATTTAAACCAACCAATTTCGAAGAGGGGGTTTAATTCTTGTCTCTTGGATAGAGTACAATGGTTCATAATTGAGAATCCATCATCCATTTGAAAATCCATCATACCTAATATAAAGGAACTCCTCGAACAATGTTCGCCAACTCACTTAGTCAGATTCTGCCTGAAAGCGTACAAGGCACGCTGTGTCCTCGATAAATCGACAAAACAAGTCTGCACCCTTCAGTAGTGCCTGGAAGTTTGATAATCATCCTTCGAGCACATAGCAATATCGCAATCAGAAGCCGTCTAGGGCCGCCCACGCTATCAGACACAAAAGGAGAGAGGGATTTCGCTGGAAGAAAAGAGATCCTCTCGAAATGGAAACAATGGCGACGAAGCCAAAGCTCTGGAGCTGGAAACTGACTGCGGTCTCATACGGAATTCTGCAACAATGGTCCTTTTCTTTACCATTTCATCACTTCTTCAAGATTCAATGCTACAATTATTTTAGTACCTGAGCATACATTGAGTCTTTCTGTCACACAGTCTTTTCGACTTCTACAAATCGAAGTCTATCCAATCGGTAGGTAATAATTTCAGGAGAAGGTTTGAGATCAGATTTTGAAAATTTAGTCAATTCCAAGAGAGAATCCTCTGTCTGCAATCTCAAAATTGTTGGAATACAAAAAGGAGGCCTCATTTGAAGATAACTAATAATGGAACCCGCTTTTTTAATGGGATTCGGTATTCATATAATTCTTATGATACTATGCCTACAAGGTAGTTTTCGGTGCGCCAATCAAAACCAATGGGCACCGAGAAGTGTATTTATGTATATACATATGTGTACTTTTGATTAGATAAGAAAGAAAACAAGGAACTGACACTCACTTCTACATATCGAATAATCCGTTTGACAGACTGAAGTCGCCATGGGTGCTTTCTCGACACTTCGAAGTAACAGAAGAAAACGGGGGTGGGATTTAAGGGTTGGGAGGGGATCATAAAGGGTGAATCCAGCGGTAGGAAGATAATGAGGGTTTATAAAAATAAATAAATGAATGAATAGCTATTAATGAATCAATGATTTACAATTAATTAAACATAAATAATTTTGTTGGCCTTGCCATCAAGCCGCTATGCTACTGGTACCTACTTATTCAGCTCACTCAGCGACACGAGGTTTTCTACTTCCACGAGAAACTGAAACCAGCAGTACTGTAAAGATCTCCCTTACGGGGAGACATTTGAGACCATGGATATGATTTTTGGATTCATTGTTACTATTGCCTCATCTTCTCTCCTAAGGAACTGCTCGCAACAAACTACTTAGTTTATTTCACCCTCCACTTACCATAAACAAACTAAACACAATTTTTGAGATATATCGAAGTGAAGGGTGAATTGGTTGGTGCCTAATACTAAGTTTAAAGCAAAACTATCAGAAAGAAGAAAATCAAAATTTTTTGTACAACCCGAACCTTAAATTAATAGATTATTTTCTGATATTTTTTGCTTGAAATTTAGTAGGTACCTATGTACCTACTAGGAACCTCAGGAAACACTTTCTAAGTTTTTACTTCGATATCTCATTAATCAAATACAAAATGAATACCTACTCAAAATTATCCTGATATTCAATTGTTCGCATATTTTATGGGAATGGGGATGTGGTCGAATCGCTTCGTTTTATTTTGCTCTTTAACGTTGCAATGCATAAACATTTCTGCAGGATGCCCGGTTTAAATATTTATGTAAATTTAGCCATCTTTATGTTGCCACCATTTTGTATTCTACCAATTTGAGATTGATGGTAGGTAGGTAGTGGTTTTTTTCTCTTAGAATGAAGTAAATATTCTAAATCTAATCTCAAATCTACTTCTGACAGGCATTACTATCTGCTTATTTTTGCCCTTGGCTCCAGGACTGCTCGTTCTGTGTAGAACGACAACTGATGCCACCTACCGGTTCGATTATTACCTCAAACAGTGCCACCTCCCGCCACTAGGCAGCAGCATGATTGACCTCAGCATATTGGAGCATCTCAGCTTCTGAGCTCCAAATCAAGTCCTACAGACAGGAATTTTCTCCAGAGTTCATTAACGCAATAATGAAAGTTACATCCGTAACCCCTACCATATAGATTAAAGGGGAAGCTGAAGATGAAGACGGGTGATACAGCTAATGAATACAGGTGATTAGAAATCGTGATACCTACTACCAGTGGCGTAGCAAAGCAATTTATCACGGAGGGGCAACAACAACAGCCAAAGATTATAGGTATATGTAACTATAGTATAAATATGTATACTAGTCACAAAGAGGGCATTGTAGCATGTATACAGGGTGTCCCACAGAAAGGTTACTCCCCCCCCCCCCCCCCCTTCATTTCCCCTGAATTCAGCGTAAAAAATTATGAAGAATGATGTTCTTCATAATTTTTTAAGTAGATCTCAGGAAAAATACTTTCGCGTGCGCCACTTGCACCAGAAGTTTAGCAATTAGCAAAGTAAATGTAAAATCACCGAAATTATACCTTATATCTGCACAAAACCGAAAATCCAAATTTAAAGTCCTTGTCAAAAAGTCCAGGTCATATAAAATCAATGGAAATCTGATATATAATAAATTATAACGAAGAGGAGAATGTAAGAAGTAGATGGGAAAAAGCGTTATGCTTAGTACGACGCACAATAGGTATTCATTTTGTACTTTGTCCCGAACGAACCTTGAAGTGACAATCGGTATTTTTACCCATCTGATTTCGCAGAGGAGAAATGCCTCCCTCGATGCCGATGCCAGAAATAGTTTATTGCAAAGGTTCATTGTTGAAAAAAATTAAGCGAAAACAATCACTTTAGCATTAATTTGAATTTGAGTCTTAGGTACCTTTCTACCTACCGAGAGAAAATGAACATGAAAGTAATCATTATGTAGGGAGACGAATAGGGAAGAGCAGACACATTGTATTATATTTACAGCATAACCTTACGTACCTTAAATTAAGGTAATTAACCCTTCTTTTGATGGACACAAAAAGAACATTGTTACCAAACTAAATCTGTCTTTATTATGAGAAAATGCTCATGGGGAGCACTAGGCTTATCATTGACTTACCGTTTCCAATCCAATCGTCTTTGTAGATCTTGATGTATCCCTCCAAGGGGTTCATAACTCGTAACTTTAGCACTCACTTTTACACTAATTACGGTTCCTTTCATGTTAAACATTGTATGACAATTACCACGGAATATGATACAGGATATAGCATATAGGGCATTAAACGTTGATGAGAGACATCACAAACGTAAACAAACTGAAGTAAAATGATTTATCGGTTGGTTCACATATCGATTCTTTCAATCGTTTCCATTCGACTATGGATATTTCAATCACCACAGCACAGACATTTTTTAGTCCGTGTAAGATTCTATTAATTTTATTTTACCGTTATTCCTACTGGGACTCATACCAAAAATCAGGGACAATTGAAGACTTTTATGAGTTAGAAAACTTATTGATGGTAAGAAGGACGCAATCGATGCTACTGCATTGAATCGATCAATCAAACGTGAATCGGAGGGCTGTGAAGGTGGAGAAAGGTAGGGGCAGTGAGAGTGGGGCAAAAATGACTTGGCTTCCAGGAGGGAAATGAGGAAGGGCCAGCCCCCCCTCAGAAGAGGGGGAACGACGTAATTCCACCATTGTTTCACTTTATAGTATCCAGCATACCATTATTTTTACTGTAGTTTATTTCGCTTCTGTTGGATGGGCATTATGGGCAATTATATTATCCACGGCGTTTGGCCCTCCCTGGAACCAGCCTTGGAGGAGCGTTCTAGGGTTGCTAGGTAACTGGACCCACATAACAGGCGTGCTTTGCGGGTTGCGTTCTCGAACTTACCGTAATTGGTACTGACGTTAGTAACGTGAAATTATTAATTATTGTTCACGCAGCATCCGTTTCAAGAAGAACTTCTACATCCTCTGTGATCGTGGGGGGGCTTTGCCCACCCTGCCCCTCCTCAAATTACGCCACTGCCTACTACTGATTTTCGGGTTTATAGTAGGTAGGAGGTACACCTATATTGCGTTTTTTGACAGTTATTATTTCTTTTAGGCAGTTATTTACGAAGAAGTGTTGAATTTATCCATACATCTTCCATTTATCCATACATGCTTCGGAAATGAATTGTTTAATTTGAAGTATTTCTTTCATGAAACTCGGATATTCCCTTAAAAAAAGCTACAAATTAGGTATTACACAAAGGTTAATTATTTCTGTATTGTATAGAACGTCTACGAAGATCACTGGTCCATGGAAAATTATCAGTCAAACTCAATCACTGTGCATTATCGAAATATAGCAGGTCGATTTCACCTACTGGAAGAAAATAAATTAATAATGATGAATAAACTAGAAATTGAATCAATATAAAATGAATAAAGAAAAATAAATTAAAATAAAATGATCCTGTCATGCAACATGATTGTGTGAGCGAATTTTCGTAGATTATTACTTATTGTATTATTTTATGTTTTATAGATTTGAAATTTTAGTTCTTTCAATGTAAATAAATCGTACACTGCCAGTTTGATGACCGGAAACTCTTTCTAAAGAATATTCTGCAATTCAAAAAAGAATTCGGGTTTCAGCCTTTATTGCAGTTTTTTTCTTTGAATTTTCAGCAAATATTATTGGAATTTAGGCACATTTTTCAGCATAATTTTTTACGTAAATTTTTAAATGTAAGTATGTAAAAAAAAAAAAAAAATGTATGATACCTTTTGGTTTATTATTTCCAATAATAAGCCTATGTGATCGTGTAGCAAAAAATTTTTATAACCCCCCCTCAAACTTTGTCACTTTACGTTTCAAGGTGCGTAGAATCCAAATTTGAAATGTCCGTCCGCCGTTCGCCGTTCGCCGTCCGCCGTTCGCCGTCCGCCGTTCGCCGTCCGGGCCGTAAAAGGCCTAAGAATTGACTTAAAAAACCCGTTCTTTCGCACATAGACTCCATTTGGGGTCTAGTTGGTCCTAACGTTTAACCATCCCGATCGCTTTACTCGCATAGATGCTATGGGCCAAAAACGGGCAAAAAAGTGTGTTTTTCTACGCGCGCACGCCAGGCACGCTTGGCAGGGGGTCACGGTGGGTGGTGAGGGGGGGTGAGCGGGCGGTGGAGTGAGAGGAGGCGCCGGCGCCGCGGCACCTTGTGGTGGGTACGGCGCCGGCGTTCCTTCGAGGCATGAATATATGTTTTTTTCAAGGTCATATTTGTGTGTTAATACCAAAGCTTTTCCTACGCATATTTAATAACATATCCTCTCGACTTTTCGTACGTGCCTAGATAATGATATTATTAAGGCAATAACTATTTGAATAGATTGGAGCTCAAATCGTGAAATATAAACATGCGTATATAATTATAGAAGTATAGGTTGTGGCAACTCGAAATAGGATACGCCGAGGAGTCTGGACGGGCCTTATGACGTACGCTAGCCAAATAAAACTATGATCATACTCAATTGAAAAAATAATAAACCTTTGTGAAATAATTTGCAGCGTTTTTATGATGACTATCGCGTCATAAGCCCTTTATTATAGCTCTTCTCCCCGTAACTTTGGCGTCGGATAGAGACCCAGAAGCCTCCATAGCTGTCAGCTTGGTATTGATTTTGAGAAGATATTTACTCAATTCCGAAAGTATTTAAAGAATCTTTTTCAGCGAAATTGAATAGATCTGAACAAGATCTCAGCTAAAAACAGAAAAATTTTACTGTATCCATTAAGGATGAGAAGAAAGCAATTTAAATTTGCGCGAATAAATGTTGGTAACTTAGCATAAAATGTTTTTTTGCGACTCAGATTGACTATAATCCGGCCAAAAAGCACTATCTAGCTTTGTTAAAAAGACACGCTAAATTAAAAATTAGTTGGGAGTGGCACCTAGCTTCTTCGTATCCGTTAAATTTTTTAATGTATGTATGTAAAAAAAAATTAAAAAAAAATTAACGATTTTTAGCTGTTTTTACCCATTTTTAATGATTTTTTTTACCACGATTTTTGAAAGTTGATAAATTTAATGCGTTCAAAATGTTCTGGCCTACAAACTTGTCCTTTCGTTTGGTAAGCTTGATTTTCGGTGGAAGAACGGAATTTTCATTTCAAACCTAAGGAGTGTTATCGTCTGGAATGATCCTAATCTTCTTATGTATGATGCTGAATCCTGAAATGTAGCTTCTTTTTAGAGATCTGGAATACAATAGAAATGTAAGTAGTAACTCAGATCAGCTTCGGAGCCTTTGAGGCTACTTTCTTTCCAAATTGACTCACGTGTTGTGTTTTAAATAGAGCTCCTTTGGGACACCTCGGAACTCGGAAACAAATACAAGGTACGGATGCTAGCTTATCAGCACTGTAACATTTATGTGGGATATCGAGTACACTCAGACATTCGCGAAGGCTAAAAAGGAAATAGCCAGTGACCGGATATCGACGCCATTTAATCCACGCTATCCAATAAATGGCTACTGATGCAGGACCCCACGATCTGGCTGGAGTCCAGTCTTATCTGATGCAAAATGGAGACGAAAGACCAGTCCATTTTCATCTCACGCACACTGAAAAAAGTGTATATGATTTAAGCTGAAAACAGACTACACTGACACCTCGGAAACAAATACAAGGTACGGAGGCTCACATATCAGCACTGTAACATTTATGTGGGATACCAAGTACACTCAGATATTCGCGAAGGCTAAAAAGGAAATAGCCAGTGACCGGATATCGACGCCATTTAATCCACGCTATCCAATAAATGGCTACTGATGCAGGACCCCACGATCTGGCTGGAGTCCAGTCTTATCTGATGCAAAATGGAGACGAAAGACCAGTCCATTTTCATCTCACGCACACTGAAAAAAGTGTATATGATTTAAGCTGAAAACAGACTACACTGACGCGGCGTGGGATAACGCGGGATGGTGTACTATGACGGGGGACCACGTGTGAAGACAAAATCTAAACAAAGGATTCTGACGATCACCAACAGATTGCTCTGACGTAACGTGGCAATGCGTGAGATGCTGCCGTCTAGCCTTTGAGTATTAATAAGATTAATAAGAATAAGCGTCTAGCGTATCCTCCGCCTTAACACGCCATCTAGGCGTCAGGTCAAAGTCAAAAGATTTGGATTTTCGTCAGTCGTGTGAAGACATCAGCCGGCGTCGGGTCGTTGTTGTTTCTGTTTGATGAGCAGTCCGATTTCGGCGCACTACATAAATATATTTTATTAATACATAAATATATTTTATTAAATGTGTTTTTCAGTTGAACATTTCAGATTTTATATTTCACAAATAAACAAAAAAGGAATACGTGTTCTTTGCTAATGTTTTCCCCTCTTTCTTTCAAATGGCTAGATATTTAAGTTATCAGTTTGTACTCACCTCAAGCAAACTCCAGTCTGATCTCCACTGGTATGCTCTCTCGTAGTTGAGTCGAGCGTTTCTCAATTTTCGGACCAACTAATTTCAACAAATGATAGAACTCATTTTTCGTCATGCGGAAATACATGACGAAACGCTCTTCGTCCTCCACCAATTCGGGCTTCAAAGTTGAAAATTCGCCGTACAGGCCCCGCGTGCTGTTGATGGGTTGCACCCATATCCTTGATGCTGCTGCTGCAGCACAGGCGATTGCCATCCCAGCAATTTCTTCCGAGAAATTGTCGAGAAGTTCTTGCATTGTCGAAGATTACACATCAACTGAACACACCTTCCACCCTCCTTCAAGCACGATATCCCAGCATCACGTCCCCCACCCTCACGTCACGTCAGCAAAGTGTAAACCTGTGGGCCCATCTCTGGCGTGGTCTGACGTGGTCTGTCGCTACCTGATCATGCGTCATCCCACGTCAAGTCAGCGTAGTCTGTTTTCAGCTTACTCGCATCTTGACGAAGAAGCAACTGCGGTCTACTGGTCATGCAAGCGTCTATTTTAATTCCTTTATGGAAGGAAATTCACCCTACCAAACTATACACAGATAAAAAACCTATGGCCACCATACCCCCCCTCAAGAACAATTACCGTTTGCTAAAGATTCCAGACTACTTCGTTATGCTCAATTTCTCTCTGGTTTGATCCAGAATTAACACTCAGAGACGGGGTAATATTTTGAGAAAATCTTGTGATAATGCCAAGAACTCTTCAACCAAACATTTTGAAAGAATTGGAAAAACCAGAAATTATTGTTTTTGAAAAAATCTTGATAGAGGTATCGAGGGGATGGTATTGCAGCCCATTTTATGGCGCCAAGTCATACCAAAATATGGCACCTATTTACGCAGGCGTATGCACAAATGAGTAACCACACAGCATACAGATACATCGATACATGGATACACCTTCACTGAACTTATTCCTAGGATTAACGTGAGACAATTTAGCACACTCAGCTGATTATGAAAGAGTCCATCATTTCAATCGACTCTTATTGTGCTTGGGAGTCTCCCTATCAAATTTCATTCCTAAGAAGAGAGAATTTAGCTCACTCAGGTGATTCGGAATGAGCCAATCATTTCAATCCTCTCTTAATGTTTTAGTGAGTCTTCCTATCAAATGTCAACTTACTACGGGTAGCGAGAGGGTGAATAACTGTCTTTCTTTCAATTGTTTTTTGTAGGTGTACTTTATTGATATTTTATTTCTGAATAAACTTATTTTCTTTAAATAAACTTAATTCTGTGATTTCTAATTTTTTTTCTAATATTTATTTGACTCCTAATAATTTATACATTAATGTAGAATTTAGGGTTAAGTATGGGCTTTTAATTTTTTAATGGGTCATTAAGTATATTTCTAATTGCTTAGCATTGTGTAAGAAAATTAGCGAGTTGTTTCACACAGCAACCGAAAAGTTCTGTTTCGTTGTTGCTGTATAATCACCGAATTTGTTTATTGGTTTCACGCTACATTTTTTTTGTTTGTTTGTTTTTTTTTTACCGTGTAACAAGTTTTTTGTGGTCCCCAGCACTAAGATATATACTATTTTACATAGTACAACTAGACGACGGGCTTGACACGATATTACAATCAAATACACCGATGTAACGTAGATCCTCAGCCAGGAAACCCAAAAAGTAGAGCTTCACCAAACTTCCTTCTCGTCAAAAGTCACCCCCAAACAAATTCAAACGACTGAGGAAGAGGGGAAGGAAAGACGAAACAATCCTATTCCACACTTCAGAGACAGAAAAAGCAATCGATTCAGCATCAAATCACCTCTTCAACGAAACCCGATGTTCTCAGAAGTTTCTCGTCTCAGTGACAAAAAGAGAAGGTTTCTGTCCGAGAAAGTCACCCGTCAACTCCAAATTAACCCTTTTAGGGTATCAAAAGGGTATCAGCTCTAGAGGAATAGGAGACCTTCGCGGAATCGGAGACCTTCGCGGAACCGGAGACCGTCTATCCTCTCAACCTCTGAATTCAACACAATTTCGAAATTCAACTTTCTCATATACCTACTTTCAGAATATACATTATCTTCAATTTACCTTCAATTATTTGATATTTATATACTAAGTTACAACCAGCTCTAGCTGTTTCTTTCAACAATCCAACTTTTCTATTAATTACTAGTTATAATTTCTCTGCAACTAGTTTTAATCCAAATCAATTTCCAGCATCACTCCAATCAATCAATCAATTCTCGGATTGGTACAATTTAGTCTTATTCTCACCAGGCTTCATCTTTCGGAGGACCTTTATCCCGAAGCAGTCGTTGAATGGAGCGCCATGTGTGATTGCATGACGACTTGCTGGGAGATCCTGGTCCTGTATCACCACTGAATGTCTATGGTTGTTCACTCGCAGATTTAAGGCGGTTTCCGCTTCACTAAACAATTCCATAGCTCCAGTTTTTAAGATTTCGTGACAACGTAAAATTTCCCAACACCTATTTTATTGTTAGTTCTATATTAGAAATATTATTGATTGATATAATGTATATATACTTGTTATATATATATATATATATATATATATATATATATATATATATATATATATATATATATATATATATATATATATATATATATATACTCTTCATTGAGAGATAAAACAAGTGGTTCAAAGATGGACGTCAGACGTTTCTCGAGGATGCTTTATCAGTTACTGAAGTATTCCACCGACGACCTCGAGCTCCCACGGTGTTGGGTGTGAAAGAGGGGATCGAGGGAGGTTCAGCGGACATCAGTGGAAAGGAAAAAAGAGGAGCAGAGGTTGCTGGGTGCTGATATATATATATATATATATATATATATATAGGGTGTATTTTCAGACGATAACCCCCTTGAAGTACGGCGTAAAAATTCGTCTTGGCAAAAGACAGGTCGAGTTAGTTGGCCAGCCCAACCACTCTAGAACTTCTAGAACTTCTATTTTGAAATTTGAGCAATTTGAGTGCAAAGAAATAGTTAACTACCAATTTTATGACAATAATACTCGTTCAAAATAATATTCTGCAATTCAAAGAAGATTTGGAAAATTCCTGCTTTTTTAGGTAGTTTTTTTTAGATGTTTCAGCTAATTGTAATGTGAGTTTAGTACATTTTTCCGCAAAATTTCTAGCGTGAATTTTATAATGATCTAGTTCGTTGTTGGTAAACTTTTTTTTCTAAAATTCTGTTGAAAAATGATAATTTAACAATTTTCAAAGTTCTTAGTGATTTTTTAGGGAATTTTTTGAAATTTGACCAATTTAGTGTGCTCAAAAGTGTTGGCTAACGAACTCATCCTTTCGTTTGGAAAGCTTGATTTTTCGGGGCAAGAACGGATTTTTTCCTTCTCAATTCTAAGGAGAGTTATCGTCTGGGATGACGCATACATTTTTGGAGCCGTTACAATAGCTTAATTTTCTACCAAAATTTGCTAACAAGCTTGATACGAGTACAACGCCACTTCCTTTCGCCGCCGATCGGCGCAGTTGCTGTAATTTACATCATTATAAACTACAACAATCCAATCAACCATTATACACTGGTGATTTGTCTCAATTTCACTGATTTTTTCCTTCTTGAATGATTTTTTGATGTTTTGCACATTAAATAGTGGCAAAACCAAAAGCAAATAAACACTTACTCCTTCTCAGTAATCCCAGCAACCAAAATACTTATTCATGAGTAATAAGTGGAGATCTGAGTGGTGTGGTGTTCTGAGTGGAGATAAATAATTTAACAACGTTTGAAAGGGAATCAACTATGTAACCATAGTTCAGCCAGAACAGCAGGGAGACGCTTTTCTGTCTTTTCAAGACTTTAAGTTCAAGACAAACTAGGATCTTGCCTTGTTCTTTTCTGGGGAGATACCTTGCTAAGATGTAAGCAATCTGCCTTCCAGGAGTTGGGGAGTTGTTCCCAGCAACAACTACCAGCCTGGGCATTGAGCTACTTTAGCTGGTAAGAATTCTCATGTCTCTGCTTGGTTTTGTGAATTCCATAAGGTACGATTTATTTCCGCCAACATTCAATTAATGAGTGAAAGGCATTCCTAACATTCTTGTAAATAGATCAATTTCTTCCAGTTTCACTGAAATTCTGAGGAATAGTGTGGGTTCAGGTTGAGGTGGTACCTATTAGAGGGTTTCGGTTTCCAAATTACGTAAGCAAAGGACAATAAGGACAGGCTATAGCGTTTTTTAATATTAAGCGTATAAGTAAAAAACTGTGATAAAAACATAATAATAAACTGTAGATAAAACTCTTTATTTCTAATATTCAACACCACGTGGTTTTGCCACAGGAGAGGTATTAATAATTAAATTCTTTACAAGCTTATTAACGATTACCGTACCCACACGTTTAGTAGGTACGATGTCATTAGTTTATACACTTCCAATAACCAATACGGTACTGTTGTAAATGACAACGATCTTTCTTTGGTACATACTTTGGATGTTATAAGACTATTCTTAGGCATCAACTAGGTACTAGTTTTACAAAGAATTTATTCTTGTTTACACGAAAATCGAATGCGAAATAATAAGTACAATGTATATATACAAACAAGAATGTCTCTACTTTTATCCTAACTTCCTTAACTCAGTCTTTTACTTGTGTTGCACATTAAAGTTATCATTAGAGCACTGAACCGACTGATTTGCTTCAGCGATCATCAGAGAGTTAATAATTAGAAATAATTATAACATCCAATAAATCGTATTTTTTTATAAATAGGTCCAAATCTAGATCACCATTCGCTCCCTTCGAATATTCGGTACCCTTTTACTCCTTTCAATATACATTCCTAAATATAGAGCTGCATTAAATCCAAACTCTTCACTGTTCTATATTTTCCTATCACTCCTCAAGGACATGCTAGAACCTTCGAGTATGTTACCGACTGCCATGGAGAGTCACGATGGCGACGTATTACCAAAACACAGAAAGTATCACGACATTATTTCAAAAGCGTTACTCTTTTTTTAGTAAAATAAAATTCAATATCCATTTATTTCCTCATTTCATCATATAGAACTTCAGGGCTTTTAAATAACAATGTGGTGTCTTGAATGTCTTTCCTTTATTCTTGTTCTCATTTTATTCTCAAAACGTAGTTGCTATTTTCACTTGGATTATGTTCAAGGCCTCGGGGCCATCGTGAAATTTGCATTACGGCAAGAGAAGTGTAGCCTGATACGGATAAGAGTAACTATGTTTCGTGCGAAACGTATAAGCGAAAGGTTTATCTAGAATCGATAGTTAGGTGAATGTTTGCCCGCAAGTATAGTTGAATGGTCGTTAACAGCAAAAAAAACATATCCATGATTCAATGTTTTTTTTTTGTTTTTTTGAAAGTGGAGAAAATTATCTTTGCAAATATTCAAATGAGCAGGCATTATAAATAAAAAGTTAAAGATCATTGATTCCATTTGCTAAACAGCACTCTTCGGGTGATATGAATATAAGAAAATCATTCCTTTTTTTACATTACCTAATTATAGTTTTCGAGGCAGTGAAAGGATTGATTTTCGGGAATTTTAGTATTGATTAGATGGTCAATTAAACGTTCCTTTACCATCTCAATCCATGACCAATACAACTTTTCCACCTAATTAACGTTAATGTATAGTTCTGGTTGTTAACATGTGTCATGTACCTACCTCTAGTTAGTAAATTCAGTGATCATGTATATCATGTTAGGTAATTTGTAATCATGTTAGGTAATTTGAATATTATATATATTCAAATCGTTATATAACATCGTTATATTAAGATATCACGGGATTGTTATATCCAAGAATTCAGTATATTATGTGTGCTCAGCTGTGAAGCAAATAGCTGAAACCTTCAAGTCAAGATGGGTTCCTTTCAATCTCGATTTTGTACGAGCATTCTATACTTCAAGTACTTTGAATCATAAGTTCCATTGCAGGTGTTTCTTCTATTTCATGAATATGTAGCTGATTGGAACTAAACCTCTATACTTAGTACAAACTAAAACGCATGAAATACATTAGAACTTATCACTATTACATTCAAAATTTTAGAAAAATCAGAATGGATGTGGGAGAAACAAGCGTGATTGGTTTAAGCTTCTTGTCTGGTGATGTAAGATTTAACTGAGTGAATGTACTACAAGCTCTGACGATCTATCAATCCCTGAATTGATTGATGTTGTCAGAATGGTGAAAATTGAACAATTCACTTTCATAGGTATTTATTTATCGTACTTTAGTATTCATATAGAATATTGTAGACTTCCTATCGCACCGGAATCATAACAATCCGGAAAATTGAAATATCTACATAATACAGCTCGGAAGTTGAGACACGTTTTAATTTAGATAGAGAATAATATAATAAATGTTTTCTCTTTCTTTTTATATTTTGCCTTTTAAATAAAACATCATCTGCTCTCTCGGACGCAATGGATTTAGATAAAAAGGTGCGATTGGTGAAATTCTGGTCCATTTTTGATCTAGTTTTACGCAATTTTTTATTTTAATTTACGAAGAAATCACCCTGTATATTGACAATAACATAAAGGCTGCTAGGCACCTATACCTACTTATAGAAACATGAGAATTTTAGCAAAACTTATAAGTACAAAATATCAATCTTTCAAAACGACTCTAAAATCTATTTTAAAAAAATAAATTTTTGAAGAAATTTTCCAACTTCTGAATTTTAAGTTTTGTTACCTTATGTAGTAATGTACGTTCAAAATATGTGTAAATCTAGAAATATCTCCGTAGAATTAAGATAAATAATCTGTTCCTTTGTTTAAAGAAAGTCAAGCATCACCTGCCAAAAGATAAGTTTGAAAAAGAGCGCTTATAGGGCAAAACAGTCTTCCTGAATTTCGAAACATGAGTTTTAGTTTGTGGATAATATTATTCAGAAATGTTTGGTGATCATTTCAACGTTACTCGTTCATGAGAAAAGTGCGCTCGAATGATATTGAAATAAGATAAAATATTCTCAAATTGGCAAAAATGGCTTATATTCATAAAATCAAGTATCACGTATCACATGTACAGCAAACCATTTTTTTTTTTTTTCATTTGAGCTCATGAGGCTGAACTTTTTCAACGATATTTTCACATTACTGTAATCTAAACAGCTTCACTATTATTGCTGTAACTATCCTTCATATGGACCACGAACATTAAAAACACAAGTTGAGTCTATAATATTTTGTAGATCAGGGGTTTGTCTTTTGAGGTATTTAGTTAAATTAGGGAGTCACACTCACTGCTCCATCTTGCATACTCCACAGCCCTTTGTTTGTTTCTATTGGTTAGGAGGATGACTGGTAGCTTAGCTCCTTGCCATCTCTTCCAACTATATATATATATATATATATATATATCGTTCTCAAAAGCACTGTAAGATTGCAGATGATGGTGGTTTTACCGCGTCTTAACCGATCTCTCTCAGAGATCGTTGAGCAACATTGCATGTTACAGTGACACCAAGCGATGACGAAAAGAAAGGAAAAGTTTATTACTAAGATATCATAAAAGTTTAAATTACATTCAAGAGTAAAAATATAATAATTTCTGTAACGTTTCCAATCTAATTTGTAGACCTAATAGACCAACGTAGCATGTACACATCATTATTAAACTAGAAACTATTTTATTGAGAGTGCATAAATCGCACTGATGAAAATTCCCGTTGTTCCAGACACCCATTCTACTGAACTTATCTGCGTTAAAAATAATTACCACCTTTTTACATCAGCATTCGAAGTAACACATACTGACGTAGGTAACTCGCTTATTTCTCTGATATCAGCCAACATTTTTTTTCCTTAATGTACCAACATTTTGTTCGGGACCAATGTTGCGATAATCGTTGAACGATAACCATTCTCTGTCAATGTCGCTCTCTGTTAATGTAGGTGTGGTATTTAGATGGCAAAATACACTATATTTGTGGTGATTAGTGATGGAGGTTTATATCATCTTCTCATAAAAATCCATCAACGCGAAGTTGATGAAATTATGAATTTTGTCGTGTCTCTTCTGAGCAGGGTAAACAATCGTGAACGGCTAACGATTATATTCACCTATCTGTGTTCAACATCAACTGGACGTAGTCATGAGTCAATGACCTAAGCAACATTTTGGCTGAAAATGAGATTTTGATACCGTAGGAATCGTCTCGTCAAAAAATTTTATTTTCTGACGATTTTAGCGCGCCCTATTAATTTTTATAGGAACTAGAGCCAAAAAGGATAAATGCCATTTGTTGTATCCGCATTCCAGATTTTTGCAACAATAGCCCTTATCCACTATATTAAATTGTTCCCTAGATCAAATTTGCAACAATTAAACAAGCGCCAGTTACAATTTGTTGCTATTTTCATTTTTCAATAAACGTGGGAGCAACACTCGATTATTATATATAACAATGGCTCAAAATGAGTTATATGATTATCACTTGCGATGTTAAATCAGCTGGATTTACCGGCTGAGTCATCCCCAAATTCCTTGATTAGTATTACTTACCTTCATTGCAAGTACCTACTTACGCTTCCGGAAATGCTAATTTATCAAATTGGTTTCTTGCTACACGAATAATAGAGTGGTACATGCATATGAGTGGAGTATCATTCATTTTTTAATGATAGAGTCAATTTGCAACAATGAGTCAAGTAACAATAATTTATTTGTATTAAAAAAAAAATAAATAAAAAAAATAAATAAAAAAAACACTACAATAGGCTAAAAGACAGTTTGAGAGGTTTTGGCGCTTGCCTCATTGTTGCAAGATTCCATTTGTAACGTTTGACAAAACGGGTAAGAGCCGAACCTCTTTATCTATAATAAAGAAAATTTTTGGGGGCTAAAACTTAAAAATCATTGACAGCATACTACAAAATAGGCCACTGGCGAAATTTCAACATCTTGGACGTGACACAAAAGCCACAACAACGTGTCATCGCTCAAAGTCTTCAATCTCGATACTCCAAGAGATTGGTTGATACAGTTTAGGCTTTAGGGCATTGGTGCATAACTACGTCCAACTTACACTGTCCCTGCCGTACGATAGTAGTTAGCGATTCATTTCCATGGAAACGCAAAGAAGTATTGGTCAACAATTATCGTTCCACTGTAAAAGCCTTCAATAGCAAATTGTACCTTTATTCCAGAAATAGTTTGGTACTAGCTGTAAAGAACTATGGCAAATATCAGGAAATAATTAGGGTCTGGTGGAAATCCTGCGCTGGGGGATTTCGATCTTTGCTCTACTACGTGGGTAAGCTTGCGATTTGATAACAATTCATAAAGTAACAAGTTAGAAACTAGGTTAATCCGGAAGTGGCTGGATGTACTCGTGTGGCGGTGATGCTGGCTGTGGCTTGAGGTAGTACTCCACTTCCACCTCTGGAAGTTCCGGAATGGACGCGGTTACCATGAAAGGTGGAGGTCTTGGTAAGTTGGACGAAATTTCCAGGTTAAACATCCGTACCAACCTCTCGTGTATTTTGCAGAAGTTCGTCCGGTCCTTGGGCTCCATCTCCCAACAACTGGCCATGATCTCGGTGATGGCTGTCGGGCAGTCGTCGGGCGGAATCAATTTGACGCCTTGTAAAATACGTTCCACCACCTGTAAATAATCGTAATCGGGTGATAACTGATATACCGAGGATCTCAGTACAATGCAGTTCTTGGGAGGGGGGGCTTTATTTAAGGCTTCACCCGCTCAATTTCTAGAAATTTCATCGACATCGGGAAAGATTTGCGAGTAAACGATCTGAAGCGCCCGAGGTCTTTCGCCGTGATACTTCAAACTCAAAATTTGAGTCGCATTAGAGAAATTTTGATTTTGGGTGATTTAGGTTGAATACATGATCTCATCTCTGAGCCCCGGCTAATATACAAATCGTGGAACTAAAACCTATTGAATAACAAAAAAAAAAAAAAAAAAAAATCTATCGGTATTTCAGGAATCGTTTCTTAATGCCTCAAAACGGATTATAACGAAGGAATTTTTCTAAAATTCTTATTATAAAACTTTACGAGCCATTCCAACAGCTTCATTTTCCACGTAAGTTAGCTGAAAGTAGTGGGCGAGTAATGCCATTCTCATTACCCATTCTAATTAAAGGAATTTTAATGTCAAGCACCCATCTCTTTTGCCTCTTGCCTCTGAATAATGGTAGGTAGGTAATTAAAAGTTCCATTTCCATTACTTGGAATTGGGAAAAGTAAGTTGCATAGAAATGGGAATACCCGTTACATTCAAAGTAAATACCTGTCGAAATCGTCTGCATTCCCTTATTTGTGTACGTATGGCATCAGAATACTCCAACACTAGCGTAATGTGGAATGTAATTGCATAAGTAATCAGTGCTCATAGTAATCATTACGTTGCAACTCAAGTATATACCTAGTGACTACACTATTATTATAGTATGGTATACTATTATACTCGTAATACAGGTATATAGCGCATTCAACTTTTTATGTATAAATGGCAATGCATGGAAGTATCCACCTACCTTTTCATTGCTGTGTCCGAAATGAGGCTGCATACCCAAGGTATAAATTTCCCAAAGTACGACGCCATACGACCAGACGTCACTCTCCAGAGTGAACCTGCCGTATGATATACTTTCTGGTGACATCCACCGAACTGGCATCAATCGAGACCCTCCAATCTGGAAAATACGTAAAATTGCACATGTAAAAACATGTTTGGTCAATGATGAATATTGATGGAATGCTTAAAAATAGGGTATATACTGCAAATTAATACGCAACGGTTTGTTATTACTGTATCAGATAGCGCTTGTACGCAGAACACTTGTCTGTAACTATTAAACGAAGTATGTTATACATTATATAAATATAACTGCATAGAAGTGGACGCCTACTTAAGTGCAACTAATAAACGAAATAAAGCACATTCACTTTACTATCCGTCTACATATAATTACTGCTGATGTCTAGGTACAGAATCATCCAATATGACGTCCTCCTGGAATCCAGGAGTCTTGTTTGAAAACAAAAACTCCAGATGCCAAGGCCCATGGAAAGGAACCACGAAGCAACATTCCCAAGCAACTCTAACCCATTATTGCAGAATGGACTGCATGTCAGAGGTGATGAAACCATTGCCCCACAAAACCAACCTCAACAGGTTTAAAAACTCAATTTAAAAACAATAAAAAAAATTAAAAATACTGATATACGATTCAAAACCAAACAGTACTCATAGATGGAAAAAAAAAAAATCGCAAAAATTGGTATCTTAACTTTATTACCCCCTCTACTCACCACATTTCATGATGAAATTCAAAACCCCTGACAAAACTATATCGAATTAGAAATAAGAAATAAGAATCGCGAAAATCGGTCGAGATTTATAGCTTGGGCAGCTCTTGAAACTATCGATAAATAATTATCTCCTCCACCCCCCAACACGACAGTGAATTCGAAATTCCCAAGGTTTCTTGCATAACTAGACTAAAATAGGAATCGAACCAAATAAGAATCACGAAAATCGGTATAGAAATGTAGTCTGCGTGGCGTCGACAAAATTTGTCGAAAAAACCAAGTTTTTCGGCTTTACCCTTTCCATCCCCCATTTTCCATGACAGAATTCAGCATTTCCGGTTGGTGATACGAGCTAGTGCTTCACCAAGGTCCAAACGGCTTGCAGCAATGGTGGCCACACCCATAATGTCAACTCCAAGGTACCGCCGAACCTCCAACACCTATCGGGTGAGGATGGGTGACTGTTCTATGACAAAACAACCATCATCCACCACCTTCACCTGATGCTGGCGACCCGACGGGACCAAGGAGACTAACCCTCATTTGTCTGGGTTAACCAACAAACCACACCTGGCTAGCTGCTCAGCAAAGGCATTGAGGGCGATCTGCAAGCCCTCACGGGTTTCAGGAAGTAGGATGACATCATTGGCAAAAGCCAATGCACCTACTCGCACCCCAGGGGCGAGATCAAACCCTATTTCAGCTGTCAGCTTACCCAATGCCGTATCCACAACCAGGTTGAAGAGGAGTGGCGATAGAGGATCCCCCTGGCGTACCCCACGCCCAATGACAACATCCCCTGACATCTCGCCTCGTGCCTCGAGGACCGTCACGCCCTCGTGGTACATACAGGCAACATGCACAATTAAACGAGCAGGACTCCCGACATCACGAAGACAATCGGTCAGGGCAAAATGATTTACAGTGTCAAAGGCCTTAGCGACATCCAAAGTGGCAAGGTGGGGCTGCCGTTTCTTAAAATGCCAGCGAAATGACTGTGTGGAGAACTGTTGGGTTCTCCGCTGTGTCATTAGCTGGCTAAAATTCTCTCTGGACGTCACCGATGACACCAGCCACTTGGAAGCGAGATGCCAGAATCTTTTGAAAGTGGCGTAAGACTACTGACGATATTGAAAGGCCCACTCCAGGCCCACCTACTCCTTTCTTAGGGATGAAGATGGTCCGGGCGCGGGTCAAAGCTTTCAGAGGTTGAGGATGAGCAGCTTGACATTCTTTGGGGCAGAAATACCATCGGGTCCGGCAGACTTGGAGTTTTTGACAAGGCACTTATTGGAGGCTTGTATTAGTTTATTAGTAAAAACTAACATTATACATGTTGGGCTATGGCAATAGACATTCTCGATATTTTTCAGTGCGTTTGTATCAAAATAGTCCTCTGTGTGTTTCGTTGTGAAAAAAATTACTAACAATCTCCATCCGGGCTTGATGGGTGAATCATTGGTACTTAGCATCTAATAATTCACATACGTAAAATTCTTGTGGCAAACATAACTAGGTACTTTATATTTTTCCATTGGATCAAAGTTCATTTGCATTTTATAAACTCGCGTCTCCTGAAAATACGAGACGTCTGTCTGATAACAGATTGGGTTCCACTTTCTCACATCATAAAAAGCAATACGTCAAGCCAATTACCATTATCGAATCCCACTTTACCTTAATGTTCCTTCTAAATGCGTATCAACCTTTGAAAAATTCTCTCGCCTCAGAGATTCGGATTCCAACTCCCTCGCCTGAGTTTTTGCATTTCTCTTTCCCACTCCACGTAATGAAATTTCCCAAGGGAAAAACATTCTTCAGATTTTTTCTCTGAAAGTCACTCTTTCATCTCCCGTTTTCTTATGTCTCTGCTGTTCCCGAGTCTTCCTATAGGTAGCGGAAACATTGTTTTCACTTTCGGGAGATGAAACACTTTTTTCTCCGAAATCAAAATTCCCATGCACTCGCATTTTAGTTTTGGAACATTTTGAACAATTTTGTTCCGTGCTTGTTTGTCTGTCGTGTGTCCTCAAATCCTTGTAAGAAGCCTAGTTTCCACAGTTTTCATTCAATCTTGATTACATGTCCAAGAAATATTGCGGGTTACTCCCTTCAGTTTCATTGTCCCCAAAGTAGTACTCAGCGCGGACACATACGGCGGATGGACGGATTTTTTTAATTCGATTTTTAGATTCTACGCATCTTGAAGCGTAAACATCAATTTTGAGGTGGGAGGGGGGTTATTAATTTTTTTTTGTCGATAACTATGGTTCATTATTTAAAATAATAAACCAAAATAGTTAACCAAACAATTAACTGACGAATTTGAGGTGGTGAAGTGGTCAGAATGGAATACACTGGAGGGTAGATATCACAACACATTTTTTCTAATAATAAATTTGTATGGGCAAAGGGGCAGAAAAAATATAATGGATTCCGAGTTAATTGAAGAAAAAAGATTTACATCACGGGCTAAACAGTTTAGGGGGCGGTAAATCAAATAGTTCGTTGGAAAGAATCATATGTGAAAAAGATGATTTTGTTGTGAGTAGAGGTATCTTAAAGTTTATGTTGGAAAGCAGGAAGGAACAGTCAATATTACCATTACGTAATTAGTGCTGGAAGACTTAGCCAGCAACCTCCTGTTTTCAAGAGCCATAGCGAGTCAATAGGGATGGATAATCTTTGGTATCGATTTGAACTCCCGATTTTTAGGCAGCATACCTCAGTAATTTATGTTGGAGAGATTCCATATGGTGCTTATGGGGAGCATAAAAATGTGACCAAACTATTGAGGCATATTCTAGTGTAGGTCAGACCAACGAGGATATCAGATGCACTGTAAATAGATTCTTCGCATCTTGAATCGTAAACCAACAACTAGTTTTGAGCGGATTAACATTTATTGTTGGAAATTATAAACCAACATGTTATTTTCATCAATGTAATGAGGTGTTACATAAAATACAAAAGTGTTATATTTAGATAAAATAAATGCGTCATCTCTTGCAGTTTTAATATTTTAATTATAGCGAATTTTCGTAGAAAATGAAGCTATTACCGTGGCTCCAAAAATTTTAAAATTAAAATTTTCGAAAAATTTCTTCATTGAAATTTGTTATGAGGCATTCTGAAACGAATTCTAGAATTTAACATTTTTTCATATATATATATATATATATATATATATATATATATATATATATATATATATATGTGTGTGTGTGTGTGTGTGTGTGTGTGTGTGTGTGTGTGTGTGTGTGTGTGTGTGTGTGTGTGTGTATGTCATTCCAGACGATAACTCTCCTTAAGATTGAAATAAAAATTCCGTTCTTGGGCCAAAAAATCAAGCTTTCCATACGAAAGGATGACTTTGTTGGCCAACACTTTTTGAGCACATTAAATTGATCAAATTTCAAAAAGTGTACTTGAAATGTCACTAAAAATGGCAAAAAACGGTTCAAAATTGTCAAATTTACATTTTTCAGCAGAAATTTAGCAAACAAAATTCAACCAACAACGAAATTGAACACTATAAAATTTACGCACAAAATTATGCAGAAAATCGTACGCAAATTTATTAATGTTTGCTGAAAAGTCTATTAAAAAACTCCCAAAAACAGCTGAAATTTCCGAATCATCTTTAAATAGCAGAGTATTATTTTTAAAGAGCTTTGCTGCCATAAAATTAGTAGTGAACTGTATTATGCTATGTTAACTATGTTA
The DNA here is from genome assembly GCA_030762985.1 of Adelphocoris suturalis. NCBI lineage: Eukaryota > Metazoa > Arthropoda > Insecta > Hemiptera > Miridae > Adelphocoris > Adelphocoris suturalis. Next base: position 90,563,410 of record CM061042.1, read on the forward strand.
TATCCACTCCAAATGCTCGAATTTTCAAAAACTACGACTAATGTCAAGACAACATATTCTAAAACAGTATGTTTTATGACATAATATCATACGATTATTTACAAGAATTCGCTCACTCGATCATGCTGCACGACTGGAACTTTTTTCTTCGTTTTCCTAGAATTTATTTTTCCCTATTTTAACTATTCCATTTTGAATTTCCTTAAAAAATAACCACAAAGAAATGTTCGGTTCATTTTTCAATGTTCCCCTCCGAAATGTTTTCTTATTTAACTAACATTAAAATAACGAGAAATAAGTCTTGATGTACCTAGCAGAGTATAATTACATCTTCGAGAACTACTTTAATCAGCATAGTAAGGTCAGTAGCCAATTTCGTTCGAATTCTACTTGAGATGCTTAACTTTGTAACGGGTATCACTGAGTGCGGTAAAAAACTTGAGGTTACAATCGGGGATCCACTCATCACCAGTACTTACGTGCAATTTTTCAAAAATTGCGTTCCTATTCAACTAGAGATGATGGTTGGTACTGGGCCTCTCTGTGTGAGTGGTATAGTATAAAATATGACTTGATCTATCACTAATCAGCTGAGTGATATGTAGCTATTGCAGTTGCTGTTCTACCTAAGAAGCTTAAATTTGAGATGCAGCATCTAGGGTGTAGTATATTATAATTGCATCTCTAGAAACCACTCTATGAAGCTTAGAAGTTTGTAGCTAATTTTGTTCCAGTTCACTATAAAATGCTGAACATTTGAACGCAGAGTCCGGTAGAGTGTAATAACGATTTCACCACTTTCTATTTCATCCCATCAGATGAAACATTTCGCACATAGCTTTCTAAAATGTTCCAATATAAAGGGTATTTAATGATTGAATGTTGCCTGAACACCAATGTGATAAACTATGCATGACGGCTTAGGGCTGATACGTCACTACCACGTCCGCCTGCCCCAGTGCAACATAAAGAACAACTCTAACCAGAACAATGAGATCTGTAGCTAACTTTGTTCCTAGACAAAGTAGCCTTTTATCTTAAAATGCAGAACTTTAGGACTGGGAATCCCTGGTTGAGATAGAGAATTAATGCTGGTATTATTTTGCTCGCAGTACGTACTGACACAATTCATTAGGATCATATACTGGTATGATAGTACGCTGTGATTAAGGCTTGGTCGAGCAAGCAAAGCTAGCGGACAAAGCTAAAAAAGATTGAAAAGTAGGTACTACTTACTTACCCTATAATAATCACAGGTGTACACATCTCGGCTCATCCCGAAGTCTGCTATTTTCACTGTTATGTTCTCTCCGACTAGACAGTTGCGGCATGCCAAGTCCCTGTGAACGAAGTGCTGTTCAGCTAAATATCGCATACCTCTGGCGATTTGGATGGATATAGAGAGCAGAGAATCCTAAAAGACAAAAATAACAAAGTATTCGGTTAATCATTTCAGAAATTATAACATCCGCCAAGTAACTAACTCACATCAAGATTTAGCCCAAGTGGGGGGGTTTCTCGGAAGATTCTAAAACAATGCTTATTTCCGAAAATGAAAATTTTCAATTGAAATTTCGAGATATGAATCCTAATGATCATGTGGATCGTGGACTGGCGGTTTTTGTGGGGATACGCACGAGTGATTTCATTCGATTCATTAGACTACATCTAATGAAACAACTATCTTGTAAAATCCTCGAGTTCTTGGATTTTTGAAATGTCAACTCTGTCTGTTAGTCTGTGTGTATGTATTTTACTCATTAGGGGGTGACTGGAAGAAATGATTAAATTCCACAACTATCATCGCCAATATGTGATTATAGTTTATTATTTTCAATGGCAAATCTTTGTAAGAAAAAAGAAGTAAACTCCCCAACAATTTCCTCATGATTGTTGGTTTACATTTCATTATGCGTAGAATCCAAGAAAGGAAAAAAAAAAAAAAAAAAAAAAAAAACCCGACCGTCCCCCACCAATTGGAAACCCCCCCCCCCCCCTTAATTTTTCCAATTGTTCCAAAAATTCTTATTTTCCTCTCAACTACTTAAAAACGTTATATATTCCCCTTCAAGTTTGAAATAAAATGTAGTGTATGTAAAACCTATTTAAACATCATTTCTCTCCATTTGTTTGCTGAGACATTTTCTCCAAATCCACAGGACCAAAGTGTATGATAATTTGGTCGAAAATAACTGTAGATAAGTGATCTGAGTAGAAAGGTAATCTAATAAAGAATAATAAACCCTCCATGGATAAATAACACACGTACAGCATTTTCCCATCAATTGCAATCTTTCTTCAAATAAATGAACTATTACTTCCATTAAAATAAAATATCGATTCAAATTTTAATTAAAATTAAAATTTCGTATCATCCAAAACTTGTTATCATCGTATCATCCACATATATGTATTTTTTAAAACTTTCTATGACCTGTAGTAAAAAAACCAAAGAAGTTTAGCGCATAGCTATTCCACAATGTGAAAGCATATGCTATTTGAAAATTGGTCATTTGATTAGAGAAAGGTGTTGCTTGACAAGAAAATGCTTCCTCTACATTTTGTTTAAATCTCTTCACATATATTGAAGTAGAATTTTCACCTTTCTTTTTAGCTAACTGAACTACATTAATTGGTGCAAGCTAATCTTAATATTTCATAGACGTTCGTTCACTTACTTTGTTTAGCCGTGGGAACCCTGGGTCTGATTTCCACAATGTTTTAGAATTCCCTCTGAGTACGTCAGTCAGATCCCCATATGGCATGAATTCAAATACCATACATGGGCTCTTCCCCGAAGCTGAAATTGAATCGACAAAGTATTAGCACCTGAGATGGACTCGTTCAATCGAAATGATAAAGAAGTTGTTGTGCCTAACCAAACTGTTGTAGTTCTCATAAAATAAATTCAAGATGATAAACTCTAAACACAGAGGCAAGCAATAGAGGAGGGGTGTTCTTATTACCATCTTCTGAAGTTCAAACTCAAACTTTTACACAACTTTTTATATTATCCAAACCTCATCCTTCAGTTTGCAGTATCACGCTTATTCCGTCGGCGTTATACAACCGTATTTCCTTTTCTATATATTTTAGTTTAAAAGTACGTATTTCTCATCTTTTTCATATAAAAACGTTTGTTAGTTCATATCATTTAGGTTAGACTATTAGTTAGTTTGTAGGAGGTTACAGGTACGTAGATATCCAGCCACGTAGTGAATTAAACGTCTATTTAGTGTTTTGTCGGTTCAGGTAAGAAATTAAATTCCATGTCGTATAATTTTTTGGAGTCCTGTTCATCTTTGCATCTTTCAAAATTTCCTCTCGCACGCAGCCACACCATAATGCAAAGAGCAACCTCCAAAAGGTATTTTTGGAGTGGGAGTTTGTTGTTTAAGTATCAGCTTAAACTGATGAGCCACCCATGGGGGTGAAAAAGGTAGGTGGTTTATCCAGCTTTAAATGGAAGAAGATTCCACCCTAAGAATCCACCCTAAGATTCCACCCTATGAATAGTTTTCTTTCCATGATTTTTCGAAGTTTCACACACTAGTGACGTAAAAGTACCTCTTCCCCCTGGGCGGGACCTCTCGACTAATTAGATCTGCCAAATGTGACGTCACCAGTCCAGAAAAATGAAAACCCGTAAACAGAAAACTATTAATCGTAGGAGAGTGTAGGTGGTGTCAAATTTCTTAGAATTTAATTAATTTTTGTTTAAGAATATAAAATGAATACGTGGTAACGTTCATTACAGATCTCAGGTTTACCTTCAAAGCATAAATGGGAGTTTGGAGCGCTATCATGTAAAAGATGATTGTTAGTAATTACTTGTTTATTCACCCATGGGGTAGGCACGACGTGGCCCCATTCGTCATAGGAGAAGAATACCCACACTTTGTTGTGAAAACACTCCCTTGGAAAAGTAGACATTTTAATCCCAGTGCACGGTGGTCCTAGATCGGATTTGACCTCAAAGTGCTTGCCCTTCAAATTTTCTTTCGAAATATGATTTGGGAATATGTTAGGATTATAATTCAGCAAAAACTGAAATCAAACATTGAGCCGTTTTTTTTTTTTTTTTTTTTTTTAATTCAGTTTTTGAATTTTTAATCGATACTTTAATCATGAAATACGCTATAATCGCCAAAATTCAGAAACAAATATTATTTATGTGTCATTATACAATAGAATCTTCATCTAGTTTCATAGTTCTGACCTATTTTGTGATCAAATATAATTAGAAAAACAAAAATAACAACATTTTATTGAACAAAATAATGATTATATTTGCATGAAGCTCTCAATAAATGCCTGTGAGTATGCGTGTAGTATGTGCGTGTGTGTGTACGTGTGCGTGTACGTATGTTTACGTTTGTGTGAGTTTATAATGATTCATTATATAAATTTTAACATAAAATTTATATCTAAATTGAATAGAAAATAAAAATAATGGCATTTTAACATTTTACACATGCAGAGAATTAAATTCGCATACTGCTCTTAATAAACGTTGTCCATAATCAGAATTGATTCGCGATACTTTATATTTGGCCCATGTCGCAGAAAAATCAAGATGCACGGCCTCCATACCCTGTTCATTGTAAAAGCCGAGGCCATTTCCGTGTTCGGTACAAAATTCTTCCACGTGAAAGAAAACCGTGTGAACTTTTGGAGTGACTGGAATATCCAAAGATAAATATGATGCTTTGAATTCATTGATGTATTCAATGAATTTTGGATTCAGCCTGACTGAGAAAGATGCTTTGACAACTTCATTGAACTTCTGGAAAGCATCAACGAATTCGATCAAAGGAAATAGTTGCCGCATTTTGCTACAAAAACTTGATTTGTTGCGTTCAAATTGAATGTGAAATGGCCTCGGCTTTTACAGTGTGATCAAAATGGACAACGTTTATTAAGAGCAGTATGCGAATATAATTCTCTGCGTGTATAAAATGTTAAAATGCCATTATTTTTATTTTCTATGCAATTTAGATATAAATTTTATGTTAAAATTTATATAATGAATCATTATAGGGCCACTTTTCAACACGGCGGACAAATTGACTCAAGAAAATTTTGTCAAACCGATGTAATTAAAATCCGCTGGAAAAACTTTTTTTCGTTCAAGAAAACGTTTGGGAACCCATCCCTAAAACGGCCGAGCTGAATTTTGAGTTTTTCAATTTATTTCTCCAAGTAGAAGCTCTAAAAGTTGTTGCGAAGTGTCAGTCCTGTCACGCCTGTATTTGATGATGAAGTCACTCTGAAGTTCTCGTTGTTGGTTTTTCGTTTAAGTCTGGTATTACTTGCGGCAATGTCTGCTGAGCATAATTTTTCAATTAAAGAATTTTTCAGTTTTTTACGGTTTTGATGGTCAATTTCATTCTCACATATCTTATATTACATATAGAGTACAATTAAAGAAGATGACATTTCATTCAAAGACGGTAGCTACAAAAGAAGATCTTTTGGAAGAAGATGTGATAGGGGATCATTTGAAATTTCATTTTATAGAATACTTATGAGTGTTTTATGCAGTGTGACAGAACTGACTAACATGTGACAGAAATGACCGGATCTGAACTAAAGAGGGTGTCCAGCATAATTTAATGTATGCATTCACATACAATAAGACCTGAAAGGAGATCAAAGTACACGGGAGGTTCGTAGAAAATATTTTATTTATTACAAAATTCTTTAGAACACTTAAAATATTTCAACTATTGACGACGAAGAGAAGTTCAGTCATATAGGAAGGACAGTAGATGCGACCAACTATAGAGATCAGTCTGAATCTATTCTCTTGCAGAAATATAAATAAGTTACCTAGGAACAAGATTTATGAAGAGATTTACTGAGAAATATGTAGGAAACTGAACTATAAAAAGGAACAAAACGCAAAAATATCAAAAATAGACAAGAAAAATTACAGGATAGCAAATTTGTTTAACATTTAAAAATTCTCACCTAATAGGTAGATCAAAAATAGAACACTTTACTGAGTATAAAGAACCAACAAAAATGTGTCATTGTCCAGTAAAATAAGGGGAAACATCTTTTTTCGCTTCTTCTTCTTATTTTTTCTGCTGTTTCTTTCTTCTTCTGAGGAGCCATTCTGAAGACTGAAAATTGTAAAAACGAGAATTAAGATGCGCAGAAAAAGGGAAACCTGGAAAATATGTAATGCCCAATTATATATCCATACCTAATATCAAAGAACTGAAGTAGAACATGGGTTACTAACAGAAAAAAAAAGTTCCAGTCTTTCAGCATGATCATATGAGCGAATTTTCCATAATTATCGTATTACACTTCAGTTAAATTAAGTTGTAATTTGAGAAGTTTGTGCGCAAAGAAATTGTTACCAATTAATTTTATTGTGAAAAAACTTGTTGTAAAAAATAATCTTCTATACAAAGATTTTGAGTTTTTAGATTTTTTAAAAATTTTTATCGACTTTTTAGCACACTTTATGATGAAATTTGAGTACAATTTTCAGCAAAAGTTTGAGCTTCAATTTTTAAATGACCTTGGTCATGGTTGATGAACTTTTTTTGAGTAATATTCTGCTAAAAAAAATATAAATTTAACCATTTTTAGCCGGTTCTGTAATTTTTGTGATTTTTTAGCCTAGGTACTTTTTTGAAATTTGACCAATTTACTGTTTTCAAAAAGTGTTGTCCAACAAATTCATCCTTTCTTTTGGAATGCTTAATTTTTGGTGGAAGAACGAGGTTTTTATCTCAATCCTATCGAGACTTATCGTTTGGAATGACACATATGTACATTTATATACAAATAAAAAAGTGTTGAAATTCAGGAATCATTTCAAATGCCTCAAAACAGATTTTGATGAAGAACATTTTTATTTTAAAATTTTCGGAGTCATTCCAATAGCATCATTTTCTAAGAAAATTCGCTAAAAGTACGTTTCCGAACAGTCGTTGCAGATTTCAATAACCCGTTAAAAAAAGGCTAAAAAACGGAAACCCCACTTTGAAATTAATTTTGTATTGGGAATATGAATTCTACAGAGGATTTAAAAGTTGTGAAGCTCATAATGTTTGTTGAAAGGAGCAAAAAGAATGAACGAGAGAACTGAATAAAAATCGTCATTCCTGTCACACACTGTCAGGTCCTGTCACGTGACAGAACTGACCGTGACAGGAATGACGTTTTCGCACATTACTGTTCAGTTGGCAGCCATATTGGATTTTACAACTGTTTTGAGTCTCTGGTTGAATTCGTGCTCCATGGAAATACTACCTCCCCTGCTTAAAACGTTTTTTGGTAATGCTTAAATATGGAAAAAACAAGTTACAGGAATGATGAACAACAAAGGTACGCAACGGTTTTGCGTTTATTATACCCTGATTATGAGAAAAATCTGCTGCTGGACTTACCTACGGCATTTTTCGATGGAACTTCAAATTCAACTGAAGATGTTGATAGCAGCAGGGCGCTCTTCCGGATATTTCCCGAACCGCCACACGCGCCGCCAAAAAGGGGCTGCCCCTGAATTCAACGTTTGGGTGACAACACTTCCGAGCCTAATATAAATTGGGGAAAAAATATTCCTCGCCCACTTTCTGTTGGATTTAAGAGAGGGCATATGTAATATATTATCGGTATATCAGAAACATTCAGAAGTTCAGTGCTCAAAGTAAATATTTTAAAGTACAGTTCACCTTTGTGTCCTGGGGACAGTGACAGAACTGACGATCCGGCCCTTCATCACTGAATAACTCGAAAATTTTGAGAGCTTTGAAAAAGATCATATCGGAGCGAAATAAAGAATTTTCGGGGTGTTAAATAAAAATTAAAACTTTGTGAATTCGAGCATTAGTACCAGCGTTATCGCGCAGTGACTCAATTTGTCCGCCGTGTTGAAAAGTGGCCATAAACTCACACACAAGCGTACACATAGAAACACACGCACATACTACACGCATACTCACATGCATTTATTAAGAGCTTCATGCAAATATAATAATTATTTTGTTCAATAAAATGTTGTTATTTTTGTTTTTCTAATTATATTTGATCACAAAATAGGTCAGAACTATGAAACTAGATGAAGATTCTATTGTATAATGACACATAAATAATATTTGTTTCTGAATTTTGGCGATTATAGCGTATTTCATGATTAAAGTATCGATTAAAAATTCAAAAACTGCTTTAAAAAAAAACGGCTTAATGTTTAAAAAACGGCTTTAAATTTAAATTAAAAAAAAAAAACGGCTCAATGTTTGATTTCAGTTTTTGCTGAATTATAATCCTAACATATTCCCAAATCATATTTCGAAAGAAAATTTGAAGGGCAAGCACTTTGAGGTCAAATCCGATCGAGGACCACCGGGTAAGCGTATGTTCACACAAGCGTTTGTTATATTAGTGAAAGTGGTTGGTTTGACACAGTTCAAGATGGGCGGAAGCGAAGGAATATAATTATACAGAAGAATCCAATATCTCTTTCCAGAACCTGCGAAAGTTATTTGGAAGTCTTAAGACAGCTTGTGTTATACCCCGGATCACAAGTGATGTGGGATGGCCGCCCTCCTGAAAGGAAACTGCTCAAATAGTAAGTGTTCTGGACATTTGCTAAGTACTTCACCTACGGGCTGAGTCAAGCTTTATAGCTCGTATGGCCGACTAAGCAGGTCAGTGCTCGAGCTTTTGGACTTCCACGTAACTACCAATGCAAAAGCCCTCGCAATGAGAGTCATCCCACTCATGGACCTGCGCATAATTATGACATGGATATGTCTTTGCTCTGGGGGGTCAACCAAGAATTTCCGTGATGCAAAATTTTTGTCACAATTTCAGTGCTTTTCACGTACAACCCAGCCGTTGCTAGGGGAATGGAACTTCCGCAGTTTTCATCGCACATCGCAGTTTTCGTTCGCCACTCGTTGGAAAGCGCTTGATTTATGTGATAAATGTTTACATCTCAAGCTACCGATTTCCCCCTCCTTACGTACCTGGCTCCATTCCTAAACTAAGTTGATTGGACTATAAACAATTTTAATAAGCCGGTTACAATATTCTTAACGTAAAGCAATAGCATCATTTACTCCACTCCATAGGAAACATTTTCATCCTCTTGACAACAGTCGACAGTTAACAACAATTCATTGTAGTGGCTTCTCTCCACAGTTATTTTCAACATTAGTCGGGATGCGGCCATGCGGCCCAGGGATTTGTTTAAAGTTAAAGGATTTATTTACAACTCTCGAGGACAACAGTTATGAAATCCCCAATCAAAGACATATCCATGTAACATGGTATCTGCTTGTAAAGCAGATAGTGGAACTCGTTTACGAGTTGTTTATTTAGGTAATTGAAGTTTGAAATTTGTTCATCATTTTCAACATTAAAACATATTTTTCTCCCCTAATTAGCAATGTAAAAGTAAAATTAACTATATCTTTGGAAAGAGGAATCTTGGCGCAGTTTTTAAAGTTCTTGCACCTTTTAAAACTATTGGTTTTCATAGTTCAATTTCCGATTAAAAAACTCGAGAGTTCCCAAATTAGGTTAAATAAAATTTTCAGGGAGCTTTTTAAGAATGGACTACACATTAGAAAAATCACTGCCCCTGTGAATCCAACCTCAACTGGGGGGCTGATGGTGCTTCGATGATGCAGTGCTCCTGTAGTAGCCCGGGATTTTGTAAATATAGATAACACCTGAGTTGCCATTGGCCCTACTCAGATATAGTTGGTCTAATCTGCCTACAACTTTGTCCTCACCTGAGGAGTATCCTCTACCCAATCATTATGGAGAGGTGAGGACGGTAGATGATACAGTAAATGCCCTTAGGGGTATAATGCCGTTAGGGAACGGGAAGTCAGCATTATGATCACCATAGGCTGTTGCGTTGCTGAACCAGAGGCTGCAATGCATTTCTACCTTCGCCACCCGCGAGAGAGAAAGAGAGGGTGGTGGGACGTGATACCCAATAAGAGTGTCTCACATCTCATATCCCTAGTGTTCATTTGATTTAACTAATTTATTTTATTATTTAAATTATATATATATAATTATAATTATAATATATATATAATATATATATTATATAATAATATAATTATATATATATATAATTATAATATATATATTATATTATATAATATATATATAATATTTTATATATATATATATATATATATATATATATATATATATATATATATATATATATATATATATATATAGACAACCCAAGCTTGAAATAAATAAATAAAATATAGTCGCATATAAATCCGTTTCAGACCACTCTAATTTTCAGTCCACTTCTATTTTTGTGTGGGTATTTTTTTTTTTTTTAATTTCCCCAGCTGAACCACTATCCCTGGGCTGGGGCCGTTTATATGTAAGCTCCAAATGAATTTATTACAAGAGTAGACATCATTATTAACAAAAACCAACCGAAAATCATCAAACAGTATTTTGATTAATAACAAATAAACTCGTGTGTGTGTGTGTGTTTCGTCAACGCCGCCCTGGCAACAATTCTAAACCGATTCTCAAGATTCTTTCTCTGTTCGATCCCAGTTTTAGTCTAGTTGGGCAACAAACCCCAGTCGAGTTTTCACCCACAAAAATCTATCCACTCGAATGTGCCTTGTGGTGGATACAAATTTCACGAAATTTGTATATTGAACCCCAGCCAAAATACATATTATCTTAGCCCGCCAGGTCTGCTCCATGTCCACTCTGCCGCTGACAACAAAATTATTTCTCTTTGAACAAAATATCAATTTAGTTGGGGCTTATGCCGAATTGGCCATTAGTTTATTTCATATTTTATTGAAATCATGGCGTATACCTAAGTTTTGCGTGATTACTCAGTTTCGTTACTTACATTATTATCCACTACGGTTTTTGAGAGGTCTGCAAAACTCTCAAAACTGACATATGAAATCCAGTTTCTTATTGAACGCATCATAAAGTTAGCAATACCATTAGTTTGACACATTTTAAGTTTTTTAGGTAGATACCTACCTTTTGCAACGAATCCCAAAAGAGACAGAATGTTGGGGTGCTGGAACGATGCCATAATTTCGACTTCACGCATAAAATCATCTTCCGCCTCCGGTGTAGCAGATTCTTTTAGTAGTTTTATAGCGACTGTTTGCTCATATTCGTCTTCGATCGTCAATTTACCTGTGCACACATGTTAGGTACCTGCATTAAATATGAAAATCACACAAGCTAGTGAGAGTTAAGTTAGGGTAAAATTAATTTTATATCTTACAAACTGTCAATGAGGTTACAGCGTTTTTTGAACGATTTTGGTTTCGTGTCTGTTCATCTGTCTTTAATGACATATTCCTGGTGCCGGAAAAAACTGCTTGGTTTGAGGAAATTATTGTCCAATTCGAATGATTATGTTGATTAGTCTCCAAATATTTTTCTATGTTTAATAATCACTGGCAATAGAAGCGTGTGCATGCGCAACGGTTCTAGTAAACAAAGTTTCATGAACCAAGTCGCTTGAATCTTGTGACGACTAATGGCATACTTGCGTCACCTATTGGCGTCAGTCTCAAGAAAGTTGAGTCAGAGGTGCGAGGGGTATGAGCGGACGCAGAGAAGGGAGACGCCTCCGATGAAGGAGGGAGGTGCCTCCCCTGGTCCACTCGCGCTCTGCTTTTCATTTAAGACGGTTAGCCTTTTGATCAATCTCGATAATTTTGCATGAACGATTTCTTATAGTGTCTGTGTGCTACACCCCAAAAAACAGGAAAGTAGTATAGTTTTAAAATGTGAAACTCAATTGGAAATTAGGATTTTGGAGTTTTTCTTCTTCAGCCTCATCAATGAGATTGCAATGTTTTCAATGGGTATTTTGATATAGACCCGTAAGGAGAAAAATAAATGTTTCGTGTAACTGTACTTACTTAAGTTGCAAATTTCACAAATCCTGACTTACCTTTGAATACTTTGCCAAAGAAACCTTCTCCAATAACATTTCCAAATTGAATAACTTCTCTGGGTAGTTGCGGGAGGTGAAGTATTCCGCTACTAGGAGCCTCAAGTTCTGGAAGAGGAACGGTGTACTGTGGATTGGCTGTAAACTTGTCGTCTTCTAGAAAACCTTTCGGCAGGTGGAACTGATCTCCCTGTAACAAATTGGAGAGCTCCATTTAAGTTAATGAGGACTTCGAGAGTTAGAACCAATTGTGTGATTTATCATACATGTCTCTGAATGTTGGGGAATGGCACTTAGTTCAGAGCTATGTTTGATGTCCCAACTTTATTAACAACTAGTTTTCCATGTCCCTGCAATACCTTCCGTTCTAGTTTTATTCTCCCATCTTTGAAACTTGATTGCCAATTCAAATTTGGAACTGCAGTACAAGGTCGACAGACTGATGATGTTAGCAACAGACAGGTACTTTTTGGTACCAGTTTGCTTGGATGTCTATGTAATGAAAACTGAGTTTGGGAAGTGGAGGTCTGGGTTTTGGTTGACAATATTATGTACCAATTATGGGTCCAAATTCATTTTGTATGGCCAGTCTACCGAACGAAGTGGACGTATAGGAGGGTGTTGCCCTCAAGCTGCATCTGGTGATCTGGTATGGAGGTCTGTTAGAGTCAACCATATCTGTCTTCAAGCTGTGTCTGGTGGCCAGTTCTATAGTCCGTAGACTCAATAATCAGGCCAGTATTCAGTCCTCCTTCGTAGTCTGGTCTAGATGTATATCGTATCAATCATTTCTACCTTCCAGCTGTGTATGGTGGCTTGGTCTAGAGTTCTGAAGACTCTACCAGGTCTGTCTTAAGTCGTGTTTGGTGGTCTGGTGTAGAGATCTGCAGGACCACTTTTGCCTGTCATCGAGCCGTGATTGACAGATACGTCTGGAGATTTGTTGACTAAACCAGGACCGTTGGCTCTTCAAAGCTTTGAGTCTTCTTCGGTGGTCTGGTCTGAATTTGTAGAGGCAATCAGACCTGCCTTAGCGTCGTGTCTGTAGAGACAACCAGAACTATCTTATAGTGGGGTCTGGAGTTCTGTAGACTTAACCAGGGCTCTATTTCAAACGTATCTGGCAGTATGGTCAGAAGGTTTGTAGACTAAAGCAGACCTGTATGAGTCATGTCCCGCAGTCTGGATTGGAGGTAATCGTAGGCTCTTCCAGGCCAGTCATTGAGTCGTATCTGGTGGCGAGATCTGGAAGACTGCAGACTCAACCATTCGAGTCCGTGTATGATGGGCAGGTCTGGAGGTCAGTAGATCCAACCGCATCATGTCAAGCGGACGGATGAGGGCTTTCAAGTTCCAACTGTCTATTTTTTAATATTATTTATTTAAGCATGTATAATTTATGCATAATATGTATGAATAATAATTTTTATATAAGGTACTTATGTATAATTTATTATTTTGATTATGTATTTCCTTTGATGAAATGCAACTCTATGAAAATAAGGCTTTACTCTTAAAATTTAGTAAATAAACGTATACAAAATTTCGCATGCAAACAAATGCATTACAGAATAATCACAACTTAAGAGCAACTTGCATTCAACACTCCAAATACGACATAACTCCTAATATCTCCTTTATCATCCTTCATAAAAATATACTTAGGTTTCCATCCCAATTTACTAATTGTTTTGTTAGCTAATCAAATTAATCCGTCCGAATACAGAAGTATATCCTGTCCAGGTGGTTTATCTACATAGAAAAATGATAAATCTTTGAGTAATAATTTGTAACGTTCATTCTTTTTCTCCGATCAAATAAAATACTCCTCCTCGTCTACCACTCCTAGAGGGTGAAAACTCGTAAAATGACCTCTCAAAGGATCAAAAAGCCTTCAATAGACCCGAAATATTCAGTTAGATTCAATTATTCATTACATTCGGCTAACCGTTACTGATTGTCCCATCTTAATGCGTCGTAGGAAAATGTTTTCCCGCCGACCAAGGGGGGTATTGTCCGTCACATGAGTGGATTCCGCTGATATCGCTGCTCTGAGGGGGAAACGAAACCGACACACGGAGGCGTGTTGCGAACACCGCGACAATCGTGTTTGGAAATCTCGCTTCAGTGCTCCGCAGTGTTAACTCCATGGGAGGCCGTCCACAACTACTGTCAGATGAACAGATGAATAGTTCATCAAAATCGGGTGACCTTTAATGGCCAAGAGAATCATCGCCTTCCATATATTTTAGGAACAACATTTCATGCGGTCTCATATGCTTTAATAAATAATGAAGGTATGTTGAGCTTTCGGTGCTCAATATTACTGTTGAGTTTTTCATTCGCCTCTCGGTTCTGATCTGTTGCGTCATAGCCACTCCTACCAGTGCTTTGTTCAATGAATGATTACGTTTAAATTATGCAACAAATATTTAAATGCTATAATTAGTTCCATTGGGTTCCCCCGTTCTTTTCATTTACACATAGTCAAGATTTTGTTGCATTTCAAGGATTTACGGACACAAAGAAAGAGACAAACACGAAACCAACTTTTTCCGAAATTTGAAGTTTGGATTTGGACAACCAAACACCAAGTTATTGTTTAATGTGATCGCAACAGTAATCGCAACTACAAGTGTTCCGGAGTCTTGGTTGTTCCGTAGGTAAAATCTAAATAGCTACAAAAATGGTTCAGCTAAATCAGATCCATATATTTTGTTCCGGGATGCAATGAGACTGATCTTCCTCCCCCTTTCTACTGCACTCAGTTTCCCACCAATCCTACCCCGAAGCCTGAGCTTGGAAACGAGCTGCTAGCACTCGAAGTACCAATATTTTAGAGAATGGTTAATTATTGGTTGAGAATCCAAGAAATGGGGGAGAGCAGTCTTCCACGGCTCTGTCTGAACCAGTTGATGACGCTATAAGCTAAACACTCTTAAGTGTAACTTGGCGGATCTAAATTGGATTTCCCTGCTACGTAAACTGCTGACAGTGATTGATAGCAGTGATATATTGCCTATAATGGATGTTGAGACGATCTAAGTGCTCAGACGTATATGAGCGATGGGAGAATCATAGGGAATCGTTGAGAGTTGCCTGAAATCGTGTTATAACTCCCCAAAATTTCCCAAAAATTTGCGATTCTGGCTCAAGTGCTGCCCCCTACATTGCATTGTCAGTTTATATATGAATGGAAAAGGTTATAGCAAATTACGATTGGCATACAAGGGAATCCTGAAAATATATCATAATAGGTGCTTTGTATGAGTTGGATTGTTCAGCGCTGTGCATGATCTATAATAGGCGAGAGCAGAAGACGTTGGTTAATTTTTTGTTCCTATGTCCGATTTATAAGGCTTTTCGGAATCATATTATCTGGCTAAGTAAACATTGAATTACTAGTGGCCTCATCCGATTCATTCAATTCATTCGAATCAGATGATACCAGAAATGTAAATACCGCTGATATTTTGTTTCTTTTGTGACTGACAGATTTCGTTTCCAATGAATTGAATGAAACCACAGAGATTGCAGAATGCTCATCCGCTTGCCCATCCCAAAGACGGGCTCACAATCGTCGCAGCGATGGGGTTGATCAAAAAATCGACAGAGTAGTAAAGTAAAAACAAAGTAAAGTAAACAACCATTTCAGGGTTGGGGCTTTTCATCCAACTGCCTCGGGCGTCGCGGACGATGTCCTCCGAATGGAGGATCGTTAGAAATCGTTTGACGACTTCGCTCATCACCTCGACCCTTTGAGTGGAGAGGGGTCCACTCATTGCCTCGACCCCTTGAGCTGAGTGGAGATGGGCCCATATATATGTCTATGGGTTCACCGTACAGAAGCCTGAAAACAACTTGGACAGGTGACTAGACAATTCCGATCACCCTTCCAAGTACTCACCTCGCTTGACGTTGCTTAATTTCTCTGATACAGGAGAAACAGTTCAATGCAACGCTTGAAGGTAGAGTTTCCCCGACGCGTCCTACTGCTGCGGCTGCGACTGGAACCGCAAACGCAGGAAATAGACATTCCCCGCTGCGGTTGGAGCCGCATGAGACCTGCCTTCATGTACCTCTGTCACCAGTAGTGCATTTCACGATGTTGTCGAGGAACACAGCTTTGTACTTGATTTTGGAAGAGGAAGACAAATTTGTAATGACAGTTGTGGAGACAGAGGATCATGCTCCCATGTATTGAATCGGAGAGGAGGAAGGGTTCAATGAGCTGTTCATCAGTGGACATAATAAAGAAAAAGAGACATTTCAGAGGTACTACAGATTCAATGTCCAGCAGATTGAGTTTCTAGTATAGTAGGAGACGAGTTATGTAAAGCAGTTTTTGAGGTCAATTAATTGGTCAAGTTTCTAAAAATATGCTGAAAAAACTAGTAAACATGACAACAAAAGTTGAAGGATAATTGAAGTATTATTCTTACCATTATAATTATTACCCAAAGTAAGTATATTAACTATAAACTAAACATTAATAATTCATGCACAAAATTATGCTGAAAAATTTACTAATATTCATTATGCACGGTGTGGTCGCGGCTTTTTGATAAATGATTTCTGGTAAAATTCGGTGTTGAGCGATACAGTAGTGTTGTTGCCACTATGGGAGTAGTGCTGTTTTCGCTATACAGGGTGAAAGCCTGTGGTTGATAACCTTCAATTGATCGATTCTACAGCTAGGCGATTTCTGAAAGAAAGTCATGTGGCATTGGCGAGATTTAATTTAGAAATTTGAGATACACTTCAATGGTTGGCACAAAGAAAAAAATAAATTAATTAATATATATAAGTTTAATGGTTTACGTTAAACTTACTCAAAGTGTACTTACTGGGTTTTTTCGCCCTCTGGGTTTTTTCCTGGGCGCTCGTTTCGATCTTGATCTCCGATAACAACATGCACACAGAAGAATGAAGAATATGGCGAATGAAACGGCCATCGCGCCGAATATGATCGGCATAAAGTAGCCATTCAGAACCGGACCCTGTGAATAAAAAGTGTATCTAACTATATATTTATTTCACCACTGTAGGTATACTTGAGTAGGTATGTGAGCTACGTAACTTATGTGAACTTAATACGCAATGGTATGCCCACAACTTTTTAGCAAATTGTCGAAGAAGAAAAGAAAGAAAGAGCTATGAGCGGTGTGAATTCATCCTGAACAGTGGCATCACTTCTCAAAATTCAACAGTCAGTTGGTATACTTTGTTCTTTTTTTCATTGGTTATCATTAATTCCAAAATTTCAGTTATTATTGCACTACTGTTATGTAGTAGTTCATCTAATAGCACGGTCAAAAACTTTACCAAAGCAGGTATTGGTGCTTCAAATTGATTCGTTAATTCGCATGACTCTATTAAGAATTTTAATTCATCTTGTACAAGACCAACGTACCTTACTGAATGTTGTCGTGTTGGAGTGAGATTCATTCGTCCCAGTCCGAAGGACGACACTGATCGGGATTTTTGAGCTGTTGGTGTTGGGTACTGAAAATGGAAATGTATATAGAGAAGACAACATAATACGTTCAGATTCGGTTAGCTATTATTTTCTTCCTTGAGTTTCAAGGGTTGTAAAAGATAAGAAAAAAGGTAGAAAGAAGAAGAAGAAATAAATAAAAAGATAAATAATTTAAAATAACACTTAATAAAAATCTGCAGCAAACTATTACTCAACGGCTTTTTATTTATGTATTAGATAGACTTAAATGTAACGTAGAGCGCAACTTGGAAACAACAGACGTAAAAAATTCCATTTCCTATCAAACGTAAATTTAAGTACATTTTAAATTACGTAGCATTTAGAAGGTGTTTTCAATTGGTTATTCTTCGGGCTGATTTCCTTTCTTTGTAAAATTTTCCCAAGAGGCGAGGAAAGATTCAAAATTTCTGGTTTGATACCCCCTCTCCTTTTATATCCTTTTATATAGCATTTCTTAGTCAAATTCAAGATTTTCCAAACCAAATCAAGATTTTTTTTTTTCAAACCGATTTGTTTACATATTAATGAGCCATAATGTATGTACCATTCTTTGAGATGTGGTAAGTGAGAATAAAGCACTGAAATAAACCATATACATATTTCGTATAAAAAATAATTGAGATGGTGGATAAGAAACAAAAGTTGTTAGACACCAACAATCCAATAAATTAATACAATAACCTCTAACTAAACAGAACAACACTGCTTACAAAAAATTTTAATGGACGCTGTTGATGTTAACGTGCTCGAAGCGTTTCAACTGTTTATAGCACACAATCCTAAGGTGAATAGACGATAATTTAGCTAACTCAGCTGATCAGAGTAGAGCCCATCAATTCATTCATCTCATATTACCGAATTCCAACTTTGTAGAGTAAACAGGAGAAAATCTCTCTCTCTCTCTCTCTCTCTCTCTCTCTCTCTCTCTCTCTCTCTCTCTCTCTCTCTCTCTCTCTCTCTCTCTCTCTCTCTCTCTCTCTCTCTCTCTCTCTCTCTCTCTCTCTCTCTCTAAAATCGATTGACACATGCAAGACTCGGAGATTAATGAACCGATTTTTATGAAATTTTCAGGGATCGTACGAGTTAACTGACAAATGGTGACCTATAAATTTCATTGCTGGTGGATCTGTTGTGATTAGAGCGCATGCGCAAACCTGAATTTCTTATAACGCCAATTTCATATCAACCATCTGTACGATTTCATTCGCATGCGCAAAACTTATATTAGTTGAAACTTTGAGATTAATGGATTTATCAATGAAATTTTCAAGGATTGTGCTGGTCAAACTCTAGACAATTTCCTTATCAACTTTATTCAACTTGAATATACAGGGTGGCCCCCAATAGGAATATTCAGGGGAAACCTGGAAATGTCAGAGAATAATTCGCGTCGGGAGTACTCTCGGAAATGTCAGAGAATTCGGTGCAGACCACTAGATGTGAGCGAATATTTTTTATTCAGGATTTTGTCTCTTTTTTTCGATCGACAAGAATCGATTAAGTCTGCAGTGGAAATATCAGTCCCCTAGAACCAACTTAACCCGTGGGTCAGCCATGTAGACATATATTTCTCCTCCTTCACTGTGCCCACTGTAGAATGATCTGAACCAGCAGACACAAGAAACAAAGGTAATTTCATGCATCAAGAACCATTCAGGACTGGTTTCTGGTTACAGCTCTGGCTTTTATCCGAACTGGTTCAGAAACTAACCGAGAATACTACGTTTATCTAACGTGTTCAACTCCGTTATTCCCTCATAGGTGAAGTCTACATTTAATATGGCGAAATATTTAGTTCATTGCACCCTATTATCTTCGTTCAGTTTTGGAAAAAACAAATGTCTTTCTGTTCAGAAATTAATTTCAGAGCTAATTACTATTCATACCTGCTTGTTTTATTCAAGATAGAAACTTTACATATAATTGAATATACACTTTCACCCTTCTGTAATACTCAAGTCCAGACCTACTTTTTAGCATAATTTGTCATTGTAAGATCAAGGGGATTATTTATTTAATATCATTCTAAACCAGTCGTTCATCTTTTTTCCCCTACATTGACCCGCGTTCTGTTTAATGTATTGAATCCACCGGGTAACTATCGGAAGATGCTTGATGTTTAACTGTACAGTAAATTAACTAATGATACATGCCAATTGAATGAATAGTATTTACTCCAACTTATAATATTTATGTAGAAAGTGCTCCATAATAAAATGGTGGTTGTTTAAATAGGTACAGTAAACTTTCCTTAAATGTTGTAAGCACTAATTGATTAACAGTAACTTGTAGTTAATTCATGAAACACCTAGTTAAGAAATGAACGTCTTCTAGGTGAAAATGTTCATGAAATTTATTTGATTATTAATTAGTTTTTTACTCGGCGGGGGATTTGTATTTTATGGCGTCTTCCTTTTGACCCGACAATTGAGCTTATATTGAACTCTTGAAATTATCTTTCCTGAATTTGTGGAAAGAAACATGCGTACAACATTGTAAATTCACGGTGGGATGGAGAGAGTATTATTTTCACAGGCGCGAGTAGCATTTGAAATGTTCTACTCCCCCCTCACTCCTGATGCTTGTGACTACGCTCATTTAACCTATGAAGGTAAGCTTCTATGGCTTACAATTATAATTCCCGGGGACTCCTCAACATAGTGCTATTATCCAAAGTCACAGATGATAGTCGAGATAAGTAAGGTAAGCTAGTCTAAAAGTGCTTTATGGTTCAACTTACCTACCAAACGATTACATTTAAAGTCCGCCGATGGCTGGCTGTAGTTATGAGGACAAACGCACGTGTATGTGTTTTTCTCCAGTGGCACGCATGCAGCTTCTGGCCCGCACTTGTCATTCGAACATACACCTGTGTATCGCCTCGTTTGTGGCTGTCCTCCAGAAGTTCCTGAAGATATTTGAAACAAAAACAAAGTACAGTTTCATAGAGTAAGACACACCTCATATATGGGAATGTCATAAATTATTATTCCTAAACAATTCAACAGCGATAAAAGCTGAATGGAATGGAAAGAAAATAAGCAAATGAAGGGATATGATCTTATACATGCGATGGAATATATATATATATATATATATATATATATATATATATATATATATATATATATATATATATATATATATATATATATATATATATATAAAATTCGAATTTTGGATTAGGTTTGCCAGGCGTACCCATCTGGTATGAGGTGGCAGAGGTGAATTTTTGAGTTTATATTTGTGCTGAGAATATGGAAATCAAAGAGTCGTCCCACGTATTAAAATTACTGGAATTTTGACAGTCGAAAGTACCAATTCTCCAATCTAGGGTCTGCCGGGCGTCCCCACTTGGTACGAGGTGGCAGAGGTCGGTATTTTAATCGGTATCTAGGCACAGAATGTATAAATGGAAGAATGGACTGTCTTAATATGACTGGAATGTGGACCACCCAAAATTCGAATTTTGGATCAGGTCTGCCGGACGTACCCATCTGGTATGAGGTGGCAGAGGAGGGTATTTGGGTTTTTATTTTGGTGCAGAATATGAAAATAAAGGAATCGACGTCTTAAAATGACTGGAATTTTGACTACCAAAAGTTCCAAAATCGGACATGGTCTGCCAGGTGCACCCATCTGGTATTTGAGTTTGTATTTTGGTACAGAATATGATAATGAAAGTATTGACCGTCTCGAAAAGACTGACGTTTCGACTACCAAAAGTGCAATTTCGGATTAGGTCTGCCAGGTCCATCTGGTTCGACGGGGCAGAGGTAGCTATTTGAGGTTGTATTTTGGTGCAGAGTATGAAAATGAAAGAATCAATCGTTTTGAAATTACTGGAATTTCAACTAACTAAAGTTCCAATTTCGGATTAGGTCTGCCAGGCGTACCATTCTGGTAGGAGGCGGCAGAGGTGGGTTTTAGCGCTTGATGAAGTGCACTAAATCAAGGTGTAATTGGAAAAATTGTCTTACAATTGATAAAATTTCTGGCTTTTACGTAATCTTTGAGAAGACGCCATTTTGTATTTCATCGGGTATGAGGTGGCAGAGGTAGGTTTTCGTACTACCGAGGGAAGGTACTGTGCACAGACCATGGTGAACAATTTCTTAAAATGAGTCACCATTTTTGCAGCTGGCTCTTGGACTTGAACTATTTAATGTACAGCGTTGCGGGTGGTTTTAATCGATTCTGTGGGATTAAATTTATCATTGACAACCAACAAATTATTACTGTTTCCCTAGAAAGTTTTCGAGATTTCGAGTTTTTGAATGTTTAGCCCTTTAATACAACCCTTTAGGTTTGATAAAAATGGATGCCGAGGTTCTAGGACCATCTAGACCCCAAATGTGATTTTTAACACAAGTTTCATATAGTTCGGTCAAGTATTTTCGGAGAAAAGCCGCAGATGGTGGACAAACGGATTTTTTTTTTTTTAAATTTGATTTTTGGATTCAACGCATCTTGAAACGAAAACCAAAAAATATTGAACATATTATACTAAAAGAAACATAATTTTGAATAGAAAGGTACACAACAATAATGGTTCACTGATCATAAAATATTTTATAGAAAACAATGGCTGGACGAGGCATTAATTTTGGTTCGTTTTTTAAATATAATGTTCCATCCCAGAAGAGGGCTAGAGATTGAAATATTTCGAGATCAAAAGATGGAGTTCTAAAAAATCTGCTGTGTTCATAATTACTTGAAGACATTTTTGCCGTTGGTAAGCGGCCTAAGGGCCTGTTAACGCGTTCCCCGGTTGAGGCCATACTTGAAGACAGGGCAGGGTGGCTGTATAGAAAAAATTCTCATTTTTGTTTATGAGTTTCAGAAACCTTTGTAATTGAACAGTTTTTCACCCCCCGCCACCATCTTAAAATTGGTTGTTTTACGTTTCGAGATGCTAAATCGGATGGACCGTGAATCAGAAAATAAACTGCAGCAATTTAATGCACATGGGGCTTATTATTTCTATATTAGATAGCCCTTCTTCGCTGATCATTGATCTATTATCATCAAACCCGTATATAATACGTTTGTATATATCAAAATTGACTCCTAAAAGGCATCACACCTTTACAGATCCAGGATACCACAACCTTACGTTTCAAAATAAATGTAAAAAATTTAGAATTAAAAAAAAAAAAAAAAAAAAAAAAAAAAATGTTAGTCATGCATACTTTTATGAGCGAATTTTCGGAAACTATCGTATCTCACAACGTTATTTTGTTTTGAAATTTGAGCAATTAAAGGCTAAAAAACTAGTTCACAATAATATTCTGTTATTAAAAAAACATTTCAAAATTTCCAGATTTGTAGGCAATTTTCATCAATTTTTCAGAAAATTCGGGTACAATTTTCAGCATAATTTTGCTCATAAATCGATTAAAGTAACTATTAGTTTACTGTTGACTAAAGTCCCGTTGAAAAATACAAAATTAATGATTTTTAGCCATTCTTAGCTTTTTGTTATTGATTTTTGAACACTTATTTGAAACGTGACCAATTTAATGTGCTCAACAAGGGCTAGCCAACGAAACACTTACTTTTGGAAAGCTTGATTTTTTAAATATTAATTAATCAATTTTTTACGGAAGAACGGAATTTTAATCGCAATGCTAAGGAGAATTATTATCGTCTGAAATCACACACATAGTACATACACACTTTTTTTTTTTTTAACACAGAATGGCCTTGGCATCTCAAACTGAAACGAAATGTTTATGTGAAACAAAAATATGTGACAAAATGTGTTGCAACAATTTCTGATGATTTCCGCTTCCAAACCGAGTCGTTGCTAGGAAAACGTCATTTTTCATCCTTCATAATTCGTTGACCATTCGATCCAAAGCTTTCGGTTCATCCAACCACATTATGTTAACTTCTGCGAAGTGCGTGGCCAAAAAGCTGAGTGATGAGCATGGTTATTTCAATATTCAGTCTTTCGAACCGACAACATCAATGTTCCGCCAGAAGTGACAATTCGCTGCAGTGCGCCGCATTTGCTTATGTAACAAACATGAGCTCCTCGAGTATAACAAGGTCGCCGTCCAAACAAGCGACGGACAAATACGTGTGCTTGGTATGCGAGAGGGCTAACAATAACGAGTTAGAATTAATCGAGTTCTTGAAAATTCTAGTTCAGGCAGTGACCGATCACAGTCTTCGACTAAGCGTGCTACATGGGAGTGTCATAGAAGTGAAGGAAGGCAAAGAAACCCTAAAATCTACTCTCGAGGCTAATATGCTGTCAATATTGGGTATCGTGTCATTAAAAGAGGAGTCTCAAGCGGAGAAGCCATCATTCGTGAGCGTCTTAAAATCAAGAGTGACGTCCAAACCCTTGAAAACTGATAACCATTCGTGATATTTCCAATGGACCAAGCGAGCACTAAAAAGTCGAGGAGATCCAAGCTGAAATTGAAAACGTACTCGACCCCGTAACTAAAGGCATACAAATAACAAGCACGAGGAAATTGGGAAACAAAGGTATTTTAATACGTACATCCAAAAAAAAAAAAAAATAAATAAATAAATAAATAAAAAAATTAAAAAAATAAAAAAAATATAAGAGTTAAATGCTTTATCTGAATTTAAAGACATTGGTTTGAGCGTTTCTAGACCTCAAAATAGGTTGCCGAAACTCGCTTTATATGGAGTACAATCAACACTTACTCCAAAATAAATCAAGCACAGTTTAGCGAAATTGAATGGACTCGAAGATACTAAAGTCAGTACGATTAGTTTTCAAATTTGGAAAAAGGGACCATATGACTACGAACCATTTGGTAGAGGTTTTACCTGAGCATCGCAAGAAACTTCTAGTTCTGCAGATCTTCTTAGGATGGAGTTGATGTCGAGTTGAGCATTATATCCGCATTTCTATGTGTTTTAAATGCAACGGCTTTTGTCACTTTGAAAAATTCAGTCATCATCAGCATGTAGTCATTGTGCAGAAGATCATGATGTCAAGGTATCCCCCCCCCCCCCCCCCCCATGAACCAGCTTGTTGTGTAAACAGCTAGAAGTTTCAGTTGCCCCACGGCCATTCGGCTAATGACAAGGACTGTCCAAGCTACATAAATGCACTTTCTGGACTTATATACAGAACCGACTAAGGTATTTAAAGAACTTATAAGAAATGACTATGATCGCCAATCGGACATTCCTGAAGCTGATCTTGAACTACACCCAAATTTGACCTCAACAACGCATGACGTTCTTGGTAAATTTGGGAGTAAATTTAACTTGAGCGAAAATCTTTTCGTGTTTCACATGAATATTCGTAGCTCAAGTAAAAATTTAGACGACGTATTGAGTTAGCTGGAGGCCGAAAAAGCAAATCCAAATTTCTTAATTTTCACCGAAACGTTCTACTTCTTGTAATGTAATCAATATTTCTGGTTTTACATTATTCCATACGAATAATCCTCGAAATCGTAATGATGGAGTGGTTATCCACGGTAAAGAGATCCTAAATTGTAAAGCCCAGACATTAGCCATGACAGGAGCTTCTGGTCTCAGTATTAGCTTCTAACTCGGTTTAGAAACATCTTATACTAGCCGCTCCGGCTCGCTTCGCTCGCCTCCACGTCCAGCAAGCCTCCCCCGGACCCCCCCCGATGAGATGTATTACAATTGAAACATGTAGGGGATGTTGCTCACTTCGCTCGATTGGTGTGGCAGTATAGATGCGATGGTCTTTTACTGTAGAGTGGGACTTGTAGAATGATTGAAAACGGTAAATCACTAAGGGTAGGCTTAACATGTGTAGGGAATGTTGCTCGCTTCTCTCGTTTGAGGCGAGTTGTCTCGCTCCACTCGCACGCTAATTTGTGGAATGTATTGATGCGATGGGACATAGACCACCCCGAGTCCGTTAGGAAAAACCTCGTTGAATACCTTGCAAGTTTTTGAGATATTGATTTTTGAATATGTTGGCCCTTAATTACTACCCTTTAGGGTTGGTAAAAACTGATGCCAATTTACTGGCACATCTCCGGCCGATGTATGATTTTTGCGCCAAATTTCATAAACTTTGATCCAGCATTTTTGGAGAAACGCTCTGGATGGCGTACGGCATACGGTTTACAACACACGGTGAATGGCGGACAGACGGTTTTTTTTTAATTTGTTTTTTGGAGTCCACGTATCTTGAAACGTAAATCAACAAATTTTGAGGGGGGTTATTTTTTTATTTTTATTATTATTATTATTTTTTTTTGTCAATTATAAAGGCTAATTATTGAGAATAATAAACCAAAATTTTACATATATGAGTACTGAGTATCAAAATTAAAAAAAAAAAAAAAAAAAAAAAAAAGATATAGAAGTTACATCATGTTGGTATTTCATGAAAAAAAAAGTATTGTTCAGAATTATACATGGTTAACCTAAAAAGTGCACCATTTTTTCATACATATTAAAGTAAAAGAAAGAAGGAAAACTTAAATCATCGTTTAAGAAGGAAATCCTCAATTTTATTGCCGTTACAATAAAGCTAAATGATTTTTTTAATGTCGTTTGTGTCCTCAGTGTTATATGTTAAATAAACTGGTCTCTTTAGATTACCTCGTCCGATTTGAGCTCCCTTCGTGCCCCCGTATTAGTGCCGCTTATAGATTGGACATTGGCATATGAAGTGAAGGAGCTTGTCCCTTTCCCCCCCAGTTACAACATGGACACTCCTGAGAACCATCCAAGTGCACTATGAATTTAGGATCGCTTCATTAAGCTCTACTATAATTGTTCAACCTATCTAATTATTAATTATTGTATCATGTCTCCCTCTGTTGGTGCCTCTATCTACTTAGAAAAATTGATGACACAACCAGCCTTTCGCCCGACAACGAAGAAATTAAATTTCGCAAATCTTTTCAAAACGCGTTACGCTAAGAGGCCCGTGAAGCTATTTTCTTTCTTAATCAACCTACGGAGTTGAAATTTGAAATGGCGCTCCTTTGAGGAATCTAGAATAGGATTTCAGTGTATGTGGGCGCACTGATCTGCTGAGGGATCTCTGAGACTAATCTGTTTGTTAATCGGCTTATGGTGATGACACCTGAAAGGGTACTCCTTTAGGATATCTAAAATATATAATAAAAAATGTTTGGAGTTTATAGGGACTCTGATCATATGTGGGACCTCTAAGGCTAATTTATTTTCTAAATTGACGGTGCTGAAATTTTGATTGAGTTCCTTTGACACACCTCGAAAACAATTGGAAATTTCAATTACCGTTGGCGGCGCTGAGATCGCTGCGAAAATGGCAGCAATGAGCGGGATAGAGTTGTGGACCTACCAACTGTGTGCCTCCTTTTTGTTATTGTTAATTTCAATACAACGTTAAAATTAGATTTGATTTTATATATATACCTAAGCTTGTTGGAGCTAAGAAATCCCGACATTTTCGTGAAAGTGAAGAAGAAGTGAAGTAGGAAATGCCCAACATATAGTACGTGGTGTGTTTGAAGGTGAAGGTCCTTGAACAGTTTTTTATTATTGAGGTGTAGCAATGTGAGCATCTGGACACCGATATATATTGAGACCAATAACTATTTTCAACCCCTTCGTGTGTTTGGTTACTTACGTAGATACATATTGTTTTGAATAAAAACAGTTGTTCATGAAAAGTCTACCGAAATATCTTCTTAATATTTTCTTAGTTAATTTGATTTACTTTTCTGCCTATACTGAGGTTAAATTCAACGGGTTATGGGTGCAGTGACTCTACTACTGCGTAGCTCTCGTGGATAGGTAAAAAGTTTCAATTATTCGTGAATAACTAAGAAGGTACGGATCCTTACAAGTCAGTGAGAATTGGACTCTTAGAGGGAAAGTCAAATTGGGCTACCTGGAAGTACAAGGTTACAGTTTTGCTGAGGAATTCCAAATGCGATGGAATTGTTGAGTGGAAAACTGAAGAAACCTGAAAACCCAGGAACAGTTAATGAAAACACTGAAAAAGAGTACAAATTAAATTTAGAAAAGTTCGAGAAGGCTGACTGCGACACTCTTTTGGCTCTCACTACCAATATGACCGAGGAAACGCTTCAAAAGGTAATGCGGTTCACTGCAGCTCGGGAAGTTTGGGGATCGTTTGTTCGATGGTGAGTCTGAAGATAAAGCCTATGAACTATGCATGAACTTTTTTTGTTACAAGATGGATTCAAATGACGACATTGCAACACACATGAGCAAATTGAAGAATATGTGGTCTAGTCTAAAGCAAGAAGTTGTCAAAGATAAGACAGACAAATATGAACTACCAGAATTGTTTCTCATCGGTAAAATTCTTGGAACTTTACCAGAGGAGTTTTTTCCATTCAAGAGTAGTTGGATGCTGGTTGCTAAAAAGGAGAGAACCATTGAAAATCTGACGAATCAAGTGTGTGCTTTTGAAAGAGAACTTTCTAATAAATTAGGCAATCAAGAAGTTCTTGCTGTAAATAAAAGTATGACATTTTCTAAGAAGAAGATGGAAGGCAACACAAAAAATAAACTCAAAAGAAACACCTGCAACTACTGTAAAGAAGAAGGTCATTGGGTTCGCAAGTGTCCAAAATGGAAGGCTGATGGAAGGCCACCTAAGAACAAAGCTAGTGAAGCTTCCACGTCAGACACATGCATACTTTCAGCAGAAAGTAGTGAAGTGATGACAGCTGTTTGCGATTTGGATGGTTGGTATGTGGATAATGGAGCTACCGACCATATAACTCCAAGGAGAGAGTTATTCACAACGTTTGAGGAGTTCAAGACATCAAGATCAGTAACCACTACCAATGGACATTCCGCTGGAGCTCTAGGAAAAGGGAATGTGGAGTTAATGGCACTGTTGGATGAAGGGTGTAAACAAATTACGTTGTCCGACGTTTGGTACGTTCCTGAGATTCGGAAAAACTTATTTTCACCCCTGTCTGCACAAGATAAACAACAAGAGAGTGTGTTTAGCTCGACATCTGAGAATTGCAAGCTAGAATTGAAGGGAAAACGACTAGTTGACGGATCGAGAAAGAAAGGAGGAGGGCTTTACAAGCTGAACGTAAAAGGAAGTACTGCAGAGATTAGTGGAATAGATTCCCCAAGACGTGACCATAAAGTTCTTCAGCTATATCATGAAAGACTCGGACATCAGAATAAGAGGCATGTCAAATCATTTCTGGCTAGAGAGCTTGGGGTAAATGTGAGGTTAGACCGCGAGTTGTGTGAAGCCTGCATCTACGGGAAGGCACATAAGTTAAAATTCGGTACAAGGCAGAGAGCAAGTAAACCTGGAGAGCTAATTCACGCTGACGTTGGAGGACCATTTTCTAATTCACTAACTGGAAACAAGTACTACGTCGTTTTTAGAGAGGATTTCAGCAAATGTAGATTCGTTTTCTTTCTAAAAGAGAAGTCAGGAGTACCACAAAAGTTGGCTTGTGTGTTAGCTTTAGCCAAAACAGCAGGTCATACAGTGAAGGAGTTGTTAAGCAACAATGGAGGCGAGTTCTGCAATGATGCTACAAAGATAATCCTGGAGAAGAATGGCATAAATCACAGGCTAACTATGCCATACACACAGGAACAGAATGGAGTAAGCGAAAGAGAGAATCGTACAATTGTCGAAGCAGCGAGGACTATGATGCGTGCAAGAGACCTCAATATTCCTCAGTCACTATGGGATGAATTGGTAAGTGCTGCAACATACATTTTAAATCGAACTGGACCTACCTCAGTTGAAGGTAAAAGTCCTTATTTACTGTGGACCGGCAAGAAACCTGGTATAAAACACCTCAGGGTTATTGGAAGCACCTGCTACGCACATGTTCCGAAACAGCAGAGGAAGAAATTCCATAAGAAGACTGTGAAGGGCATACTAGTAGGGTATGATAACGATGAGGGTTACCGCATCTGGCGCCGGGAAACCAAGAAAATCATAAGGTCCAGAGATGTGATATTCGACGAGAAACCACTAGAATCACAAAAGGAACCGATATTATTGAGGGATCAGAACAGTGAAGAAAGGCCATCAGAACAGTCTGAAGAGCTTCAAGAAGAGTCAAGAGATCTACGTCAGTTCATCAATGAAGAACATCAAGAATCTGAAGATGGCAATGAAGATGAAACTAGAAATCTACGGGACAGGAGCATCTTGAGAAAGCCTAGACGATTAGAGGACTATGTAATGGCGGCGTTAGAAATAGCGAAGTTAGAAGAGCCAACTTTATATGCAGAGGCCATGAAAAGTAGTAACAGAGAAGAATGGTACAAAGCAATGAAGAACGAAATTGATTCATTGGCTGAGAATCACACTCGGGAGCTGTCAACTCTACCCACAGGCAAAAAAGGCTATCCCTTGTAAATGGGTGTTTCGGATTAAGACAAACCCGGATGGATCGGTTGATCGTTACAAAGCCAGACTTGTGATTAAAGGTTTTTCACAAAAGGAAGGCGTCGATTACGACCAAACATTTAGTCCTGTGGCTGAGACAGGAACCATAAGGGCTCTACTTAGTGTAGCTGCAAGGGAAAATTTGGTTTTATCGCAATTCGACGTGTCAACAGCTTTCTTATACGGATATTTAGATGAAGATATTTATATGCGTCAACCTATTGGGTTCGAGGATGGCTCGAATCGTGTGTACCATCTTAAACGAAGTTTATACGGCTTAAAACAAGCACCACGCTGCTGGAATAAGCGAATTGAAGAGTATTTGAAGAAAATTGGATTCAAGAATAGCAGCGCTGACCCATGTCTTTTCATTATACAGAAAGGGAAGGAAAAATTCTTCTAGTTCTGTATGTAGATGATGGACTGGTGGCGTCAAGCTCAGAGGAAATTCGGGACCGATTTTTGAAAGAGCTCAAAGAAGAATTTAAAATAACAACCAAGACAGCTTCCTATTTCTTGGGAATCGAAATTATTAAAGAAAATGGAGTAATAGGCGTGAATCAATCATCATATACTCGAAAAATCCTTGAGAAATTTGGAATGAGTGGATGTCGTTCAGCACCAACTCCAATTATAAAAGAGAATCTTCCAGGAAAGGAAGAAGAAGAAGAAGAAGAGAAGAGTAATGATTTCCCGTACAGACAAGCAGTTGGAGCTCTAATGTACCTAATGGTAGGGACCAGGCCAGACATTGCCTATGCTGTTGGTGTGGTTTCCCGGACCCTTGAAAGTCCTTCGTGGCAAGACTGGTGTCGTGTTAAAAGGATTTTCCGGTATCTAAAAGGTACAATCGTCTATGGACTGACCTACTACAGAGGACTGGACCCCAGATTAACTGCATACAGTGATTCAGACCACGCAGGATATGAGAATACCGGAAGATCCACAACAGGTATTGTGTGTATTTACTCAGGAGTAGCGGTTTGCTGGCTAAGCCAACTACAAGTATCGGTGGCAATTTCCACGACAGAAGCCGAGGTAGTGGCCGCCAGTGAGGCAGCTCGTGAATTGGTCTGGCTGAGACAGTTGCTCGAAGATATGGTGGGAGAAATGTCAAAGCCAATTCTGTACGTAGATAACGAGGCCGCGATAAAACTCGCAAACAATCCCGAGTATCATCGTCGTACCAAACACATTAAAGTTCGACATTTCTTCATTCGGGAAAGAGTTTCAGAAGGGGAACTAACCATTGTCAAGGTGGACACGATATCACAAGTTGCTGACTTGTTAACGAAGCCACTTCATCAACCAAGAACCAAACAACTTGTTCAAAGATGGGATTGGTGGCATTGAGTATTGAAATGTTTAATGGGGGAGGTATTGAGACCAATAACTATTTTCAACACCTTCGTGTGTTTGGTTACTTACGTAGATACATATTGTTTTGAATAAAAACAGTTGTTCATGAAAAGTCTACCGAAATCTTAATATTTTCTTAGTTAATTTGATTTACTTTTCTGAATATTCTGAGGTTAAATTCAACGATATACACACTCAAATGGAACGGATTTACGTTTGGAACTGAGTCAATAACCGATCGGGGACGAATTTACTAACGATAAAAGGGGTGACGAGAGGAAGAGTTTCAATAGGTATACATGCCAATTCAATATAGGAACAAGTAGCTATAGGAGGAAAGATTAACTTGCAATAAGTACAACCAGTTCTTCGGTCCACTCTTGTATGTTCAAGATTCCAACTAATGGAAACTAATTATTACTGGGAATTCCAACAAAGTCGTGGAGTGCTAATCACTCGGTATCGCAGAGGAAAGTTGGCAGTACCTACACGTCTTACAACCCTATAGCTCAAGCCTGAACATACAAGGGATGTAAACAACTACGACTTACCAAATAATTTATTACTAATGATAAGTAAGTAGGTACATGGTTTTTTTTTTAAATAACTTTATTCAAACTTTCAGTTAGACTATATGTTTTGCTTATATACCTATATTCTTTCAGTACGGGACGTACCATGGCACATGTGTTGGGGTTTCTGTCCAACGACAGTCCCACTTAAATAGTAACAATAGCATAATAATTTAAATATTAATAAGTTAAACATGAATAAATTGCGATAACAGTTCTATAAATTAGGTAATTATATAACAACTTTTCATGACAGAATGTTGGACTAGTTCACTTTATTGCACTTCAGTTTAGTAGGTCAGCTGCTCTTTTTCTTTTCAGCCGTCTTGGTTGATGTCCATCCCATAGTGACAGTAAATTTCTGAGTATAGGAGTCGGATGGTTTGAAATAGAGACGTGGAGGCGGTTGATTACTTCTTCCACCTCAGGGATGTCGAGATCTTTGTGGAGGACAGTATTTCTGACGTACCAGGGCGCATCCGTAATGAGACGAAGCGCTCTATTCTGCTGAGTCTGGACCTTCTTTATTTGGGTTCTGCTAGCCAAACCCCAGACGGAACAACTATACTGCCAGATCGGGCGCACCAGAGTGAGGTATAATAAACGTTTTGTGTCCAGTGACAGAGGTGAATCGCGACCGAGCAGAAGTTTGAGAAGGTTCAGTCTTGAGCGGAGTCTTTTGACTAGCTCTCCTGTATGATGGTTGTACGTGAGCCGTTGTTCTAGGTAGATGCCCAGATATCGAACTGTGTCAACTTTGGGGATTTGGGTGTCATTAAGCATCAATGGGTTGGTGTGAAAGTCGGTTTTGAGGGTAAATGTGGTGGCAGTTGATTTTGATCCATTTATTGATATTCGCCACTGTTTTGTCCAATGTTGGATTTCGTCGAGATGTTGTTGGACATTATTGGATGCAACAATGCCGGAACGATCGCGCGAAAGGATAGCATGGTCATCGGCACACATGG
This sequence comes from Adelphocoris suturalis, assembly GCA_030762985.1. NCBI lineage: Eukaryota > Metazoa > Arthropoda > Insecta > Hemiptera > Miridae > Adelphocoris > Adelphocoris suturalis. The sequence continues at coordinate 90,596,141 of CM061042.1, forward strand.
CGGAGGTGGTATTTTGTGAGACTGGAATGTCGCTCGCGCATATTAAATACGAAATTGGGCCCCACACACTTCCTTGTGGCACTGACGCACTCATACCCTTGCTCGGAGATCTTGCAGTTTCACATTTTACATGAAATGTGCGATTTGAGATGAACGACTGTATTATTCTGTAATAAGTGTCCGGTAGTAGTGGTTTCACCTTATACAGCAGGCCCGGATGCCAAACTCTGTCAAAAGCCTTCTCTGTGTCTAGGCAAACTCCTTGACACACTTCTTGGTTTTCGAATGCCTCTAGTATCTCTTCCACGACCCTGTGAAGTTGTTGCTGACAGGAGTGGGGGGCGCGGAACCCGAATTGGAAGCCCGGTATAGCCGGAGCGAGATATGACAGCAGCTTTGGTAGCATTAATCTCTCAAATATTTTTGAAAAAAGAGAAAGTAGGCTTATAGGGCGGTAGCTTGATGGGTTATTGCTAGGTTTTTGGGGTTTACGGATCATGATTATCTCAGCGTGTTTCCAGCGGGAAGGAAAGTAGGCTGTTCGAAGTATCGCGGTGTAGATTTGAGTTAGCTATACGAGAGTTTTACGAGGAATATTCTTGAGGAGTTGCTGGGTGATTTGATCTGGACCTGGAGATTTCTTCGTTGGTGATCTGTCTATTGCATTCTTGACAAGAGCCGGTGTGAAATATTCTTTGAAGGGTGTTAGGGCTAGGGGTTGAGTGATCATCTCCTCTATTTCGCTATGGAATTCCGGCATTTGGCTTGGATTTGGCTTGAATTGGTCCACTAGTATTTCAGAGAACAAAACTGCTTTTTCTTCAGGTGTCGAAGCCCACGTGTTTCCGCTTTTTAAGGGTGGTATATTGTCGTACTGTTTGGTTAATGTTTTCGCTTTTCGATAAAGCGATCCATCTTGTCTGTCCAAGGATAAAAGCGAGTTTTTCTTTTGCAATGAATACAGTTCTGATAATGCAGTTTTAAGTTCGTTCGTGGCACTATTATATGCAGTTTTGTGTGGCGGATATTTTGTTCTTTCCCAAAGTTTACGAGCGTCTTGTTTGGCTCTTACAAGATCGCGAATGTGAGAAGGGGTGTGATGGTTGCGTCTATGGGTTACGTGATTACGGGAAGATGTGCTTGCTACGTTCGCTGCATGATGAATGTTTTGGGTCAAGCGGGTGATCGCCATATCTATGTCAGCTGGTGTTTTTAATGCAATGGACAGATCTGTTGAATTTTCTAACGTTTCGATGTAGGCTTTCCAGTCAAACGGGTACTGGACCAACTGGTTCTGTTGTTTGCAAAGTAAGCTTGCAGTAAGGGTAAGTTTGACTGGATAGTGATCGGAAGATAAAACATGAATTACTTGAGTGTCAGATGCGATGTTGTTAAGGTTTTTACTAAGGAATAGATCTAAGATGTCTGGAGAATGTATAGAATTCATTGGGTAGTGTGTAGGTTCCAGTGGGTGGAATACTTCCAGTCCAAGTCTAAATACAATGTCATGAAGAACTCTACCTCTGGGGTTTGTGGTTGCAGAAGCCCAACGGGGATGTTTTGCGTTGCAGTCGCCCCCCAACAGGAACTTTTGACCCATTTCATGGAAGGTTGCCCATAAGGTTGAGTTTTGTAGTCGATGGTTAACTCTATCGGGAGCGGAGTAAATGGATCCGATCTGGTAGTCAGATCCATTGAGTTTCATTGCTATTCGAGCTACCTGGGCGTCTTCTTCGCAAATTGGAAGCAGCTCAGTGGGAGCAACTCATTGTTTCACTAGTACAACCGATCCTCCTTGTCGGGATCCTGAAGGGTGGTCGGCTCGGTGTATTTTGTACTGCGGCATGGAGAAATTTATGTGCGGAGCTAATTTAGTTTCTGTTATTAATGCTATGTCCACGTCATGTATATTCAGAAAATTTTTTAGCTCGTGAAATTTATTATTTAAACCCTGGCTGTTCCATGTGATGATTGTCAGATTTTGATTCGAAGATGTGGTCATTTAATAAGTTTTGGTAAGATTTGGGTGAGCAAGCTGATTATAGGTTGAAGTAGGTCGATAAGTTGATCTATTTTTTTGTATAATTGTGAGATAGCCGGATCGTAGGTGGTTCCTATTGTTTCTTGAGCCTTAGTAATTTGTGAATAGGAAAGAGGCATTGGCGCCCAATTTGTTGATGTCTGTTTGGAAGAATTAGGAAGGTACATGGTAATATGATGCACTTGCTTTTATTGAGATTTCACACTTTTTTGATCATTTTCAAAGCCCTTTCCCAGGCAAATCGCTGTCAACTAGTTCTTCCTACACAAACTTATTAGTTATTCAAACATCTCGTTTTCCACTTTTGGGAAGATTAGAAAAGCATGATAACACCAATGGATTTGCATCCGAATACGCTTTAGTACGATTCATTTGAGTTTTTAGTAGTCACTAAAGACTCATAGTCACTAATAGTCACTAAAGACGAGCAAACGCAGGTAACCAATCAAGCAGCAGTTCCTGATGATGAACGAGGGTTCATTTTTCTACCTCTAGATTTCCCATTCTTAATTAAAAACACCAGTTATGAGTTTCGGAGCCACACTGATCTTGGGCAAGGCCTTCTTGGAGGCTAATGTTTCTCCTTGTAGACATACCTTTCTTCTTTCTTCGACATTTTTTTTTTTCTTCAAATTGTTTGACATTTATTGTTGGATCCTGGACTTCTAAAAATGTCAACCCCTTTTTGAGGACGACGTGCCAAGTTTTACTGGTTCACCATATATATAACTAGGGGTTTAGTAATTACAGACCTATGATCTGTGTAGAAGTGCCATCCAATATAGAAATAAAATGAAAACCATTAAAAAATTAACCTTTTGGTAATAATTTGCAGTTTTTTCCCCGAGTTATCGAGTTTCTCGGCAAAATGGGATTAATTCCCAGAATTTGTAAATCTGATAATCGATTTTATTAGGTCATTGTTTTCGAGAGTTATATTCATTTAGTGAAGTGTTTCTTTTGTTGTTTTGCTCTTCCTCGCCTGCTAAATTTAGCCGCTCCGTGTCTGAATAATTGACGCGGCTTTAGTCGGCTTCCTCTGAAACAAATCACTCAATCACCGCTCGGATAAAGAGAGAAAGAGATTTTAACCGTTTCTCAGTTCAATTTTGTCGGGAGGATTGTTTCATTTATAAGCTGATCAGTTACGAAGAAATGAGTAGAGTAAATGACCCTATGAGAACCTCAGTTTTTTCTCTCCATATTTCGACTTGTAGAAGGATAGCAACCTTCAACTTCTATCAATCCCATTTCAAGTGACTTATTAGAACACTATATTGGGTAGCCTAGAATGGGGCTACCAAATAACAAGGTCCGCTGATAAAAGCGGTAGGAGGTGAAGGACCTTAGGAACATGGTGGTTGACATGAATTTCCCCTTGCTGATATTTTGCGCCCTTTTTCGCTCTACAATTCGTTTCCCGCACCATCATCCTCTTCAATACTCGTCAAAAATGAGAATTATATTAATAGATAATAAATTATCATAAGATAGAAACACACACAAACATTAAAACCGGCAAAAAACAAACGTCCTTCTTTCTCTTGTTTGGTGCCCCATTAGGCCAAGAGAAAGTTAAATACCCAAAATTTTCTATTTAAATCATTCAATTAGACGTTTGAGATCATAAGGCGTCCTTATTTTTACTTCTTCATCTGCAAAATAGACGACATCACCATCTATGTTTCTGGGTTAAGACCCATTTAAATCAGCCTAAAGGGGAAACTACTGTCCCTTATAGCACAGATGACTGAAAGAAACGAACATATGATACGGTGATGTTTTTACTTCCCCGTAATATGCCTCTTCATTGATTCGTGATTCAACGATTGCTCGATATATCTGAATTTGTTGCTGCGATATAGCTGTTACTGTTCGATTCCTGTACCTTCTACTAGTGTGAGTTGACATAATCATTCTTGTAACCCCGACATCCGTTAAATAAACCTATGTTAATAATTCGCATCGTTCCTTAAATAACCGAGGGAAAAGTCTCTTTCAGCAATTTGATTGGTGTCTCTGGTGGCTTACTTTCTTTCACCCTATGTCAAAGGTGGAACTTTAATGACTAATTCAGAGAAACAGAGTAAGGGGATTAAATGTAAACACAGTACTCTCTCAGAGGGTAGTGCGGATAACTCTTTAGAGGGGAGATCCACCCAATCCGGAGTAAACACGCTTGAAATTTCACAATTACGGAATGTCAAGGGCCTGGCATGGCATTATGGACTTAATCATATCTCAAAGAAGTATCTAGAAATAGCTAGTAAAGCTCTACCTGAGTGTAATTGAAAATTCGGTGTCGAAATTCTTAACTATCCTGATTGCAAAAGAGCCAAGACTAAAAGGAAACCTTGTACAGCAAGGCATACAGTGTAGATGCCATTTCAGATATTACACTCTGATCTAATGGGACCCCTCAAACCCGGAACACATAGGTCCCATGCTTTTGCAATATGAAATAAAACACGAGTTAATATGGCTTTACTTTTGTGGCTAAATGAAATTAGAAGCTTAACTGGGGAAGCCCTAGATTTTCGGAAATACGGTTAGACGGAGGTCATAAAACGGAGGACATGGAATTTCGTCACTTCAATATGTGAAACGATTCGGCTGTGAATGTTTTATTCTAGATTCACAAAGGACGTCTAAATTTGCTCCTAGAGCTAATTTAGGTTTTCTATTACAATGCGGTGAAATAGGGTACAACTTACTACATTTTCACAATAAAAACGTGGCGAGGTCCAAACATGTGGACTTCGTAGAAAGTAGAACCTATGCGGACCAAGTACGAAATTGCCATTTGTTCATGCGAAATTTTTATTAGAAAATTTACCCAAGAACAAGTGCAAAAAGTATTTGTAGAATCCGGTAAGAATTAGAAAAGGTTTAAAATCCGGTGCTAATTCACGATAATGACGAATGCTAATTTCATGAAGAAATTGATAATGCAGAAAACTTGGCTCGTTTTCAACAAAATTCGTCTGAAGTATTAGGTGAGGACCCAATTAGTTAGTCTAAGGCACCGGCTTTGCAGGCACGGAGGCCTGGATAGAAACAATCAATACGGAGTTCAAATCATTAGAAAATTACTATACCTGGAAAATCATTTCTCGAAATTCGGTGCGTAAAGGCTTGAAGCTAATGAAAACCAGATGGGTCCACAAAAAGAAAACGGAGGTAGACGGCTGGATCAGATACAGGAGACTCGTTGTAAGACAATAATTATTATGATCTTTCAGAGGTCTATGCTCCTGTAGCCAGGTTACCTGATGTTAGGTTTTTGTTAATTCTTGCGGCCAAATTCGATTTAGAAGTTGCTCAGTACGATGTGAAAACTGATTATCTAAACGGATCCTTAAACAAACTAGTTTACATAGAAATTCCCGATAGGTACACATAATATTTACAAACTAATGATGATCTAAGGAGGCATGGCGTGTGCAAAGTACACAGAGCACTTTATGGACTTTAAGTGTCCAAGAGGAGGTGGTTTATTAGATTTCAGGAGGGTGTGGAAAGGATGGATTTTAAACCTTATATCCTTTCAACCCTGCCTGTTTATTTGGAAACCCGGTGACCATATTGATATGTTGCTGTATGTTGACGATATTTCACTGGCAAAAAATAGCAATCAAAAATTGAAACAAGTGAAATGCATCTTGGAAAAGAAATATTCAATTACTGATCTGGGAGAACCCAGAAAATTCCTAGGATTGGAAATTGTTAGAAATCAAATTGCTAAAACCATTGGTCTTATCTTACTCAGAGATCTCATATATAATAGACGCTATATATAATATAATAGAAGCTATCAAAGAACTTTGATCCCCACAGTGATAAAACGGTGTCTACGCCAATGATTGTTGATAGGGATTGTAGAAGAGAAAGACTAACACAACCTGGTGACTTGAACACAATTCCTTATATAAAAGCCATTGGGTCCTTGTTGTACATAAAAGGGGGAGTCAGACCACACATCTCATATGCTACAAATGTCCTGAGTAGACAGCAGTCAAATTTTACGATGGAAGACTGGCAAGCAGTAATGCGGATAGTGATATATTTGAGAGGAACGAAGAACTTTGGGCTTATGTTCTCCGATATGGGAGAAGGCATAGGCTGTTATGTTGATGCATCTCTTTGATTCTCAGCTGGAGGGGTTTTTCTACGACTGGCAATGTCATTTATCTTTTTGGAATCCGGTAGTATGGAGAACTAAGCGCCAGAATCATGTTGCTCTCACCTCAGCGAAGAGCGAATTTGTTGCGATGAGTACAGCTTGTAGAGAATCAGCCTCATTACGTACAATATGTTCAGAGATAGTTTTTTTTTTTTTTTTTTTGACAAGTTTTATTGCGCCAAGTAATAACAACTTATAAGCAATATTCATGTGGTTACTTTATATATACATTTTCTTAAGATCTAATATACTTCACTTTAGACTTATTGTTCTGATTATTGATTCACTAGTCTTGACGTTCATTTTATTTCACTTAGTTCATGCGGTTTAGTTCTTTTAAGTCTTCTAAGTAGATCTTCGGTGTCAAGGAGCTGAACGACATCCTCGTTAACATGATCTCTAAGCCTCAAAAGATGATTGACGGCTTGTTTGCGGATAACCTCATTGACAGATTCAACTTTCAACTCATAGTGTAATCTGTCGTTTCTGAAGTATCTGTATGCATCAACGCAGGTACGCAAAACATTATTCTGAAAGCGCTGAATAATGTTGCGGTTACTTTGTGCAGTGCACCCCCACAGTTGCGCACCATATGTCCAGACAGGTTTGAGGACTTGGTTGTACAATATGAGCTTATTGTGGATAGACAGTTTTGAGTGTCTTCCCATAAGCCAGTACATTTTCCTGAATTTGATAACTAGTTCAGACTTTTTCTTTTTAACATGTGATTTCCACCTCAGTTTGGCATCGAGTGTCATCCCAAGATATTTAGCTTCATTGGCATAAGGAATCGCCTTGTTGTCAAGGAAGGCTGGCACGTAGTTGATCCTTTTATTTGTGAAATCAACATGTACAGACTTCGCTTCATTCAATCTAATTCTCCATCTTTTTGTCCATTCATGGATGCGGAGGATGGAGTGGTTTAATTTTGTAACTGATTCGATGTTGGTTTCTCCTGTCGCCAAAATTGCGGTGTCATCTGCAAACGTCGCAGTTATATTTTCCTCAGTTTCTGGTAGATCTCGAGTGTAAAGCAGGTACAGTAGTGGGCCTAGTACACTGCCTTGTGGCACTCCAGCATGAATCTTCAAAGGTTTCGAGAAAGCGTCGTCTTGTTTGATTCGGAAGTATCGGTCGGTCAGATAAGACTCCAGAATTGCTGCATAGCATGCTGGTAGAATTTTGCGAAGTTTGTGAATAAGCCCTTCATGCCACACTTTATCGCCAGAATCATGTTGCTCTCACCTCAGCGAAGAGCGAATTTGTTGCGATGAGTACAGCTTGTAGAGAATCAGCCTCATTACGTACAATATGTTCAGAGATAGTTGGGATTAAAATGATACCAACCATCTATGAGGATTCTAAACCGGCTATTCGCTTAGGTAAATGACTCGTCAACTCTGAAACACTTGGTTAGGCTGTCATATCTGCAGATTGGATTGAATGAGAAGTTGACTTTTCCTAAATCTTACTAACACGGAGTGGTTTTGTTAAGCCGTGGATCAAATTACAGTGTCGTGCTTAACTCGGTGTTGCACTCTACATACAATGTCCTTCGCATAACTTCGAGGGGAGTGACAAGAAAGCAGTCTCCCACCCAGCTATACTGGATTCCATCTAGAATCCGGAGCGTAATAGAGGAAGAAGTATTGCAGCTGTCAACCATCGCTGGCAGCGGGCACTAGTGGTGGACAACTGAAGACTGGACGAAGGCCCATTCGTCTGCCATCTTGCCTACAGGCTGCCGCTTTCAAAATCGTCTACGCTCTCTTGCTGCCCTATTTCTACTCATCCTGTTAATACGGAGATTATACGGAGAATTCGATTTATTAATCTGCGTAAATCCGGAGGTACCTATTTAATTTATCTTTCTCTAATTGATTATTAGAGGGATTAGCCCGACACCATCAAAACTCGAACCCTCACAATACGTAGCTCGCAATTTTTTTGGAACTGACTTCAAAGTGAAGTGTTACTCGTCGCAATTGTGCTGTAGGTATTCGTTATTACAGCGTTATTGGTTACCAATGGGGTGACGGGTTGTTTACCTTCAATAATAAAGATTCATTCTTATTTTCACTAAGCTCGGAAGCGTTCTTATTTACTAACATAACATGATGACCACCCCGATGACATGTTGTTTACGTTCAATAATACAGATTCATTTGATTTTCACTATGCTCAGAGGCGTTCTTATTTACCTAACATAACATGGCGCTGCGGACAAAAGGACGTAGAACACGTTAAGAAGATTAGGACGATGTTACTTCAACATTTACAGGAACAGAATTTCGCTATCAAGGACCGATTCCGGACAGGTTTGACTTCAAATTCTATGAGTGGCTACGCTGGTTGAAGCGTTTCGAAAGTTACAGGGTGTAACCTGGATTGTTCGAGTAACCAGATTCAGTACAATTCAACTGCCTAATGGTGCTTTTAGGAGACGAAGGTGAAGCACACGACACGAAGTCGAATCTGTCCCAACCCCGGTAATATACAGTCATTACGGAGAGTAGTGGGATGATCCAGTGTAACAGATTTCATCTGACTCCGTTCCAGTCCGAGCATCAGAATTCTGGCTGAAGAAGGAAAGAGGAGCTTCTGACTCAGGAAGAAGAGGAGATGTGCTTCCGGCTGAAGGATAAGGGGGTGCTGTAGCCAATAGTTATTACAGCGTTATTGGTTACCGATGGGGTGGCGGGTTGTTTACGTTCATTAATAAAGATTCATACGAGACCTTCTCGAACAATCAAGTTTGTCCCCCACCCCGGCAACTACTTGGAACCGTTCCCTACAAGAAGAACTGTGAGTTCTTCAATTCCATGTAGCTCAGAATGTAGTGTATAGTTTGGTGGTCCGGATGCTCGCAAGCTCGCATCTCAAAAATTCATAACATCAAGTAGTCAATCCCTTAGTAAAAATGCAGATTAGTTGGATATGTAGATCAGAATGAAGTGTATAGTTTGGTGGTCATAACACGATCTCATAACAGTTTAGAAACGTAAATGTGACTTTTCATTTGTGACTCATGAGCTGCTCCGCGTTGTACGGAATTGAAGAACTCACAGTTCTTCTTGTAGGGAACGGTTCCAAGTAGTTGCCGGGGTGGGGGACAAACTTATGTTCGAGAAGGTCTCGTGAGATTCATTCTGATTTTCACTAAGCTCGGAAGCGTTGTTATGTAACTGAACAACAAGCATTTAGCATTCGTATATGAGCAACAGATCCACCAGCTAAGAAGAACATAGAGGACCATCAAGACCATTATAAGTACAATCCTCACAATCTAATCGATAATGAATTCAATATACCATTTCAACAGAATCGCGCATGCGCAACTTTATCAGCAAATGATATCCATGCTAGGTGTGGTCGCCATTTTTTCGTACCAAGAAACCAGTCTGCTGTATTTTGGCGTTGTGCGGGTTTGTTTTCTTCGTTACCACCGTTCATTTAAAAAGAACATTTTCATAGAACTGCCTTAGCATTGCAATTACGGATTGTGCAACAACGACAACCGGCCGGGAAGAACTGATTATTTCGCAGACGTCCACTTCTTCCCTTTTCAAAGCCCTGCCTGGCGTATCGGAAGTCTGGAGCTTATAGGTTCAATAAGTTTCCATCGGAAGCAATGAGTGTCATATCCGATCCTGTTCTGTTAACGAGGTAGCATATCTCACAGTGCGACGTATGTAAATCGTGCGACATATGGGTCAAGAAGTGTAGGAGGGGGGACGTAGAATTTGCATCAATTGGGGAAGTTAGCAAAGATACCTTTATCTGCTGAAAAAAATTTCCTTCGAACCTTTTGCCTTCGGATATCAACATTCAGCCTCACAACAAAAAAAGTACCAATACATTAGTATGTCTTGCTTAGTAACATCATTGCCTACTGGGTATTCCGATGTTTATATCAGACGGATTCAGCTGAGTTACATCCCAAGGATGATCGAAAAACGTTTCGACGAGATTAACGGAATGAAGCTCTTGAGAATGTTGAAAAATGGCGAAAATCAAACAAGGAACCTAATTTTTTTTTCCTTTTTAATATCCAACAGCTGTTGTGGTTGTTGTACTTCCTTTTATTGAAAATACAACTGAACATACCATGGAATAATGTATGAAAAGGTTTTAAAACATTCAGGATATGGTATATTTCAATTTAATCAGCGAAATTTGGTACGAATGTGATAACAGCATTACTACTCCTGATACAGTGATACTGTTGCGCTCAGCTGGCCTTTGAAATCGTCTATTGTAGAAGTTATGGGATTTAAATAGATTTAAAAACTGTGCTCTCTTAGGCTGTTGCTACATTTGAAAAACCATACCCATGCAGTTCATAGAGAACAATTAAGGCTCTAACCACGATCCTTGAAAGTTTCATCGAAATCGACTTCAAATTGTGGAAATGTAGAATTTTCTCATTAATGCCCTCGATTGTGGTTTAATTCAGTCTGAAACTTTTTTATTGTAGCTGGAAGTACAAAAGCTGTTGTTCAATTGTAGAAGTAGTGCTTGTTAGAAAAATTCTACATTTGTTCATGTGCATAGGCTACACTGAAAGCAGTAGCAATGTAATTCATACAGGGAACCATCAAAGACCTGATCCAAATAATCTCTGGCCACTAACCACGAAGTATATCGTCCATAGAGACACTCCTCCGCTTAATTCTTGACAAGGTTATAACAATCGATTTTAAAGTGTAGAAGTTGTGCTAGGGTATTTAGGTACCTACATGAGCAAAAGCTACCTTCAATCCACCATCTACGGAGTGCAAAGGGGACCATCAAGAACCTACTCCGTACAAACCTCAACAAGTTTCTCGAAATTGACTTCAAACTTTTGGACATGCGCAGTGACTACCTTCAATCCGCCAGCTACGAAGTTTGTTGTCATCGAATCGGAACTTAATGCGTAGAAATCTGTTACATGGAATTTATGTTTGCGCTAGCGCAGTCGTTACTATTGGTCAGGTAACCATTCAATTTGAAGTAAAAATTATCTGGATCAACCCCAAAAAATTTCATCGAAATGCGAACTGTAAAGGTTGGTGCTGTTATAAAAACTTAATAAGTGAACATGTGCAAAAACTACCATTGATCCGGCAGTGAAGAACGTAGTAGGAGACCGTTCAACCTCCCAACCTTCACCTTGAAAATTAATTATCTACCAAGATTGCAGTATCAAATGGGCACTGCGGTAAGCTAATATTGTCGAGGAAAATTGCCTCTAATAAATTCGATATTAATTTATAGATTGCCCAAGGTTGTAGAAAATTTCCCACTGACGATTAAAAGAAAATAAGGAGAAGACGGGCTTTCGGGTTCAGCTCCCACTAAGCCTCTTAAGGGCAACCTACGATAAGTGCATGAAAAACTCTTAGCTCACGAAGATCATAGTCTTGTCGAGAGACCATTCTTCATAATATTAAACCTTAGACCTCGTATTATTTTGTATCCGTATGATTGACAGAGACAGTTACCTCTCTTCAAAACTTTTGGTTTACATTCCAAGTTATTCAAGCATAACTACATACCATATTATGTAGACACCAACAGGAGAGACCTATAAAAATAATATGAAACTTGCGCTTTACTAATCCATCATAGTTAATATAACTATTTTTTGAAAAGGAAATTGCATTGTATTTATATCAGCCGCTTTGGTCGCCGTAACTGAAGGGTATGTTTACTAAATTCAAGCATAATACGGCGTGTTATCTTTCTCACTCAAACATGATAGGTCTGTCTCTTAGGGAAGGCGAATGTACGAAAGTACAGCGGTCCGAGAGGTTTCATTCAATTAGTAGAAATTAAATATATATATGTATATATATATATATATATATATATATATATATATATATACTGTTCCATAAAGCTAATCATTAAGCTAATAATGAATGGCATATTACTTCGTATGACACATACAAAGGTTCCTCCCAACTCATATATACGATTAGTGAAATAAAATAAATCACCAATCCTACGCTTCACCGAACCGTCTATTATGCAATTAAAGTTAAAATAAACTCGATTTTATGAAGACTGAGTTACCTACTTCGAAATCTACTCAAGTCTACCTATTGCTAGTTCACTATTTTCCAAAATGAAATTTTGTGATCGGATGGATTTTTTTTTAACTCGTGACACAAACTAGTAACTGTCTCACAAACTAGTGAGACAAAGATAAACATGTGATAGTCAAATCGTAATTTCCCCATTACCATCCAAATTTGAGGAGAGCGGGCAAATTACCATAATAAAATTGCGCTTGATGGAAATGACGTTTGGGTATGCGGAGTAGAAACGTATAAAATACGTATAAAACTGATAACAATTTTTAGACTAACTTGCACATTCCCTAACAAGTTCATCAAAATCGAAGGAATACTTGTAGCAAGGATTTCACATCAGGGCATGCGCACTTGCTCCTACGATAGATTTTAAGATTGCGCATGCAAAGAGTAAAGCTTTGGAGATTTGTGAGCAATTGAACTCATATGGGACCGTTTATAGCCAAGCCCACGCTTTCCCTAAAAGTCGCATCAAAATTCGATGAAAACTGTTGGATTTAAATTTGTTGCAATGACACAGACCGACATACACATTCAGTTGTTCAGAAAGGTCTAACGAGTAAAATGCGCGCGGGAATTTCGATTTTGGAGAAAAAATTCTTTTTATATCGCAAAAGTTAAAACAACGCAATAAGCAAAAACAAACAAATGTGTAAATGCTTCTGCTACCTATAGGAACACACGGAAGAAATAAATTAATCAGCGGAAGTGCTTCTTTGATGGAAACAATAAACCAAATCCGTAGAGATATGAAACCCGCAAAATTAAAGCAATTGTTTATTTGGGGTCTGCACCTCGCTTGACCCAGTAACAGTTCATTACCCTTTGGGGGAAAACTATTTTATTCTATTGGTCTAACAACGACGCTTAATTTTAAACCCCATCATCCTAGATTGACAGGAAACTTTGTTGATAGAACTAAACACGCAGCGGATAGCCTGAAACTTTCCCAGGAACTAATTATATTTCCCAAACACCATTGATCCAGCTGTATTTTAAACAAGGTTCTGGAAGGTATATTGAAAATGTTGGTAGTTTGTTCGGCCGTAAGTATTGTTTTGTTGGAATCGGTCGGGTAGGTAGCGGCCCAGGGAAAATAAATTAAATAATTTCATTTATTCTTCCCTGGGCTGCATCCCGACCGATTCCAACAAAACTATATTGAAAATGAGAGTTTGTTATTTAAAAGAACATATTACTTACCGTTCAGACCCATTTCTCTTGCTACGCTTGGCATGAGGATGTATGGCGTTTTTCCTTCATCGAATTTATTGAAAAGTCATTTCTCGGAAGGAGTTTTTCTACTTTATTTCTCCCGACACGTAACATAGCTCCATTATCCCAACACAAAAACAACACAATGACCGGCACTTTGAACAACTTGAACTAAACCTGAATGATGAAGCCTCAACCGTCAGTGACATTCAGACGTGAGTTCATTTCGGGCGGGCGCTCCTTCGCGAGACTGAAGACAGTTATCTTAGGCCTGGGATCACAGAGGGTATCTGTTGGTTATCAACCCCTTCCCTTATTCTAACCCGTTCTAGAGAAAGATATGAATCACGGGTTTTGTTTCGGCTATACATACCAGGTCCTTCACATTCGATAAGAGATACGAGAAATACGAGAAGGTCCGAGTTTCTAGAAGGGAGAGGATTAGATATAGTTGTTGTATCTGCCACCATACAAGTTCAAAAACGCTGCAAATTATTACAAATGTTGATTATTTCAGAAGTGAATATTCCTTCTGCGCCGATCAGCAGAGCAACCCTACTGATTGGCATACATTTGTCTCTTGATCTTTTTGAAAAGTCATCAATAGTTTTCAATTGGATTTTATTCGTAACAAGGGAGAAATCATCACAATAATAATGCAATCCTTATGAGAACATGAAAAAAAAAAAAAAAAAAAAAAAAAAAAAAAAAATCATATTCGACAGAATATTAAGGGAGATATGCAAGTGAAAAGAATTCCACGTGTGATTAGTATTGTAATATAGAACTATAGGTACCTATTTATTCGAGACACAGGTGAGTGAACTGCGGTGCTTATCCGAATCGCGGAACCTCGCTGCATGGAAGATGAAATTACAAAAAATCGCAAAAAAATGCTAGCTGAAAGTTAGTACACGAATAATTTGTTCGAGCAAATGCAGTAGAAAGTTAAATTAAACAAATATAGTGGTATGATGATTCGACAGTATTACAATATTATCGAAAGGTAACTAGGTAGAAGGATGGCTACCTAAATAAAATCAAACGTCGGTTAAATTGAGTGAGAAACGTAGCTTAGTCGTGTACCTGAATGTGTAGATCATTGAAATCTCAATCTTGAGAGAAAAAGAAGAAATTTTATTATGCAGTGGAAAATTATTCATTCCCTGATATTGTGGTCGGAGTCGATCGAAAATTGTAAAAGTCATAGTACGTACCGTCTACTTGTTACAAGGATTTGAGTTTCCGCGTGTGCAGCATATGAAAATACTGATAAAAAGCTGTTGAAACGATCGTAATAAAACTCCAAGGGAGTAAATGAAATCGTAATATCCCAACTAACCTCCTAACTTATATTTATTTATTTATAAACAAACAAGGCTTTCTCCAAATCCCAGCATAAAAGGTAAAGTACAAATAAGTAAGTGAGGAAATACATCTCCAAGGTTGGATTGAATAAAGAAACATGTAGAATGTTCTCCAGAAAAGAGAAAAAAAATAATATTCCAGTCATGCAGCATGATCGCAAGAGCGAATTCATAAATTATTGTATTATACAGGGTGATTCCCTCGCAGATGTAAAAATAAATTTGGGTGAAACTACATCGAAAATGGAGTAAAATGCCACCAACTGCATATTTTTATCTCAATCCGTTCTCGAGATATGATTTTTTTAAAGGTTTTTTCAGGAAAACCATGTTTTTTTCCTTTTAAACTCAAATTTCTCCACTTTACTTCATTCAATTTTAACTTTTGACCACATTTTCGGAATCAGCATTAAATTAACTATAAGAATAGTGTACTTGGGTTCTTAAAAAGTTCCATCCAAAGGCCCTCACATCAGCTCAAACATTGACGATTTTGAAAAAAGAATATTTCTGAAAATCTTTAAAACTTTACTACTCTTCCAAAACGAATCCTGGAAACTGGCAAATCTCATGAAAACTGCTTCGTCTAATATTCTTT